>OY294067.1:201497981-201967981 GCA_958510875.1 Endomychus coccineus | reverse complement strand
ACACACACACACACACACACACACACACACACACACACACACACACACACACACACACACACACACACACACACACACACACACACACACACACACACACACACACACACACACACACACACACACACACACACACACACACACACACACACACACACACACACACACAGATTGATGGGTAATTTCTTTTTGCAGATCATTGAAATGGAGAGGGAACGTGGAATTGCGTTTTTTATCAGATTTTATTTTTAATTTATTTTTAATTTGTTATATTGTAAGTGGTTCGTAGGTCTCCTGGGGACGCTTTCCACTTTATTGAAAAAAAAAAAAGCAACGTACCATAAGTTCTACCTCTTGGGTGGTTGGAAAACGAACTTGAGCTAAATAAAAAATTTCTTGCTTATATGTTTCCAATGAAATGACAATCGTAATTCGTAAAATCCACCTTGAATGTTCGATATATTTCTTCAAGGAGACTTGTTACGTGAAAAAACATATGAAGAGGGAACAACCAATGTTACAATAACAATTTACAACAAAATCAAACAAGACAGAGTGTTGAACGCCAACACAAACCCTTTAGAAATAATTTTCAAAATAATAATGGGTTCAAACCCAAAAATCAAGGCTGCTTTAGAGCTCAAATGGCAGGTAATCTAAACAGTAGTAGCACTTCAGAAGAAGAAGTGAAAAGTTCACCTAAGAATCAGTTTTTTCGTTCCGAATAGAGTGAATGAAAATGTAAGTACAAATGGAATGAATTGTGTGAAAATGAGATATGGGATGAATGAATTAAATTTTCTTATCGACACAGGATCTTCAGTCAGTGTCATTTTCAAGGAAGTTATTCAAAATTCAGAAAGGATAAACGAAAACAAAAAAGTAAACATACAAGGAATCACTAGTTCCTTAATGTCGCAAGGCTCCGTCAACATAAATTTAAAAGTGAACAATATAGCGTTCGAACAAGAATTTATAGTTTTAGATCAATTTACTAACGGAATTCAAGGAATACTGGTGTCAAATTTCTTTTTAAAACATAAAGCAATAATAAATTATGAAACTTTGACGTTTTCCTTCTTGCTGAATAATGAAAAAATTTCAATATCAATTCATTCAAGGTATGAATGTTATACAACAATTTCTGCAATTGTACGATACTTCGATGTTAAAGAGAACGAAGAATGCATTGTTTTGAATGAGGAATTGTGCAATGGTGTTTTTATTGCAGGCACAATGGTAAAACCAGTACAAGGTCAAGTTCCTGTACGTATTTTAAATTCGAATAAAAGAGAAGTGAAAATTAGGAATTTTATCCCTACTACTGATAAATTATCACATCATAATATATGTTAATTCAAAAAAGATTACATGAGAGTTGAGCGAGTGGAGAAACTTTCAGAGGAAGTAAATTTGGACACGTTACACGGAGAGGAAAAAACGACTATTGAAAAAAATCTGTGCAAAATATGCCGATGTTTTTCATTTAGAAAACGACCCTCTCACGGTAACAAATATTACAAAACAAGGAATTCATCTGAATAAGGACTCTAGTCCAGTGTTCGTGAGACTGTACAGGTTGCCAAACGCACAGAAAGATGAAATTCACAAGCACATAGATAAGATGCTGCAAGATGGCATAATTGAGGAAACCATCTCTGAATGGTCTTCCCCGATTCCAATTGTACCAAAGAAGCAAGCAGACAAAAATGGAGTAAAAAAGTGAAGAGTAGAAATAGACTATCGTTTACTCAATATACAGATAGAAGATGATAGGTTTCCACGTCCCTCCATATCATAAATTCTAGATTCATTATCAGGAGTAGTATATTTTTCACATTTGAGTTTGTCACAGGGATATCACCAGGTGGAATTAGATACAGAAAGCGGGAAATGCACCGCTTTCACTACAGACAGAGGTCAGTATCAGCTAACAAGGCTACCAATGGGATTAAAGATAAGCCCAAGTGTATTTTCCAGAGTCATGACAATGGCTATGACAGGATTAAATTATGAATCGTGTTTCATATATTTGGACGATTTTATAGTTTTTGGCAAAGATTTGACGACACACAACGTGAAAATTTACAACGATTAAAAGATGTAAATTTGAAATTAAATCCAAGCAAATGCGAATTTTTGAAGAAAGAAATTTTATATTTATGTGATTTAATTTCCGCGGACAGGATATCACCCGATCCGGAAAAGATTGAAGTTATTAAGCAATATCCGGTTTCAAAGGACGCCGGAGATGCAAAGCGTTCTGTAGCTTTCGCAAACTACTATCGGGAATTTATTCCAAATTTCGCAAGAATCGCAAATGCTTCAAATCAATTAGCAGGAAAAAATGCATCTTTCGGTTGGGACGATAAGTGTCAAAAATCTTTTGAAACCCTGGAACTAGCTCTCATGAGCACACCAATCCTGCAATACCCAAATTTTGAAAAGGAAAATAGGTTCATTTTGAAATGTGACGCATCGGGATATTTGATAGGAACGGTGCTATCTAACAGAGATGACCGACCTGTCGCATATGCCAGCAGAACATTAAACAAGGCAGAACAAAATTATTGCACCATCGAAAAAGAACTTTTGGCAATAGTTTGGGTCGTAAAACATTTCAGACCCTATCTATATGGTCGAACCTTTGATATAAACACTGATCACAGACCGCTGATATATCTTTTTGGCATGACAAACTTATCTAGTAGATTGACAAAATTTAGAAGAGTATGGTTTTACTATAAATTATATAAAAGGCACGGATAATGTTACAGCCGATGCTTTATCAAGGATTCGTATTGAATCATCAGAACTAAAGACGATGTGTAATAAAACATCGGAGGAAATATTAGCAATCTCAAGAGCACAAAAGGTAAAAGCAGAAAAGGAAGGACAAATTAATAAGAACGATTACGACACTAATAGGATTGATCACCCGGAAGTAGTCGAAATTATAAAACGTCCTACCGATTGTGTGTTACTAGAAGTTTTATCTGAGGAAGAATTTAATGAATTAAACAAGGAAAAATGTCCAGGCAAAAATTTTAACAGATCATTATATTATGATGAAGATAGAAAATTGATTTACATAAAACTACAATTCCGATCGGCATTGTACCTAAGGGCATTGTTGAGAAGTGTAGAAAATTTGTGTAAAGATTTCAATATTGCTGAAATATGCATCATGAAAAATTCCGAAAATAAGGATATAATAAGCGCTCTGAATAAAGAGATAATAAAAATAAAATCCACCGGTATTGAAATAGGATTAAAAATAAATGTTATACCAGACGTATTAAGAATTAATGATAAAGAATGTAGACAATTAATCTTGAATCATTTTCATAAATTACAAACAGGAGGACACGCAGGTGTAAACCGCATGTTCAATAACATAATATCAAAATATACTTGGTCAGGTCTAAGGTCAGATATTGAGAAGTTTGTAGAACGCTGTGACGATTGTCAGCGATATAAACACTCTAGACCTACCAAAAAACCACTAACAGTGACTACCACAGCATCAGCGTCTTTTGAGAAGGTGTTTCTTGATTTAGTAGGTCCGATAGGCAACGAAATCGGTGACGATCGATATATACTTACTCTTCAATGTGAATTAAGTAGATTTGTCGAAGCTTATCCAATACCTAATAAAGAAGCTAGCACAATTGCAAAAGCATTCTTCACTAATTTTGTACTGAGGTATGAGATTCCCAGGGAAATAGCCCACGACCAGGGTACAGAATGTTTGTCGGAAGTGTTCAAGCAATCTTGTAATGTGTTAGGAATAAAACAGCTAAATTTAACAGCTTACCATCATGAAACGATGAGAGCCCTCGAAAATTCTCATAAGCACCTGGGCGAGTATTTAAGAATTCAAGTGGCAAAATTTAAAGATTCATGGACCGAATGGGTACCATTTTAGACTTTTGTATACAACAACACAGTTCATACAGGAACAAAGTACAAATCGCACGACCTAGTGTTCGGGAAATCGTGTAATCTACCTTTCAATTTAATGGAACAGGTAGAACCCGTGTACAACTTCGAGAATTATCCGGTTGAGTTGAAGTATCGACTTCAACAAACATGTAAAGAAGCTAGGGATAATCGGATAGTATCGAAACTGGAACGTGTGCAAAAATCTAGGGAAAATTGTAATATAGTTAATTTTAAGATAGGTGATAAGGTATTAGTGAAAAGTGTTCCGAAAAATAAACTTGAACAATTATACAAGGGTCCTTTCGTGATTACGGAAGAAAGGAACCCCAATGTAGTGATACAAGTAGGAAACAATCGAGTGAATATACATAAAAATAGACTAAAACTATACCATGATTAGATAAGGTGAATTTTGTTGTTGTTTGTAAAATAAAAATAAGGTACGTCAATGGAAAAAAAATGTTAATCTGGCAATTGAACATTTTTTTTACCCCGCGTAGGGAGGTGTAGTATAGGAATCTTCCATCCCTATACGAGTTTACCTAAAATCCTCGAATTATAGAATACGACCTTACTTATATTACTTATTATAGTAAGTATATGATCTCGGATCTGGGTCACCAAGCAATATGTTTAATATATTAGACATATTGGTTGACACAGATACCTTGACATCCTAGAATAGCTTAGTAGGACAATAACAATAACAGAAGTGACATAATATATATATACTTATGTAGGATATTTAGAGCTTAATAATATCTTCATACATCATTCATGCAGTTTGACGGTAGGTATTGTCAATGATTCGTACTTGTATTTATTGTAAATATAGAGAGTGAGACATTAAGCCATAATGGCGTCGAACTCTAAGTTTGAATGAAGTGTAATTCTTTCGTAAGTGCTGTGTTTCAATCCCCTATGCTTCACCAGGACCACAGGTAAGTTTAGGGCAACCTAAGAGCTGATCCCCACAGTGTCACTTATCTTGAATGTTTATTCCAGAAACTTAATCGTGAATCTGATAATAACGCAAAAACTCTTTGCAATTTAACTTATTTCGAATATCTATTGAAGATTTCATGATTGTCAATAAACTATCAACAGCTACAACGGTTTTGGTTTTAAGATATATTCAGCTGGAATATCATCACAGCTACCACTATGTAGCCATTCTTTTCCGTTTTGACCAATGCCACCATAGATCAATATTGCCTAGCGCGCGGTGCTCAAACAGGACATCTTGATACTTTGTCAATTTTTCCGTATGATCCACTAGCATCTGCAAAACCATGTAATTCTATTTTCATAGTCGTATCACATAGGACAAATATGGGAATTTCAATATTACTCAAAAATTGTAATTGATTTGAGGATAATTTCCATTATAGCATTGAATCTAATAGTAAACACTCATCTCATAAAGTTCAAAGTTTTGGAAAAATAAGTTCGGCTTTCACAATGACTAATGGATCAAATATTTGTGATATCGCAGATAGAATTGATCTTTTCGTTACAGTATTAATTAATTCCGAATTATCAACATCATATTTCAACATACCTATTTTTGAGTGCCACAAAAGACTAAATCAATGAGTTCCATTGTCGTCTCCAATCTTAAAAATTACGTTAGGATCAGAACGTTCTATTTCCTTCAAACGTTATTTGAAATTCAGCTGCTCGAAGAAAACCCTGCTGATTCTAATAAACTGGAAATAACATGATACAACAAGCGAACATTATTATTTGACCCATTAAGATCAACCACGTAAAAATCGTAAGTATACTTTCACTAAAAATAGGGTAATTCTTAATATTTTCATGACCAATTTCTTGTAAGCATCGGAAAGCGAGAAATGGTGCAGATGAATTGCCATTTATGTAGCAGTATTGGATAAAGTGTCTCAATTTTATGACTCAAGTCTGATAGCCACATAATTCTTTGTAGTTTACGGTCATCTGGGTGAACTAAGATTACGTTTTTATTCTATCTGCAGCTGAAATATACTTTGACACCTAAAACTAACTCTTGTTGGATACTACCATTGAAATACCGCTCAAAGAATAGCCAGAAGACGATTGATAAGATGCAGCAAAAATTACTCAAAATTAGGTGAGTAAACTTGTTTCTGGCTTAACGAGATGATGAAGTATTCAATATGCTACAGAATCATCCCATTCCACAGTTAATTTGGACATATGATTCAAGTTTATTTATTTCTTTTTGAATTGTACATATTGTCCTTTTGAAACTTCATCTTCAGATAATCTATTTTCAATTGCTATTCGCTTAGTTCTATAATATCAACAGATTGTTCAAAGGTAAACGGATAATGAAGCGACTTTTAGCATCACACAGAGTTGTAGCTTCGAAGTGATCTCTTCAACTTCTTGTTCTTCATATGGCCACGCTAACTTTTTTGAATATTCCTCTAATTCCCATAATTTAACATTCGTTGTTCAATTAGGAAATTCGAAATCAACCTACAGTTGCACAATATGACTATCGTAATTTTTCTATGGAATTTCACCCGACACGATTCAACTGACCTTGTACTCTGTGAAATAGGTTTATGTTCACCAAGATTCATTCGTTCAGTTCTTATTAGTTGCCAAAATGAATCTTGCCCTATTGATATATCAATTCTATTTGATTCGCTAGAGTTCGAATTAGCGACTAATATATTTATATTGAGGTATGTTCACTATCTTTCCACTGAATGACATAACTGGTATGCTATCAGTTATGCTTGGAATTATTAAGCAAGTAATATTAGTTTGATATGAATTAGTACATGATTTGATGTTTAAATTTGTACAAAAACTCATTACACTCATACTCTTGTTTATTTCAGTTTTTTGTATTGTTAATTTATTGAACAGTTCATGAGAAATTGAATGGTAAGTTTATCCACGATTTAATAGTGCTCTGAGTATGATAATGTACAGAATTATCCGTCAGTTGTATAGTTGAAGCGCGAAGTAATAGTTGATTATAACCAATTACGTGTGTACAGGTAAGATTATCAGCATTTCTTGTATTGAAACTCCCAAAGTCCAGATTATCTTCATCATTTTCATGATTAGAAATCACTGCTTTGCAAATAACATTACTTGATTTCACTACATATATTTCAGTATCTTGTTTTCCTGTTTCAGGATAATACTGACGTGGAGTGGATGACGCTTTTTACATGTTTTACAATTACTACTAGTACAAAGTATATTTGTGTGACCAGTTTTGAGAAAATTTGTGCACAAATTCTTCAGCTCCTACTTCTTTATAGCTATCATCAGGTTTTGTTTGAATCAAATATTTTTGCACATTTGTTCATGATTTTCTGAACTAATTGTACAAGACCTATAAGCTGTTTCAGTTACAAAGAATATTTCATTCAATTTGTATTGATGCTAGTACTGAAAGTACTAGTTCAACTCAAAGTTTCTTATGAACTACAGCGGTCACTTAATAATATGATCAAATTTTTCAACGAGGTTAAGTTTTTAGTGGATGAAATATGTTTGTTTTCCCATTGTCGTCAAGATCTAATATCTAGTTCTTCTGAAACCATATGTATAACCAAAATATCCCATGCTTCGGCAGGCTCTTCAAGAACCTCTAAAATTCGCAAATGCAAAATGAGATTCTTTTCTTATACATGGATAGTTAAAAAGGGCATAAACATGAGTAGTTATCACCAATGGCTTATTTTCATACTTAGCTTCCGAAAATTGTCAAGCGATTTCATAATTTTTAGATGAAATTTCGAAACACCTCATGACCGCTCATATTCTGCCACCAAAGATAACCGAAAGTGATGAGACTTCATGACATTGCTAAATGAAGCATCATTATGAACAGTAGAAGCGAATGTGCCTTCAGAAAACATCCACTGACAACACGAGCCATCGAAACTAGGTGAATTAATAGGCGGTGATTTGAAATTACTTGTATTGTTAGAGGGTTTCGAAGCTGTGCTCTGAGTTTTATTGTGAAATGTAATAATTCGTAAAGCACAAGGTTGCATCGTGAAATATTATCTTTCAAAGCTAGCTCAAATAATCAGAATTGTATCTAATTTTTTTGTCGACTTTCCAGTTGAACTACATCTGGAGCATCCAAATTAGCTGAACAAGTATTGAAACGTGTGAGATTGTCTTCCACAGAAGCTCGTCTAAGTTAGTGTCGTTTTTATCGTTCTATCTTAGTCAAGCTCAGATTCAGCCATTTAAAAATTATTATGGTTTCATAATCAGTCTTATCAATACTCAAGGAACTTTAACAGTAATTTTTCGTAAAAATACTGAATTAAATTTTTGATCATTAGCGAACCATCTTGAGTAAGGCAGAATGTTTGGCGATGATGGAATTATTCATATTTTAGGAAACGTATTGAATGGAACTGGAGGAAGGCACTAGTTTTATTATGTTACGTCTAACATTCGCCACTTGTGATACTTACGATTTTGATTGAACTCCCATATTCAAAGTAATGCTCATATCAACACACTAGGACTATTCAAATGTTGTGAAGTAAATTCGCTGATGCATATGGGGCTCAGAAGATCATAAAATATATTGAAGCCGAAGCAAGCATTCGTTGATCTATGGTTTCCTAGGACGTCTGTCTACTTCTGAGAATGGATAAATACCGTTCCAATAATTATAAATTATATTGGATAACAAGAAAATGCATAAGTTTTATTACATACTTTTCGTTATTATTATGACTGATGTTCCATTACAACGAACATAACATGCCAAGCACTGTTATCACGATTTCTAAATAATATAATGTGAAACATCTCTATATCATAAAAAGTTCGGCACTAACAGTTTTCATCGTTAGATGCCTCCTGGCTATCTTATAACGTTGAGATACAAGCGGTTATTCAACTATTATTCATCGTCATCTTGAATGACACTATCGTTTTATAAGATATGTATTTCTTTCCGTTACTTGTTTCATTCCACACAGAATTTAATATCCTTTAGAGAATCTATATATTGAGCTGAATCAAATGTTGCATCATTATGAGATAATATACAAGCAGTTATCTTTGTTTGTATCAGGTCTGCAAAAAATGATGACCTGGTTGACGTATTAGATATTCGAGCTTCTAGATTTTGTGGCGATTACATGCACACAATTCCGTTTCATAATCTTCCTTTTGATTACCGGCTCTCTTAACATTTTCAAATCTACAATCAAATTCAGCTGAAACTTAAATTCAATACTGTATGAGAAACTATCGAAACTTGCTATCAAATTAATATAACTGAACGCAGAATCCATTAATATGATGAAAGACACTTTACAAAAGTACAATCCGATATTCTCTGAATAGTGATAACTTCAGGAACTTTGAAAGTTCAAATGATACATTCGGTTCAAATTCGGAAGCCCAGAACAGATAAACATTAACAGTAATAATACCCTAGGGTAGAAAAGTTGAGAGATACGGATACGGACAACTGAACTTGTAATATAGTAGCAACACTGTCTAACAAATCTTCCACAGGCATTACAGAAAACATCCACCCTATAAACGAGTTGAGTCAAATCAGGCGACGTTTGAGTACTCAACTTTTAAAAACTGTAATAATGGGTTGTCTGTTTCCAGATCGGTGTAAATTGTAATGTGCGAGGCTAATCTGGCGGAGTTAATGAGTGTCGCTCATATGATTCTCCTCCATGTTGTGGAAACAAGTCAAAAGTATCAGAATGAAATATACTTCTAACATTAAGGTTATCGACAACTAGCTTAGAATAATTTTGTGACATTTTATGTTCATAGGAAATTGATATGTTCTCAAGGTATCTATAAATGACTATCATAGAAGCTGTTTCTTATAGTTTCATTGGTAATATCAACATAATTACTATTAATTTATTATCATGTGTTAATCAGGAGTCAGTTCATAATATAAGGAAAAATGTAAGAATAGATTAGTTTAGATAGATTATTGAGGGGCGTTACTCATATTGCGTCATTAGAAAACTATTGCATCATTCCTTACAGTATCAATTTACAGTGTACCGATGAGTTTCAGCTCCCTGAGGAAAGCTAAGTTCCAATGGCAGAATTTTCTGTGGATCTTTCATAAAATCTGCTCCTAATACAGAACAGGGGAGCAGCTTCATAGCTGGTTAGCAGATGTATCAGTGTCCCTCCTACTTCTGTGCAGAATCTATACATCCCATCGTTCACTATGCCAATTTGACTTACGTGGCCTTTGAGTTTGCGGTGCCCATCCATGAATCGTGTAATGATTCTCAGGTTATTCCTACTCAATCTCATAATTCTTATAACGTGTTTTTTCCTAGATTCACCCAGAAAGGTTTTGAATTAACAATGTTCTGGAAAAGATTCCGACGACTTTGTTCAGAGTTCTATTTGCACTGTTCTGGGGATCTTCTGTATAGTGTGATTGACTATATCACATGAAGGTATCGGTCTTATCAGATACGTTTCAGATCCCTTGCACGCAAGGGCAGTGTCTGTTCATTTCCCTCAATTTTTCTATGTCCTGGAATTCAGTGGAGCACTCCTAAGGTGTTCATCTTGGATCTGAAGATATGAACTATTTTCGAACTGATGATGTTGAAGCTCAGTACTTTTATATCTACTTCACTATTGGAAATGAGGGCTATATCCTACTCTTTCATGCTCTGTACAGATTGACCTATGTATATCGCCCAATTGCATGAACTTATGCTTGGGAGATACTGGTGTATTCATTAACCATGGGTTCGGAAGTATGACCAAAAGACTTCGGCACCCATTCCTATAGATGTTCTCGATCGTTCTGTGTACCAACAATTTGCTACTTTTCTAATTGAGTGAGTGTTCTCTGCCTCCACTCTTCCTAGATTTCTAATGTGAGTTTGGAAGTTTACAAACACGAACACCTTGTCCATGTTATCTCTACTTGTTGCCATGAGTATTGCTTCTAATTCAGAGAGCCGCTATCCTTCCACCAAAGTTTCATACTCTCTGTGATTCTTCTTTGCTCTTACTAAATACCTAATAAACTACGAAAGAGTTCACCTTGTGAATAACTTTACCGCTATAAATAAGAAATAATCACCCTTATCCAATGAAAATACTGTCAAAGTACTGGACCTCTCACCCACCTAGTAGTCATAATCAGAGTAGACTTAATCAGAAATGGATATGTGCCTATTTAAATTATATTTAGAATTGGAAGAATAAACAGGGCTACCCTGGATTGGAAATAATTGTGAATTCATTAAGTTTGTCCTTACTCTGTTTCAGGAGTGATACAATTTCTTGTGAAATGGTGTTACCTGTATTTGAAGTATGTTGGGTGAATGATGATTTTCCACCATTAAATTCCTTTATGTGTGCAAATTGTTCTTTATACCAGGTTGAAATGTTCCCTCTGGCTTGGCCCACATAATGTTTTGAAGACAACTCGCAATCGTTTTCTGAATCCCGGATTGGTCATGTGTTGCTTGAGAGGTTGTTCAGTTTCTCTTTCGATCTATTAACGGGTTGTATTGAAAATTCAGCCTACAAATTATATAATTTAGTAATTAGTGAAGAATGATGAGTAAAACTCCTGGATTTTACTATTTGAAGGTAGTGGTAATAATTTGGTCAACTGGTAGTGGTCTATTTGCCTTTTGAGCCAGCGAAATTATAACAAAGAAATTGAAAAAATAGTGTTAGGCAATATTTATAACGAATCTGTGATCAATTACTTAATTTCTAAAAAAGAAAAGAAAAACAGGACGCAACCAAATAACCAAATTAGCTACCACCAATAAATGGTTCAATAAATTCTAAGGTTACAATTATCATCATTCAGTAATTTATAAATGCCATAATTGGTTTTCTAGATTAGCAATACAACCTGTTCAATAAATTATTCCCAGCTGAGCTGTTTACTCTTTCAATTTCTAAGAGTATTCTAATAAGCAAAGTTTCAATTCCAATTTAGTTTACTCTGATGATGGTCACTTGGTAGCTGAAAGGTCCTCAGTATTCTTAGAGTATTCTTAGTAGATAAAAATAATTTTAAGTTTTGTTTAGAGATCTGTACTCTATCTGTATATCATCTGCATATCCTTGGCCACGAATTCCTCCAAGAGTGAAATCCTCTAGGAGGTCATCCACTATCAGGCTCCACAGAAGATATGATAAACCAACCTTTCAAATATCCCCTTATCGTGTTAATTTGTATGGTGCTCTCACTCACCCTCGTCCTCACTCTTCTGGTTCGTAACAGTTCCCAATCTATCTGGTACTGAGACTTCTCAAATATCGCGTGACGCGTTATCAAAAGATCCCCCGATGTCAAGGGCAGCTGGAAGAGCTTTCTGCTCTAGCGCATCCACTATTCCACTGATCAGCTGATACATTGCGGTTCTGATTGATATGCTGGCTCTGTATGCGTGCTGACTGTTATGGAAAGGTTTCTTTTACAAACGTATTCCTTATTAAATCATTCATCATCCTTTCTCGTGTCTTTGAAAGAAAGGATTTCATACTTATAGTTCCGTAGATTTTAGTAATAGTTGGGTCGCTTTTACTTATCCACTTTTGATATAAATACCACCTGCGACCCACTCCAGATTCGAGGGATGTATTGTTACTGTCCGCCGAGCGTGTGTTTTATGAATCTGAAGTACTACAGATTTGAGTTTTCTAGGCAAGTGAATAGGTTTGAAAGCCTAAATCACCGCTGGACATCATATTTGCAACAGTCGGCTGGGTATTATTTCAGGTAGCGTTAATACCTCATCGACGTGTTTTATGAATTGAGAATTGTGTTGGAACTTGCTCAGGTATCAAGGATATTAGTTGATACGTATATCCTCAAGGTTCTTTGAAGCTGTCACTACTAGGTGTATAATTCAGCCCACCTAGAAGCTGTTTTTGACTAAGAGGGCCCCGATCCCTTCCAAGGGACCGCCTCGAATTACGTACAATTATATCTTTGAATCTATTCGGGCGTAAATTCCGATAGTCAAATTCGCTGATTAAGAATCGTCAGTTGAACTCTTCAATCAATGTGAATGATAACTATATAAAAATGAAAGTTAACAAAATTTGATACATTACAACACAACAAACGATTATAATATTAGTTCAAAATCTAGAAATAGGAATGATATGAATTTATACAAGTCTAATTCAGGTTCACAGCAAGTGGGCACCTGAGAGACTGTTTTCGATGTCGTTGGTTCTACACTTTTCGTCAGCTAGCGAGTTCCTGCTCAGGTTCTCTTGAGAGTTGGAATTAGTGAAAACATACAGCACAAGCTCCGATCAGTGATTGCTTTCGCGCTTGACCACGTCGATGATTGATAGATAATATTCGGGATTAAAGGACGATTCCTCTCTTACTGGTAGCCTGGGGTAAGCCTAACGACCTGATATTCTGTCATATCATTAAATGATCTCCGATGAAGGGATTCACAATCGATCACTCTAACTAGCCTGAATGCCTGGAAAGAACATATATTGACAAAATAAACATTGACGGGCGGAGCACGATCTGAAGGTTGAGTAACTACATTATATTATATAGCCAATTCAGAGGTTGTAGTCAATATAACAGTTGTTCATTGGCAATCAGAATGCACTTACACTGTTGGTCTATTGTCACAATTCCCTCTCGGAATCCTTGTAGAACTGAGGTACAGCAAATTTACGCACTCGAGTTCTACCTCGGATTAAATTATGGATGTTATGGAATTGTCACAAAATGATTTTAAAGCAACTAACACTTTCCGTGAAACACGGAGATGCACACAAGCTCAGCCCTGCAATAATCAACACCTTACAACACAATATACAAACATATAAAAAATGATTTAAAATTCTTGTTTACATCAAAGACAAACATATGTATATATATATATATATATATATATATATATATATATATATATATATATATATACTTATACATATATATATATATATATATCTATTGTTATGATTTCATTTTGAATTTGAATTTACCGAAACATTAAGAATAGAAAAGATTCAAAAGAATATAGAATATGAAATTAAAAACATTATTAAAACTTAAATTATAAGTAGTATAAGATATTAAACATTGTATAATAAGAGAAACCAAAATTGTAAAATAGAATAAGAAGTTTAAAGAAGAAACAGTGAAAGTGGATAAACGTACAGTGATACGAAAGAGGAAAATCATAATTGAAATGATACAAAGACTATCAGAAGATAGCACAAATTAGTGAAATGTGTTATAGATTTAAGATAGTATTAAGAAATTTGAGTTCTACAAAATTATGTAAATGTTATTCATATTTTATATTATGTATTAGATTTAAGAATTGAGAAATGTCAAAATTGACATAAGAATAAGAATTATCAAGTTAATAGGAACCTAATCATAGGTTATCATATATCAAAATATGGGAATAATTGTTGGCAATATCAATTTAAATAACAGAAGGCACAATAACTTTAATTAATTCGAAAATCTTCAATATTTCAAAATTTTAAGAATACTCAATTCTCATTGGTCGATACAAATTTAGATAATTCAAAGCATAACAATTAGAAAGTTCTGTCAGTTTCAACAATGAGAATAGATTCCCAGATATTGAGAAGAAGTACCTGATTGGTTAATTAAAGAATGATCTGGCGTCTTTTTGTGGGTCCTATGAAAGGAGGAATAAAAAGTAGCTAGTCAGTTTGCATTTACATCTGACCACTGAAGTGTGTGTCCAGCAGCTCAATTTAATTTCCATAACCTGAGTTTTTGGTAACATCGGAGAACTGAAACAGTCTCTGTAGCTTCGACAAGTTTAAATAACCGAAGCCAATTTATTATTTTTACGAAACAGATAGTGATGAGTGAGTCTTCATATGTACGTTTAAGGTCAAAATAACCAAAGTTATTAAGTAGCATCGTAGAATATCCAATCTTCGATAGCAGTTCCAGTTTGTTACAGAAGAAGTTCTATATCTTGAAAGAATAAAATAATTAAACACAAATTATCAGCAAGTTCCTGAATTATCAAGAAGTATCAACGTATTTACCTGTGTATGTGTTATAGCAGAGTATTGTTTTTAAAGTGCATAATCAAATAAATAAGAAGACATATAAAATCAACAGAACATTGCCAACATTCCTTCTAATATTATTGGATATATCTTAAATTAAGTTTATTTATAAGATCCTCATTGTACCGTTGTTCCTGAATGTAAGATTGTTATTTGTAAACATGTATAAATTTTGCGTAGTTTTGAAGTTATAATAGAAACATAGAGAATTTAAAATTACAAAGAACTATTGTTAACATAGAAATTTCAGAACATAAAGTTAACTTGAATAATTTATTAAAAATTATACAGGGTCATCAATATTCAAATATAAAACTTATAACATTCAAACAAAGTATTGTGTTTAATTCCATATCATATAATATAATTATGATAATAAATATTCTTGACCCAGTATGAATTATATATAAAATCCCGCGAATTTTATAAATAATTATAATAACGTATCAAATCAATTCAAATATATCAATTCATTCAAATAATTCGAATCAGAAAATCAAATCAAATTAAAAATTAAAACAAAATTAAAATCTACCCGGAATAATAAAAGAAAATTTCATACAAATATAATTAATTGATTAATAAACTCATAGAGTTTAGTTAACAATTGTCACCACAACGTGGGGCAATCAAAACTCAGTAAAGAGTTTATTTATAACAATATGTATATATATATACTTTTCACATACAAACTGGTCGGGGCTGCTGCGAGCTCCGACGACATCGCAGCAGTCGCGCCAGAAAACCACCTAAAAGGTGGTTAACCGAAGCTACTCCTCCCCATCGGTCGGTAAGTAGCTTCAGGTTCCTTAATCGTGTGCGCTCAGTATATATATATGTAACTACATATATATATATATAAATATAAATATATATATAAATATAAATATATATATATAAATATAAATATATATATATATATATATATATATATATATATATATATATATATATATATATATATATATATATATATATATATATATATATATATAAATATAAATATATATATATCGAAAACTTCATTTTGTTCAACAATTATGAAAAAACCTTCAGGCAATGTCACATTAGGAATAATTTTTATTTAAGAGGTCTAAATTTATTCTTCATGTTGGTGTGAATGAAATCTTCGAGAACGAAGTGAGGTGTAGTCTCGAGTACTTTCCGTGATCATCATAAAATCTGATTTGGCTAGAATCAGCCGTTCCAGAAATATTTTTATCTCTCGTCTAACCCCAAATCAGATGAGTAGGTACTGAACTTGATCAAATTTTGCTCACTCTACCTTTAAAACAAGAGGAAAGTCATTGTCTTATGAGATAACGGAAAAACCACGGCGAAACGAATTGAAATGAAGCGCAGCAAAACCAAGAAAAATATGAGGCCGTTGTCGCTAGCTGTTGGATTACTACGTATAATGACTGAGAAAAATTGTCAGTGTTAAATTCTGTAGCCAGTCAACGCCGAGAATTTGAGCTGGTATATATACAAAGAAGAATGTTTGTGTGTATTCTATATAAATCTATATCTATATCTATATATAGTATATTCAACTGAGATCTTCATGATATTTTGCACACTTGACCTTCAAAACACGACGAAGTCACAGTCAGCATGAGATTTCGAAAAAAATAACCCAATATTTTTTGCCACCTCTTAAAGCAGACAAGTACCGTATTTTGCAAACTTAACAAAAGGAAAGTTACTGAGTACATGAGATTCCGAAAAAAACTAGCGCATTCCCATTTCCCCCTTCTTAAAGCAGATAAGTACCAATCCTGATGAAATTTTGCTCACTTGTCCTTCGAAACACTTTCTAGATGAGATTTGAAAAAACAGCCCCACCTCCCTTTTCCACCCATCAGAGCAAACCATTTCCGACCTTGATGAAATTTTGAATAATCGACCTTCAAATCAGAAAGAAATTAACTTTCTGCATAAGATGAAGAAACTTCCCGATCACCCTCTCTCATCAGTTGGGATAGATAAGTATCGATCGTGATGAAATTTTGCGGACTTGACCTCAAAAGCAAAAGGAAAGTCGCTGTTCAAATTATATTTCGAAAAAACTTTCTCATCTCCTTTGCTCACCCCTTGAAGTCACCACCGATCTTGATGAAATTTTGCACACTTGAACTTCAAATCTGAAAGAAGTTACAGTCTACGTGAGATTTCAAAAAAATATCCTTTCCATTTTCCTCACATCTTGGACTAAATAGGTACCTACCGAAGTGAAGCACAAGCAATTACTTACAAATTCTCGAAGCTTACAAAAGGGACGAACGGAAGCATATAAAGTGCATATGATCAGGTATACGAGAATCTATGAAGATCGAAAATTTAATTCTGAAACGAAATTGAGGATAAGACAGAGTTATACACCCACCTGTTACGGACCTACTCAGCTATGTTTGCTATTAGGGAATTCTAAATATCCATAACAAACATGTGATAACAGCGATATCCGGATTAACTCACAGTTCCGAAAATTACGCAGGTTTCTTTGAAGATAATTTGTGCTTGATTTTTGTCCAAAATCACAATTGAAAAAATTTTGCGTTGGGCGTTTGTTTTCTATAATGAATTTGGTAAAATCAAAAACTAGGAAGAAGATGGAACTGAATCTTTTAAATTGAATTAATTTAAATTTTGAATTCTTCTATTATGATTATTATATATAAATTCTCGGGAAATAGGTCACATTAAAACTTATGCTTTATTGCCAGATTCTGTAAGTTAACTACAAAGCAAAAGATTTTCGCAAATAAAAGCAAATTCAAAGGAACTAGACTTGTATGCCGTGAAGACCTAACTTCAAGAAGGATTGGTGTTTTAAAAACTGTCGGTGAGCAATATGGGATTAAGAACGTGTGGTCGAATGGAGGTACGATAATGTTCAAAACTAATAATAAACTACATAAATTTAAAACTTTAAATGACTTTCACATGTCCAAATTGAAATTACAAAAGGAGTGATGAGTTCACCTTAGAATCTACTCTCTTGTACTAATACTTGCTAAGAAACCATAAATTAATTCATATTCTTTATCTAAAAGTAAAAAACGTGTAAAATCGATTGTACATTTCTTTATTTTTATCTTTATCTTTTTCAATTCTGCTATAAAACCTGAAGTGGATTTCCTGTTTTCCAGCTAGTAAATATAATATGAACGAATCATCATGAAAAACGCATTATCAATTGCACATTTAAATATTAGGTCTTTAATACCAAAAATTTCAAAAATTAAGCAAATGCTTGAAGAAAAGCACTTTCACATTTTAGCCTTAAGCGAAACTTGGCTGTCACAAGATAATTTAGAAGATAGATTGCAAATTGACGGCTATAAACTAATACGTAAGGACAGACAAGACAGGGGCGGTGGAGTGGCATTATACATCTGCAACACAATCCAATTTAAAATAGTTGAGTGTAATGATTTCATTGAACAACTTTGGATATGTGCAAGTATATCTAAGGAAAGATTCATATTTGGAGTTGCGTATAAGCCACCCACGTGCAATTATAAACAATTCCTAGAACATTTCGAAGATACAATTATGTATTGCTCATCTATTTCCGATAATATTTTCTGTCTAGGCGATTTTAACATTGACATGTTAAAATTTGAAAATAGTGGTACAACTTACTTGAATGATCTACTTAGCTCGCTGGAATTGATACAGATAATCACTCAACCCACTAGGAGTACTAGCACATCTCACACACTAATTGATCTTATAATTACATCCGATCCATCTATCATTTTGAACTCTGGTGTTTTAGAATATGATTTCACAGACCACTCTCTTATTTTTTGTAATATTAAAGTAAATATTCCCCAAACTAAACTTTTTTATACCTATCGCGATTTTGAACACTTTGACATTAATGAATTTCAGTCTTTTCTTAAAACTTTTCCTTTTCACTATATATATAAAATTAACGATACAAATTTGAAAATTAAGTACTTCAATAAATATATATCAGATGCTTTTGATATACATGCACCATTAAAAACAAAGTATACTCATTGTAAACCAAGATCACCCTGGATCACTGATACAGTAAAACTATTAATTAAACTCAGAAATAAAGCCAAAATAAGATACAAAATTTCAAAAAATCCTAGACATTGGGAATACTTTAAACAGTTGCGAAATTACACTGAAATAGCCATCAAAAATGAAAAACGAGCCTACTTTCAATTTATATCCCGCTCTAAGTGTTCCAAACAAATTTGGAAGAATTTAAAATCTCTTCATATAACAAAAGTTAAAAAATTCACATTACCAAACTCCTTAAGAAACTTGAATGAAATAAATAATTTTTTTGTAAATTGTATACCAAACCAGCAAATTAATAATACTGAACTGCTACATTTTTATAAAAATGACACTATAAAAGAATTCAATACTAAATTCCATTTCGAGCTGGTAGACTGTGAAACTGTAGGTAATATCTTAAATGATATGAAATCTAATGCTGAGGGAGTCGATGGCATAAATATCGTTATGTTAAAATATTGTGGTTCTAGTATTATCCCATTTATTACACACGTAGTGAACAGTTGCATTTTAACAAATACGGTCCCTGATATATGGAAACAAGCACTGATAACGCCATTTCCGAAAGTATCAGAGCCAAAAACTTTCAAAGATTTGAGGCCTATTAGTATACTTCCGACCTTATCTAAGGTTCTGGAAAAAATTATAAGTATGCAGCTTAGCACCCATTTGATTAAATATGATATACTTCCAACTAATCAATCAGGTTTTCGAAAGAATTTTAGCTGCACATCGGCACTTCTAAACGTTGTGGATGACATTTTGGAAGCTAGAGATCGTGGTATGGTAACTGTATTAGTTTTGTTGGATTTCACCAAGGCTTTCGATACCATCTGCCATGAACTATTATGTGCCATACTCCATCACATAGGACTTGATGAAAACTCGGTTGAATTGGTTAAGAATTATTTAACGGGAAGAACTCAAAAAGTTAAGCTCGATGATCAAATCTCTACATCACAAAGCGTTGCCGCAGGAGTTCCCCAAGGATCTATTATAGGGCCAATGCTTTTCAACATATATACCTGCATGTTTCAGAGCTACATAGAACACTGCAAATCACACAGATACGCAGATGACACGCAAATGTACCTTTCTTTCTACCTTAAGCAACTGAATTCAGCAATTTCTAATATCAACTCTGACCTGGCTTCCGTCGACTCTATGGCAAGAAAACACAGCTTATTTTTAAATCCTTCCAAATCTAAAATTATAATATTCGGTCGAAAACCAGATGTAAACAATTTAAAAGCGCAACAATTTAATATACACATTAATAATATAGAAATCCCCATAGTAGAACACTCAAAAAATCTTGGTTTAATTTTAGATAATACTTTTAGATATAAATTACAAGTATCACATTACGTTAGAAATTCAGTAATGGCTTTAAAATTGCTATATCCGCATAGAAATTATTTTCCAATCAATATCAAAACTATGCTCTGTGAAAGTTTGGTCTTGTCACATTTCAATTACTGTTCTCCGGTTTATTCACATGGCTTAGATAGTGTTAATCATAATAGAATTTAAAAAATACAAAACTCATGCATAAGGTATGTGTTCGGAATAAGAAAATATCAACATGTAACTCACAAATTGAAAGAGCTAGGCTGGCTTAATATGAAGAATTGTTTCTTATTGCAGTCTAATTGTTTATATCATAATATTATTCTAAATAAAACACCACCGTATTTATTTAAAAAAATTTGCTTCAGAACTGACGTGCATCATCTTAATCTAAGACATAAAAGTACTATTACTCCACCTCTACATTATACTTCACTATACCAGCAATCTTTCACTTACTGCATATCCAAATTTTATAATGAACTTCCCATTCAGATTAAAAATTGTACATATCCCCATTTTAAAAAACAAATCTTCGAGCATTACTTTAAACAACAACTTTCAACAATTTTCCTCTCTTCTTTTTGGCGCAGAAAAAGGATAAAAGATTAAAAATTTTGAAAATAAAACACTTATTATGTTACAGTCAATATGTTATAGAATTTAGATTAAGCTTAACTTAGGCAACCTTTTACTATTTATATTTGTAGTATGTAACACAAGGTTTAAGTGGTAGAACGAGGGATAGGAAACTATCTGCTTGAACTTCACCTTGAGATTTTTGAATTGTATACATTCTTATTCTTTCTTGTTATTATTTCTTATTTTTCTGCTCTGGTTTCGTAAGTAGATTTATGTAAATTTACTACAAGTAACAATTTCAAAAATAAAGCTATATTATTATTATTATTATTATTATATTTTCTTGTCTTTACGTACGTTTCGGTCTTACGACTTTCATCAGAAGACTTATTATGTCTAAAACTGGATTACTTAAAACTAATTGTATCAAACAAAGCGTCCTTATCGCACCAATTTCGATTAAAATGCCCACGTCGCCGAAACGAACAGAAACACGAGTAATTGAAAACATATTACCTCAATGTTATAATTATAGAATATCAAGAATCGTTTCGATTGTTCGTTCCGGCGACGTGTGCATTTTAATTGAAATTGGTGTGTAAGGACGCTTTGTTTAATACAATTAGTTTTACGTAATCCAGTTTCAGACATAATAAGTCTTCTGATGATAGTCGTGAGACCGAAACGTACGTAAAGACAAGAAAATATAAAGCGTAAGTGTTAATGTGACCTATTTCCCGAAAATTTATGTTTAATTCATACCTGGGTCAAGAATCTGTATTATTATGATTATTAGGTTTCGTTTTGGAATTCTAATTTGATGAACAGGCTAGCTTTTGCAGTGCACTTTCCAAGTCATAAGAATTGGGATGCATCATAATTTACAAATAATAAATAACAAATATAAATTCATTTGTTTCTCCAACTAAGGGAACACATATTGGATGTTGATTCTCCGTTAAATAAATTAAATGATCCAATATGAGAATTATATTTATTTGAATTAGGATGAAGTATAAAATTATAAAGTTGATTGAAAGATGGATATTATCAGTTGTTATTGAAAACAAATCTTTTGTAATTCTAAAATAATTTCACAAGGCTAACTATTGTGTATATGGAAAAATCACAGACAATATCAAAAAAATAAATAAAATAATTCATTAAATGACTATAGATAAAAACAATCTCTGTGAATACACATTGATAAAACATAAAACTTCACACACACAACCCCTTTAATACCTCACGTAATTATATCAATTGTAGCTGTAATGAATACATCAAACAAGAATTTTCAATTGAATATTATGTTAGGAACAATTCAGAATTGTATTTCACCCTCAACGTGCGATTAACAATGTAGGGAAGGATTAAGAAACGAGAGCGGAAAAAAAAATTTGAATGCAGTCTCAATAGGTATAATTTGAAAAAAGTAAAAATTCAAAGTTGACAACGAGTTCAATTCCTTTAAGACGATGACAAATTGTTTGAATAATTATTACTTATAAATTTACAGAAAAAAGTTATGGTCAAGTATTAAAAACAAAAACCAAAGAAAAAACAAGGTTACCTTCGGTACGTAGAATCGGTTACGCACCCGGTATAATCTACAACTCATTAATAGAAAGATGCACTTTACCATTTGTTTTGTCATAATCAAACACATCTTTATGCAAAGTTTTTTGAAATATCCAGGAAACTATCCATGTTAGCATAAGATTAAGCCGTTAACGATGAGATTGAAAACTTTCAAACATAATGTCACTGGACTTGCCATAGATATAATATTCATTCATAAATTTCACAAAAGGTTTATTACACGATAATGCCTACATATCTAGGTAGCTGGAATCTAGGTAGGTGGAATTTTAACCAATTTCCAATGACTCTTCACTTCTCAACATAATAATTGGTAACAAACAAAAAGTAGTTAGAATCACAGCATATCACTCTGGTTGAAACTATTTTGGAATGAAAATGAGAACATTCATGTGGAGTTCTCATTTGGATACACTCCATTGTGTTACCTAAGAGTGATTCTGAAAAATTTGTTTCCAACAATGCCGGATTGAACACTGTTCAGGTACAACTCTGTCAATCAGCATTTATACATATTCCGTATTTATGTAGGTACATGTAGCTGAATGTCGATGTTTTAAGAGGGATTCTCGATAAGTATACGAGGTAGAAAGAAACGAATCCATCATCCTCTATCTCTCCCTTTGAAAAATTGGCAATGGTGAAATCGAAAAATGACTCTCGTCTTTTGTTTTCGAGTTATTTTTCGAGTTTTTGTTTTTCAGTTATTTATCACTTTGGATTGAAATATTTTCTATATTTTCGAGTCTTTCTCACAAATGGAATGCAGTGGAGTAGTCACTTTTTCCAAAAAAAAATCATAATAATTTTTCCCATTTCAAATATATGTATAATGTTGAGTCGATTTCATCATTTTTACTAGATCTGGTATTCATATAATAATTCTCAAAACTTCTTCACTCAAAATAGTAGGTTCACGTCATTTAGAAAATGCTTTATTGAAGAAATACTCCTCCCCAATTCCTTAAGTAACTGAGATATACCAAAAAACAAAAACTCGAAAAATTGAGATTTCTCAAATGAAACAAAAGACGATAGCCAAGTTTCATTTCACCATGGACATTTTTTCAAAAAAAGAGATCGAGTTTGAGAGGTTAATTTTTTATATCTCTTTCTTATACCCATGGAGATTTCCTATTAAAACATCGAAATTTAGCCAGCCTGTTCACATGTGACAACTAGCGTAATTTCATTGATCAGATAGAATATGTGCATACATATTCTCTTAGTATATAGATATCAAAAAATCTGACCATGAAACTAGATACACAAGCGGAAGTTCAACAGAATATTTCTGACGGTAGTTTTAAATATTTTTTCTTTATATAAATCATTGCTCCATAATACATTATGATAATTATGTATAATTTTATATTTTCATAGGAACGTCGGTATTCTAAACAATATAAGGTGATACAAAGAAAAGATGTTATATGAATTTATCATTGGTTTCTGGTTTTTTATTATATTTTTTATAAAAATGAAAAAGTCCGATATGGAAATTACAGTAAGATATATGAGTATCAGAGTAGAATGCAGTCAATTGATGGCTTAAGATACAATACGTTTCTCAATTCATTCCAGGAATCTAAAGCTATATTAGAACTGTAATCCTGATTAGATAATCTTGATTACATTCAAACACAATTAAAAATGCATGATGAATATTGTTCCTCTTCGGTAACAACAAAGACGATCAAGGTATCAATAATTCAAGCCAAAACATCTGTTTCATAGTTCCCGGCAATAAACAACTTGAAATCAACATACAAGGTCAGGTACCTACCCTTAAATGTAGCCGAGTTTTATGGAACACTTCCACTGACCTGATTCATAATGATACTTCCAAATATTATTTTAAAATGTCTCCAGTATTATTGAAAATGATTTGTACATTGATACAGTTGATCTAGGAACGTATATTATACGATCAACATACTTTACAAATAGCAAATCATCAATTTTCCACTTGAGTATATACAGACTTTCATGTCATTTTGATGAATTAAACATTCTTCTGAACTCTTTTCAGAGTCATAATTTTGGAATTATGATACTAACTGGAAGATGGCAAATAATTCCTGAAAGATTTAATATTGAGAACTATAATTCTTTCTATAATAATAGTTTCGAGATATGTTAATAAAATTGACATTGACATTTCTTTAGTAAATCCTAATTGAGTTTTTTTCGCGTATTGAATACACGCAACAGTGCTTCAATTCATCATCGTCAGAAACGGATTTTTTTCAAATTCCAAAATAGATCACAACAGATGGCTAAAATGTCTTCCTCTTGGGGTAGATGCATTTTTCATTTTGTAGACTATGAAACAGCGGATGAAGTATTTGATTACATTTGATAACTGTTAATGGAAATTTGTGAATTTCAAGTTTGCTTAATTTTCTTACGGAATTAAGATATATTTAACTGAAACAGAAATAACTACTATACTAACAACAATTGTTGGAAACTGTGACTGTACATTGCTCGGGTATGTCGAGTATTCAATAAAATACATCTGAATAAAAACATCACTAGGCAATTGTTTCAAAAACGGTGAAAATATCCCAAGAGACAGGCAGTGTTAAGAATCGTTCAAAATTGGGAAGACAAGAACCAATGACGAAAATTTGTTGAATGTTTCAATTAATGTAGTAGACAATAGTTCGTGCAACAATTAGCTCTAAGCCATAACATATGTCGACAACGCTCAGTTTGAATAATAATCAAAAAGACTTTTATCTTCACAAAATATAATTACTGTAAGAATTGAGAGATCCTAGAATATAAATTTACGAAGTTATGATGAAGAAAATATTAAACCATATTCTGTTTCAAAAATTTTCTACACGGATGAAGCAGTATTTTGTTTAAACGGTTATGTTAAAAGATACAATTGTACATATTGGGCTGATAATAGTCTGAACTAAATGGATCAGGTTCGTATACAGTATTCCCAAAAAATAAATATTTGGCTGCGATTCAGCACCAACAATATTTTGGGACCTTTTTTCATTGATAGAGATTTATTTAGATCTATTGAGGGAAAATATCATGTCTCAACATAGGCGTCTGTTTCCAAATTCATTAAATCGAAACCAGGAAATATAGTTACATGAAACTGATGCACCAGCACACTAGGCCTGTAACTTTAGACATTTTTTCTTATACTAGGTACTCTCTCAAACCAATGGATCAGTCGACGAGGAAGTATAGGATAACTGGCAAGGTAACCAAACTTGGCACCGTTCGTTTTTGGAGGTATCAAAAAAGTCGGGTGTACGTTAATAGATCACACAAGATATCAATTACAGATTCGGCAAAAAATTGCCGATATACCTCTTATGTGGTAGTAGACTAGACAGATGACATTCCTCAACTTAGGCTCCTGTTCCCAAATTTATTGAATAAAAACCAGCCGGATGGAGTTAACTACAAATTTTCTGGACACTCCTTCTCCAATCAGATGAAGGGGGCGACCAGGAATTATAGAATGACAACGTAACTGGACTTGACGCCACTCGATTTTATCTGTGGGGGTATTTAATAAGTCGAGTTAACGTTGATAAACTGGACAACTTCAAAACCCTATTATGGATTGAAACATACACGTGATTCATTTTCTTCATGATCATTTTAAGGTCAATCTCTCATTTTTAGTATTTAATAACATCATAGAAAATTCTCCATCTACATCATTTGATTATTTGAGGTTGAATATCCACAAAATTAGAGATTTGCAGATCGCACGTTCGACATGTCAAAATATGTCATCAGGAACAAGTATATCTTGTGATCTGATTTTCGTAAGTTAAATAATACTTGACAGAAAGCCCAATTCTACAAAATACGATGCTTGGTTTGTTGATATCTGAAAACATGATAACCGTGTTCCATCTATTCAACTCAACATTTGAAAGATCTTACCAATGAAGCATTTCATTGTACATGTATATATTAAACATTTATTAATTTGCATTGTAGGATTGGTCAGTCATAGGTCGCAAGTCCCTCAATACATTACTACCTTAAAAAAAGGCTATCTATCACTCACAATCCTTCTGTATTAAGAATAGTAATTATAGGGAGAACCCTGTACCTATATCAGGTTTTACATATATTTTTTTTGGGATGGATCTTTTTCGAACCTGCTATGGTTGATCTTGTTTGATGAATTATAGGAATTAACTCTGAAGGTTTTAGAAGAAGACTTAGATGTGTTTCTAACATCTACAATTTTCTTATAGTAACCTAGTAACAGAAATTCTCCAAGCGAATAAATCTTAAAATGGAAGATAAATTTACTAATCACTAATCACTATGAAATCCTCCAATTTTAGTATAGATAGGAAGGTTCATCGTGTAATCATAAATATGTATATACAGTTTAATGAACTGTGAACAATTGATCACATGACTTCCCTAGATTTTGTTGGAAAATTAGCTGTCGGACATTTCTGCGGATCAAATGTATATGATTGTAGGAACAGAAAATATATCGGAATATGGAATCGGAAGTGATAAATTTTATCAGGACAAGCTTTCATATTAAAGTGTAACAGAAGGAAATAATAAATCATGATTTTTGATCCTAAAAAGCCCATATACAAGTTCTGAATAGAATCGGACTGTATTCACAAAACGCCCGCCATTTTAGCCACCATATTGAAATTTTGAATTACGACTAACATAGTATAACCTATGGCCCCAAAAACCTCACATATCAATTTAAAGAAAAATAGGACCATGATCACACAACTCGTCCGCCATCTAGAATTTTCAAATCTTGATCGAAAATTCATGCTGCTCCTGACTACAAAAAACCCCTTATACCAATTTTAAATAGAATCGTACTATAATCACAAGACCCGCCCGTCATCTTGGAGACGCCATGTTGTTTTTTTCCTTCCATACATGTGTCATAACACGTCACCCGAGTGATTAACACCTGCCAAATTTGACCAGAACGTACAAATAGATAGATCGGTAGATAAACAAGGCAAGTTAAATACAAGCTTGTAATGATTTAGAAACCGCTAATGAAATCACTTTGTATTATACTCTGTCACATTGAAATTATGATGTATTTCACAACACTGTGTTTTATATTGATACTTGCTGAAGTTCGTTATTTGATTTTGTGCCGACCACAATACTTCCCTTACACTATATAGTACGTATTGTGAGGGAATTAAAATTGAGTAATAATTCTATAGATATACAGATTGAATTAGACATACTAACATCTCAAAATTTCAGAAAATGTTGGAGTCCTCAAACTGTAACATGAACAAATTAGTAAAATGTCCTCAAAGTGTACGATATTTAAGAATCCAACAGTTTGGGGTCCTCGTACCCAAAGTGTAAGTATATGTTGACCTAAACTATGGCTTGCACTCTGGGGTCGTCCCCGAAGTGTAGGCTTTGGGTCCGAAGTGTAGGATCCTTGCAGTTTTAGGTCCTCAAAGTGTAGGATTGACATACATATATATATATATATATATATATATATATATATATATATATATGTATATATATATATATAAGTTTAAAGTTTCTTTGCCTAATTGGCCACTATCGTGTATGTAACTTAAGAGATATAGAATTAAATTTTCTGAATTATGAAGATAACTTAGATAATTTAACATAGGATTATAAAGATGAATAAACGTAAAAGATTGAACCATAGGACTAGAAATCCAGAAATGTGGGTTCGAATCCCGCCTATGGTTCAATCTTTTACGTTTATTCATCTTTATAATCCTATGTTAAATTATCTAAGTTATCTTCATAATTCAGAAAATTTAATTCTATATCTCTTATATATATATATATATATATATATATATATATATATATATATATATATATATATATATATGTATATATATATATATATATATATATATATATATATATATATATATATATGTATGTGTATATATATATATATATATATATATATATGTAGAACTGGATTCTTGGGTATTGATCCGCGTTGTGTGGTTTCGGTCCTCAAAAGGACCAATTTCACAAAGCGGATCAATACCCGAGAATCCAGTTCTACACATTACGTCCGCGAGAACCTAAGAAGAAACATATATATATATATATGTATATATGTATGTCAATCCTACACTTTGAGGACCTAAAACTGCAAGGATCCTACACTTCGGACCCAAAGCCTACACTTCTGGGACGACCCCAAAGTGTTAGCCATAGTTTAGGTCAACATATACTACACTTTGGGTACGAGGTCCTCAAACTGTAGGATTCTTAAATATCATACACTTTGAGGACATCTTACTAATTTGTTCATGTTACAGTTTGAGGACTTGAACATTTTCCGGAATTTTGAGATGTTAGACTGTATGGCCTAATTTAATTTGTATATCTATAAAGTTATAACTCAATTTTAATTCCCTCACAATACGTAGTATATAGTGTAAGGGAAGTATTGTTTTCGGCACAAAAACAAATAACTGACTTTTCCTGATATAACAGATTTGACCATTTTTGAATCGATCAAGACTATTTTTGAAATGATGTATGTATGTACGAACGTACGTATGTGCCTGCGTGCGTACGTAACTCACTGTGGAGACGACTGCGCCCTCCCAATTGGTCGTATAGATTAGATTAGGTTTTTCGAATGGAATGATGCTATCTTATCGAACCATGAATATAACCATGATTTTCTGGTTTTAAATATATATCACACCCAAATATTTAACTCGCAGAACTTTCTGAAATTATATTCTGTGGCAAATTTTAATAGTTCATATGACAGCAAGTATCAATATAAAACATAGTGTTGTGAAATACATCATAATTCCAATGTGACAGAGTATAATACAAAATGATTCCATTAGCGGTTTCTAAATCATTACAAGCTTCAACTTGCCTTGCTTTTTAACTTGCCTTGTTTATCTATCTATCTATCTATTTGTACGTTCTGGTGAAATTTGGCAGGTGTTATTTATTCAGGTGTCGTGTTATGACATATGTATAAAAGAAAAAAACAAGATGGCGTCTCCAAGATGACGGGCGGGTCTTGTGATTATAGAACGATTCTATTTAATATTGGTATAAGGGGGGTTTGTAGTCAGCAGCAGCATGGATTTTCAATAAAAATTTGAAAATTTTAGATGGCGGACGATTTGTGTGATCATGGTCCGATTCTTCTTTAAATTGATATGTGTGGTTTTTGGGGCCGTAGGTTATACTATGTAAGTCAAAATTCAAAGATTCAATATGGTGGCTAAAATGACGGACGTTTTGTGAATACAGTCCGATTCTACTCAGAACTTGTATATGGGATTTTTAGGGTCGGAAATCATGATTTATTATTTCCTTCTGTTACACTTCAATATAAAAGCTTGTCATGATGAAATTGATCACTTTTGATTTCATCTTCCGATATACTATATTTATATATGAACCTTCCTATCTATACTAAAATTGGGGGATTTCATAGTGATTAGTGATTAGTAAATTTATCTTTCAGTTTAAGATTTATTCACTTGGAGAATTTCTGTTACTAGGTTACTATAAGAAAATTGTAGATATGAGAAGCACATTTAAGTCTTGTACTAAAACCTTCAGAGTTAATCCCTATAATTCATCAAACAAGATCAACCATAGCAGGTTCGCAAAAAGATCCACCGAAAAAAAAATATATGTGAAACCTGATATAGATACGGTTCTCCTTATAATTACTATCTTTAATACAGAAAGATTGTGAGTGATAGATCAACAAACCAAGCATCATATTTTGTAGAATTGGGCTTCCTATCAAATTTTATTTAAATTACGAAAATCTGATCACAAGAGATCCTTGTTCCTGATGACATATTTTGACATATGTCGAACGGGCGATCTGCAAATCTCTAATTTGGGTATATTCAACCTTAAATAATAAAATGATGTGAATGGAAAATTTTCTGTGATGTTATTAAATACTAAAAATGTGAGTTTGACCTTAAAATGATCATGAAGAAAATGAATAATCTATATGTTTCAATTCAAAATAGGGTTTTGAGGTTGTCTAGTCTATTAACGTTAACCCGACTTATTAGATACCCCCACAAATAAAATCGAGTGGCGCCAAGTCTAGTTACTTTGTCATTCTATAATTCCTGGTCGATCTCTCCATCTAATTGGGGAAGCATTGTTAAGAAAATTTGTAGTTAACACCATCCTGCTGGTTTTGATTTATTAAATTTGGGAACAGAAGCCTAAGTTGAGGAATGTCATCTGTCTAGTTGCCATTTATGAAAAAAACTAAAACTAGTTAACTGAAATTGAGAACATTGGTATTCATCATTAACTTCCTGACAGTAATGCGCATGAGTGCTGCCTTGAATTAAGTTTTTCTACCAAATAAGAGGTATATCGGCAATTTTTTGTCGAATCTGTAATTGAGATCTTGTGTGATCTATTAATGTACATCCGACTTTTTTGATACCTCCAAAAACGAGTGGTGCCAAGTTTGGTTACCTCGCCGGCTATCCTACACTTCCTCGTCGACTGATCCATTGGTTTGAGAGAGTTCCTAGTGTTGGAAAAAATGTCTAAAGTTAAAGGCATATATAGTGTGCTGGTGCATCATTTTCACGTGACTATATTTCCTGGTTTTGATCTAATGAATTTGGAAACAGACGCCTATGTTGAGAGATGATATTTTCCCTCAATAGATCTAAATCTCTATCAATGAAAAAAGTTCCCACAATATTGTTGGCGCTAAATCGCAGCCACATATTTATTTTTTGGGAATACTGTATATGAACCTGATCCATTTAGTTCAGACTATTATCAGCCCAATACCTACAATTGTATCTTTTAACATAACCGTTTAAACAAAATATTGCTTCATCCGTGTAAAAAAATTTTGAAACAGAATATGGATTAATATTTTTTCATCATTACTTCGTAAATTTCTATTCTACGATCTCTCAATTCTTGCAGTAATTATATTTTGTGAAGATGAAAGTCTATTTGATTATTTTCAGACTGAGCGTCGTCGACATATGTTATGGCTCAGAGCTAATTGTTGCACGGACCATTGTCTACTGCATCAATTGAAACATTCAACAAATTTTCGTCATTGGTTTTTGTCTTCCTAAATTTTGAACGATTCTTAACACTGCCTGTCTCTTAGGATATTTTCACCGTTTTTGAAACAATTGCCTAGTGATGTTTTTATTCAGATGTATTTTATTGAATACATATTATTCTTGTTTCAGTTACATATATCTTAATTCCATAAAAAAATTAAGCAAATTTGAAATTGACAAATTTCCATTAACAGTTATCAAAAATGTAATCAAATACTTCATCCGTTGTTTCATAGTCTACAAAATGAAAACTGTATCTACCCCAAGAGGAACACTTCTTACCCATCTGTTTTGATCTATTTTGGAATTTGAAAAAAATCTGTTTCTGACGATGAAGAATAAGAGCACTGTTGCGTGTTTTCAATACGCAAAAAAAAACCAATTTGGATTTACTGAAGAAATGTCAATGTTCCCTTATGCTTGTGCACAAAATTTTGTAACATATCTCGAAACTGTTATTATAGAAAGAATCATAGTCTTGAATATTAAAACTTTCGGGAATTATTTGCCATGTTCCAGTTAGTATCATAATTCCAAAATTATGATTCTGAAAAGAGTTCATAAGAATGTTTGATTCATCAAAATGACATGAAAGGCTGCATATATTCGAGTGGAAAATTGATAGTTAGCTATTTGTTAAGTATGTTGATCTTATAATATACGTTCCTTGATTGACTGTATCAATGTTCAAATCATTTTCAATCATTTTCAAAGTATTATTATGAATCAGGCCTATGGAAGTGTTCCATAAAACTCGGCTACCTTGTATGTTGATTTCAAGTTGTTTATTGCCGGGAACTATGAAACAGATGTTTTGGTTTGAATTATTAATACCTTGATCGTCTTTGTTGTTATCGAAAAAGAGCAATATTCATCATGCATTTCTAATTAAGTTTGAATGTAATCAAAATTGTTCCAAATGATTTTGATATTATCTAATCAGGATTATAGTTCTAATATAGCTTTAGATTCCTAGAATGAATTGACAAACGTATTGTATCTTGAGCCATCAATTGACCGCTGATATAATAAACAAAAAGAAACCTACAATAAATTCATATAGCATCTTTTCTTTGTATCACCTTATAATGTTTAGAATACCGACGTTGCTATGAAAATATAAAATGATACATAATTATCATAATGTATTATGGAGTAATGACTTATATAAAGAAAAAATATTTAAAACTACCGTCAGAAATATTCTGTTAAACTTCCGCTAGTGTATCTAGTTTCATGGTCAGATTTTTGATATCTGAATACCAAGAGAATATGTATGCACATATTCTATCTGACCAATGAAATTACGCTAGTTATCACATATGAACAGGCTGGCTAAATTTCGATGTTTTAATAGGAAATCTCCTTAAGTATAAGAAAGAGATATAAAAAATTAACCTCCCATACTCGATCTCTTTTTTTTTTAAATGTCCATGGTGAAATAAAACTTGGCTTTCGTCTTTTGTTTTATTTGAGAAATCTCAATTTTTCGAGTTTTTGTTTTTCTGGTATATCTCAGTTACTTATGGAATTGGGGAGGAGTATTTCTTCAATAAAGCATTTTCTAAATGACGTAAGCCTACTATTTGGAGTGAAGAAGTTTTAAGAATTATTATTACGGTACTTGTCTGCTTCAAGAGCTGGCAAAGGATATTGGGTTATTTTTTTCGAAATCTCATGCAGACTGTGACTCGTCGTGTATTGAAGGTCAAGTGTGCAAAATATCATCAAGATCTCAATTAAATGTATATAGATATAGATACAGATTTATATAGAATACAAACAGTCATTCTTCTTTGTATATAAACCAGCTCAAATTCTCGGCGTTGGCTGGCTATAGAATTTAACACTGACAATTTTTTTCAGTCATTATACGTAGTAAGCCAACAGCTAGCGAGGACGGCCTCATATTGCTCTTGGTTTTGCTGCGCTTCATTTCAATTTGTTTCGCCGTAGTTCTTCCGTTATTTCATAAGACATTGACTTTCCTCTTGTTTTAAAGGTAAAGTGAGAAGAATTTGATCAAGTTCAGTATCTACGTATCTGATTTGGGGTTAGACGACAAATAAAAATATTACTGGAACGGCTGATTCTAACCAAATCAGATTTGATGATAATCTTAGAAAGTACTCGAGACTACAGCTCACATCGTTCTCAAAGATTTTATTCACACCCACATGAAGAATGAACTTAGACCTCTTAAATAAAGATTATTCTCTGTGAAAGTTCCTAATGTGACATTGCCTGAAGGTTTTTTTTATAATTGTTAAACAAAATAAAGTCTTCGATCCCCACCACACTATAAATAAGACGTATAACCGTATAAAGTTTCTACAGTCAATACACTTTGGGGACGTCTTCTAACGTATAAGCTGTATAAGTTGTATAAAGTGTATATATTATACGAGTCCCCAAACTGTAGGATTGATATACATATATATATATAAACAAGTTTAAAGTTTCTTTGCCTAATTGGCCACTATCGTGTATGTAACTTAAGAGATATAGAATTAAATTTTCTGAATTATGAAGATAACTCAGGTAATTTAACATAGGATTATAAAGATGAATAAACGTAAAAGATTGAACCATAGGCGGGATTCGAACCCACATTTCTGGATTTCCAGTCCAGGGTGTTTACCAATTACACCACTTCGGTCCTATTAGATTTTTATATTTTTGTAAATATAAACCTCTGAAAGGATAGTAGATCATTGATGAACACAAAGCGATTCGATGCCCTACCATAGATCAACTATTCACGCACATTCATCTAAAGTTCAGTCGTTTTTTGAAGTAAGGATTGTAGGTTAGTACTGCTATGGTTGGCAGTTACTTGACAGTTCTTATTCATCTTTATAATCCTATGTTAAATTACCTGAGTTATCTTCATAATTCAGAAAATTTAATTCTATATCTCTTAAGTTATATATATATATATATATATATATATATATATATATATATATACATATATATATATATATATATATATATATATATATATATATATATATATATATATATATATATATATATGTAAGGACAACTTGATCTATGAGGACATTTCATTCATGGAACCACGACTTCGAGGACATTTGATGACTTCGGGGACAGTCCTCAAAGTTTACTGCAGTCTATCTATAACATCACGGACAGTCCTCAAAGTTGCTTGTTTAACCATGTCAGTCTCCGAGGACAAAGGAGTGATTGAGGACAGTCTGATTTAGTGACTTTATATTGATCTAGGGAATTTTGTTTCTAGGTTATCAAATAATATTTATTCATGTTTAAAGTTAGATCAGACATATTAGTTATATATGGATTGATATACTAAATAGACTTCATTGTACAAACTTACTAACCTTAGGTTTAATTAACCAGATAACTAAGATAATCAATATTATTTACCTTCGCTTTCATAATCAACATACTAAAGTCATTTCAACAAATGTGCTTTATCTTCTTAAAGTGCACGTTTTTCATAATGATCCTAGCTGCTTGTTAACTTTACTTTTCAAACGAAAAAGAATTAGCTCTAGCTATTATTACTTCCAAATACAGGTAGGTGTATAATTTAATTATATCATCCAATAGGCAACTGCTGAAGAAAGCTACCTACGTGATAGTTCACACTTGATTGATCAAATATAGCTTACCGTTCTGTCAAAGAATACATGTAAGCATTTCAGGAAAACGTGAAACATGTTTTGAATGAATTTAATCCAATAGTGGGAAAGGGACACAGCCTTCTTTGGATTGATTAAGCTATGGTACGGTTCGAAGAATAAGTACTCTACAACAAATTAAAACTGAAATTTACATCTGAAAGCTTGTGCCAGAAAATATGCATCATTGATAAAATATAATACAATATTTGAACTGGTGGTGACAAATCCTATGATTTTGTTTTGGGCAAAATTTGAGAAACAGTTTTTGGTTTACATAACCAATACGGTCATGATGGCAGTGTATAAGACAGCATGCTTCTAACAAAATTATACCGTTTGATCTACACGAATATTATTAATAAATAACAGGAGGAAACCCCAGCTATTTCAGAGGAGACCTGTTGTTCTGAAGGACATTAGTAACATGGAATTATGTGATGCCTTTGTCATTGACAAGCTACCGTTTCAAAATATAATCACAGGTAATGAAAACAGAGAATGTAGTATTGAGCAAAATACATCGCCAGAATATCATGAAATAAGTAACATTCAAAATTTCACATAAACCGACTTTGAGAACCGAACAAGTATGTCTATATAACAGAAAACAATATACTTCTACTACTACTTACTATTCCTACTATTGAACATAGAAGGAAGCAAGAATTATATAAAAAACAAATGCTTTTATTATATATACACATAGAAGCTGAGAGAAAGAAGTATTTTGATACAATAATATAATATGTTATGTATAGGTAATAACTAAATAAAATAAATAGGTATCTGTAGTTATTAATTTATACATTTTCTTGATCAAATATACTCCTTGCTAATTGGCCATATATTGTCTGTGTTATTACTGTTGTTGATCATTTCATTCTCCATTATTGCATTATGGTTTTCGTTCATCTTTAATCTGATATGGTGTAAGTTGATGTTGCAACAACTATCAGCATTGCAGAGTATCAATATCTACTTTCACACCTACTGATAAAGTTGGAAATCTTTTCTCCCAAACCTAACAGGTACTCTTTTGTACAGTATTTTTTGTTCTGACTAGCGATTCGTTATATAACCGTCCAAGATGTATTTGTTTATTATAACTGTTAATAATGAACACCATTTCCAAATTGTTTAGTCATGACTGTAACTTATTTGAAAATTCCTTACTGAAAAGACAATTTGTTTATTATTAACAGTTATAACAAACTGCACCAAAGGCGGGGGGTTCTTCACAGAACAACTATAGTTTTCCTAGAACTGAAATGGAATACTCATGTCATTGCACATTTCATAAGAGAAAGGGTACCTTTATCGATGAAAACGACGTGTCTTATATCATATTTACAATTGGCGATAAGCCAAAAAGAACTGAATGATCCCTCACAACAAGGATCATATTACTTCAAGAAGAACCACCTCACATAAATATTTGGTACTTTTGGATATTTTCACATTTTTAAATAATTGAACCGCAATGACAGTATTAGGATATTCACCATCTGGTTTCAAATATTATATCAAGTTGATTTATTTATTAATATCAATGGCATATATTAATATATATATATAGGTTTTGTTATTTTGAGTACAATCAAAACAAAATATTCATCAATCAAAGAGTATATTTTTTGAGATATCCAAGTAATATAAGAAAGAACTTTTTCGAAGTTCAATTATTTTGCTTCTATTATACAATTTCATTGCAAAATATGCCAAATCCGCCACATTAGGTTGAAAAGCTGGCAAACAAATTTAAAAAAATATCATAGTTTTTCTTACCGGTTCTTGGTACTAAACTATACGGTGACGAAGAAGCACATACGTACGCAGACAAAAATTTGGGAGTTTCAAAATGTATTAAATGTAAATTGTGTATTTAGCACAACTTTACAAACATACTTGGTGAACAATCCACCCCCCCCCCCTTGCGTACGCGCTTGAGGAGCCTTGGAAGAGCATATCAGGTTTACTTACAGTAGTGAATCCATGGAAATGGTTGTTGTTACATAAAACTTGTATTCAAGCTAGTAATATGAATCAACTTGTTATATACTTTTCCTTTGGAATATCAATAAATATATTCAACGATAGTAGAGCTACGAGAATTATGTCCTTAGAAAGACTATGCGGTGCAAAGAAAATGATGATCGATTCGGCGGAACCAGAGTTTTTAAACATTTTACTTGAAGGGGATTGAGCATTGCTACAAAACAACAACAAAATTGGCTATATGGGAAATTGGGACTATTTATGAAGGTATAGGCCCAATCTTTTCCAATTACCCCAAAGAGAAAAATTGTTTGAAACTAATGTTGCTATTCGAGAGATGCTATGTGAGAAAGCGCGGACGTCGATGGTTAAAAATATCGCCAATACTAAACTTTTCCGAATTTCTGTTACTCTATAACACAAAGCCTGAACGCCTACAAAAGGCTTAGAGAAAAGTCGAAGCTTACGACAGTACCGTTTAGTCTTAATGGTGCATGGCCAGTATTGAGTGTGACAGGTTATATGTTGCACCTGTTCCTTGGGTGTCATTGTTTGATTGGAAAGTGATTTACTTGCAAATGACCATGTATAAGAGTGTTATGACTGAATAAAGTGCGTTTCAAAAAGGCTTTCTAAGGCAACGTTTATTTTAAATTTCATTTTCTATCGGAACAGATTACACTGCAGACGACTTGCAAGGAAACCTATAGATATTCTGCAAATACTATGATTTTATCCTCACTTTTACATAAAATAATTAGTCCATATTTGCCGCATCCAAAAACTATGAAGAAAGTTTCTAATTCATAGTTAAGCGATCTGGTAGTTGAAGACAGATAAATGTTCCTTATATACTTCTAAAATCAATTTGAATTTCGAAATAGAAATAAAAATAACAATACTTTTATCTGTATTGTAAAATTGAACACTACTATGTCTATATCACTTTTATTTGAGACTTCCGTTACTCGAGTTTCAAACGGTATTTGAATACAGTTTGAAGATGGCGTAATAAGGCTCAAACAAATAAAAGTGTATCAACATAATAGTGTTCAATTCTACAACATGTGTAAAACGATACAATAATACTTTTACTCTATGAGATCCATATTAGCTATTTTTGGATTACTGAGCCGGAAATATTGTTGATACCACTGCAATAACCCGTTACTTATAACAACAGCATTTGGGGTGTTGGGGAAAATGAACTCTCTTAAAAGAGAAGAAATTTTGCAATTATTGTTTAAACAATAAGTTAGTATAATGTTTATTCATGAATAGCATTATTCTAGAAGGTTTTTCTGTCTACACAGGTCCCAAGTAATCGATGAATATTGATATCAACTACCATCTCTATATAGTCCCGCCAAAAAAGTTTAATTTTTTATTTGTTTGTTTGAAGCTTATAAAACGACCTTATGAACAAATACTATATCTCGGCATAGGAACATCCGTTTCAGGATGAGATGCTTAGTTAGAGCTCAATTGTTTAATAAAGAACGGTATAATAAGTATATTGTTGATAAAATTACCAGAACACCAAATAAAACTGTTTTACGTCTCTCACCATATCACTGCGAGCTTAATTCAATTTGGGCGGAAATTACACATTCGGTTCCAAATTTGCTGATTGATAAAATTCATTTCATTAGGCTACAATTTACGAAATAAGATTCGTGACAGAAATAGATTCGGTAGGTACCTATGTGAAGGAAAAAATTGGAAAGAAATATGTGGGAACTTGATAATATAATTGAAGCAAATATTGAGTCATTATTATAAATTTAAATCATATTAAACATGTATTTTATTATTTATATTTACATTCATAAAAACTTGTTTGTTTCAAGCAAAATAGCCTGTTAGTTCTAAGCTAGTCCGCATCTATGTTTTCTATGGTCAGCATTTCAAACCGCTAATACCGCGATGGCAATCTATTTTGTTCACGTGAAAGCCACAAGTAATTTGTTTACGTTTCTTCTATCTTGGATGGGTATAGAATAGATCAACAAAGAGTTATAGAACTCTTTGGTATATGCATAGACTAGAGGTAGCTACAAATCCTTGAAAATGAACATTCGGCATCAAACAAAGAAAGCGGCATCGACACACTGACGAAGTCAAGACGTCTCTGAACGGCCGCCTGTAAATTGTATAGGCCGCTACGGTAGGCGCCGAGTTCACGGCGAAGGGTTCTCAAGTTCTTATTAGATATTTTTGTTTATTGCCCTGTACGTCACAAAAACCACTTTTGTTGTGACATCTACCGTCGCAAGGTTGACTAATGCACTTATTTCAGGTGAATTTACAAAATCCTTCCGAAATCTATACTTCATATTTATATTTTATGTAATAAAATATAATATAATTTAATAAGAATGTAGACTAAGTTGGTTTTCTATTGATCTACAAAAGTTTTGGTCCGATCGTTGTGATTTTTGTCTCAACTTAAAGATAAATGTGTAATGCAATGTATACAATAAATAACATGATTAAGGTTATATTTCACGTAAACTAACTGTTGAAAGATCCGAATTTACCTTCGAAAATAGCATGTTTTCAATAATTTATTTTGAAGGCGTAAACATTATTTATATAATTTCCATTAATTAGATATGATAATTGTCTGCATTGTGTGCTTAATTTTTGTAATCAATACAGAATGAGATGTAAACGTTTTACATCTAATTTAGTATACCCTGTATACCCGGGCGGCAGCCAAAATCCAGAGGTTCTGTATCAAAAATAAATCACGAATTATTGTTTATGGTTATTAAGTTAATTATTTTGAAATTATAACAAATTGAATACAAAATATTCTGTATTATAAGTGACAATAATGCACTCAACAGCAAAGCCAAGAAAAAAATTTCTAAACATAAGTTAAGTATCCAATTGATAATTCAATTATTGTATCATTCTATTATTATTATTATACACTTCGCGACGAAGTCGATCGGAAGTAGGCATATATTGTATTTACTCAAGCTATTTCTTAAATCGTTAAAAAAGTTCTAGAGCTAAAATTCCTGCACCGTAGTATTTTTCATCGAATTTCCAGCAACTTTAGAAATATCCGTCCGTGAATATTCGTCCGAAATTTGTCGACACGATAACTCAAAAACGCAAGGTCCTATCATATTCAAATTTTGACAAATAATCGTTTGCTGTTCGGTGACAAACCCTATTGTTTTTCAGAGAAATCGTGTAATACACCCCTCTTTTAGAAAGGCTGAAATTTTTTTAAAAATCAATTCAAAACTTAAATTTAAGCTGCTTTTATCGAAATTTCGTACAACAACAAAATTAATAATTGAAGTATACTTTAAAATAACATCGTACATCAAAATGCTTGTGTCAGACAGCGCTGTGGTCTAGGGTATAGGATACGTGGTTCCCGCCTACTGGAATCGTGTTCGATTCTTAGCTGCGAAACATGTTTCTGTACATTTTCTTAAAAACATTATCGATTTAAATATTTTTTAGCTGTGTAAAGATAATGAAATAAATAGTTTATTTATTTCAATATCTTTACACACATGCGAAGATTTACCTTGTAAAATGTTAAGCAATTATATAAAACTCTAGTACTATTCATCTATTCTCCAAACGGAAACACATTTCTAGTTTTATCTATTCGATTCATAATCTCAAACTTTGAAACCAAATCAAATTATGTAGTAACCCAGGTTTGACTCGGGAGACGAGGACATTGCCTCATTTTATGCTATTGAAAAATGTATGAAATAGAACATCTTGAATAATTGTTGAAATTATTTGAGTTTGAGAGCACTCTATCCTACAAATTCAAAAATTCAAAATGTTAAAGTAGCCTTAAGGTATTCAATGAGTATTTTATACAGACTCTACTCCAATTTGGTTAAAATATAGAGCATTCCAAATCATCAGCCCACTTTATGAATATTATATCAACCTGGTAGAAAATAATGAATGTAGACTCCCCTCAAAAAGGCAACAATTAAGGGACAGTATCCAAGAATCGACAAAGGTAACTTAGTAGCTCGAAGATCGAAGGCCTCTGGCTTGTGACGTCATGATCGATCGGACAGTATTTAGTGAGATTCCTCTTTTGTGGTTCTTGGTTCAATCATTATAGTTCTGTGATGTGTGCTGTTGTTCTATGTTCTATCGTTCAGTGCGTGTACGCTTATGCTATATGCATGCATTTATCTTGATATATATAATAAGTAAGTATAAAATTTTAATTATTATGATAAAAATATCACAACTATTAAAGTGTACAAATCGTAGATTTCGTTGAAACTATTAATTACAGTGCATTTTCCACAGATGACTCAGATATCGTTAGCTTGGTATACACAGCATGTGGTATCAGTAACGCTGAAATTTTCTAATTCTATTCAATCAAGCAAAATATCTAGGGCGTCCTTGGGAATGCGTATTTCACACGCCTTTATAATTTTTTTTGGAATTAGACCTATTTTTTGGAAGTTATACCGCCACTTATTCTAATATCCATAGAAGTAATAATGAGCCCTATTTATCCATTTTTTATTGCTTACCACAAGGTAAGCATGGTGACTAGACTGCATGGTCTACATCGGAAAATATGATAACACTCCAAAGGTTAAAAACTACTTATATTCATATATTTTTGTTTTTCTCTTTGGTCCAATGAAAACCTATTGTTTTGATTTTTATTGTGTATAGAGCTAAAGCGGACTTGAGTAGTTCAATTATGTAACTTATCTGTTTTTATGTCCAGGCTTAGCACTTATATAAAGATGGGGAATCAAAAAAAGTACACTTTAGTGAAATATATTGATGACAGCATCTTGCATATAGTGCCTACAAAAAGGTTAAAACTCGTAAAAGGTACTGAAGTGGTAAAAGCACCATACAAAACCTTTGGATATTTCTCAGCTATACAGATGTTTAGTAGTGATTCTAGAGCTGATCTGGAGAATAAATTGTATAACCCAGGTATGTTTATTTCCTTCTATCTTGTCTGCACCTCACTACCACATCGTCCAGCAAACACAAACACATTTTAATCATGCCACGCAAAACCTATTTTGTTTCTTGGTAAATCAAATGAACAATTTGTTCCAGATGCAAGTAGTCGGAGAAAGACTGTTTCAAAAGAAATAATATCAGAAACTACGAAAACTATAGACGTATCCAAAAGAAAGTCTAATAATAGCTCAAGAAAAAAACAGCAAGTTAGAAAAATAAAGGAAAGTGGTAAGATATATTATTCTAGAGATGATTGATTATTTTCAATAATTAGGTGTGGATCCTCCCACAATTGTAAATAAATTGTCAAACAAAAATAGATGACCCTTCTCCCTTCCGACATAGTGCACCCCCAACAAATTTCTGGATCTGTGCCTGTCAAATGTTTCTAGAAATTGAGAAATTGTTTACAAAGCATTTTGTTTCAGTGGTAAAGGATAAAGCAAAGACTTTCACGAAAGTAGATGAAATATCTGAAAAAAATGACATAGAAATAGATTTCAACAAAATCGATAGCATGAAGCAAAAACTGATATACTTCCCTGAAAAGAATAATTCTAAAGACAATGGTAATATCACAATTTACCTATTGATACGAGTATATTAATTTTTTTAAATGTTGACATCATTTTAGAACGAGTAAAGAAGAGGAACAATTCCCAACAAGACAATTCTATCAAAAATGGTAATTCATAATTATATCGCCAAATATACACTTGTAATGAAAACTGGACACTGAATTAGAGGGTTTATTTGCCATTCAAATTAAATTAGAATTTGGTGGTCTTTTATTTATATTGATTCAGTTTCCTCAAAAAGTTAGTATTCTGTCATTTCCATTATTTATAATTATGTTTCAGGAAAATTAACTATGGAAATGAATTATCAATTAGCACATACAACAGATATGTACAGAGGATCAACAGTTTCAGATGGTGGCTGTGAAGATACTTGTCAAATAGTGGATGGAGAATTGGGAAAAAGCATATTTAACACTGATATTAATTTCATTAAGAACGGTAAGTACCCATTATTATTTATTTGATTTTCCTATTTATAAGGGAAAGATCTATTTTTTCTAGACATCATGTTCATAGACACAAGTTGGGAAGAATTAGAAAGCAGTCCAGTAAATGAATATAGTAAAATAAATATTGGAGAAATAGAACACAATGAAAGCGTAGAAGATTGTCAGGGAATAGCAGGAACAGAGGTTACAGAAAAAGGAACAAAGTTTGAAGATGAAATGATTAATGAAGATGATGGTAAGTACTAGTAATATCAAATCTATTGAAAACCATCTTCCATAATTCTTTCTATGGTTGAAATAATTATTGATAGACATGAGTTGAAACCCATGAGCCGATGCCTATATTATACAGTGTTATCCTTGAGTAAATTTTTAATATGAAAGCCATGACTTTTAGTAAATTGGAGAAAAATAATTACTCAATCTCTGATCTTGTACCTTTACAGTGTCCCAAGGACTTCATTTTCATAACTCTATAATCATCCAATATAAATCTTCTAATTAAAATCACAATGGTTAACAACATGAAATTTTCAGGAATTGAAATATTTTCAATGAAAATAAGGCAGAATTAAAAAAAATATTTTATCATCATAAGAAAAAACAACGTATTGAGAATTCACAAATTATCTAGTGACCCATATTAATAATATCCAAATCCTAACTTGCATACATTTTAAATATTGTACCGAAAATATCTATGCAAATACCTTAAACAACTTACCTACAGATTGACTTATTTACATTATCCACTCCTATTACAACGAACTTTGTACCTAAATAAAACACATACTTTTATGTAGTAATATGTCACAATAGATTATTTTCAGTGTAGTGATTATTAATATCAAAATAGAAATATGTACAAAATAAAAAAAATTCACAATTCACTTGAAGGTCAAGAAGCATGTACACTATGTTGGCAAAGCAAGAATAAAATTGTTAATTGAATCTGATGCTTCCTATTATTGTTATAAACAATTTACTAATGTGTATTTCTCCACAGCATTTCAAAATGGTGATCTAAATGACCCTGAGGAGATTACTTCCGATTATGACTCAAATGATGAAGTAAACACTCGGCATTGCAATGAAATTTCTAGATCTTCTACAAATTCTATCGATTATGACCATGGTATTTCTGCCATTATAAAAAAGCAAAGTACAGATGATGTAAGAAAGGTGATAATTGAAGAAAGTGAAGATATTCCAGTAATTTCTTTCACTATCCCGGATATAGACTACAAATATTTGACAATACAATCAACTAAGAATTCAAAACAACATTTTTGTCCTTTTTGCTATAAATTACAAACAAAATTTGCTAGGCATTTGCAATTCAAACATCCCAAGGAAGAAAGTGTGTCAAATTTTATGGCTCTACCTAAAAAGGACTATCAGAGGTTAAACATGATTGATGGTATTAGGCGAAAAGGAGATTATATATTTAATTCACATAAAGAACATAATAGAGGTTTTATAATTCCAGTAAGATGTCCACAAAACTTGAAACCAAGGAAATGTGAACATTACAAAATTTGTGGGAGCTGTGGTGGATTCTACTCTTCTTTGTCAATTTCAGTTCATTATCGGAAATGTAACAAGAAGACACAAAAGGGAAAAAAAGATGTAATGTGTAACAGTCGTCTACTAAGCTACACTCTTAAAGAAGCCAACTTTGTTATGAGAAGCAAAATTTTACCACAGATGAGGGATGATGAAATCAATGATTTAGTGAGAAATCAAAAGTTGATAATTTTATTTGGAAATCGATTGACTTCAAAATATAGATCACCCCATTTTCGAAGTATGATACGAGCTAGACTGAGACTAATTGCAAAATTTTTTCATTGTATCAAAAAAAAAACAAACCTGAAATATTTTGAAGAAATATTTAAACCTTGTATGTATGATGATATAGTTACAGCTATCAACCAAGTGGCTGGGCTGAGAGAGGAAACAGGGAAATATCGAGCACCTGCTACTGCTTCAAACATAGGAAGTTATCTAAAAAAAATTGCATTTTATTTAATATCAGAAATGATTAAGTCTGGAAATCAAGATAGACAACGAGAAGTGCGAGATTTGCTGACACTAATAGAAGAAGGATTTCCATATGACATTTACAAAACTGGCAGAAAATCAGATTGAGCATAAGATTAAAAAAAAGGAAGAGCTTCCTTCTCCAAATGACATACAAAAATTAAAGAATTATCTTGATGAGCGCTCTAAATATTTTATGGAACGTTTGATAACTATATTTAGTGTGAATGATTGGAAGGAGTTGATGGGATTTGTCCTTATATCTTTGTTATTGTTTAATAGAAGAAGAGCTGGTGAGATGGAAAGATTGAAAATTGAAGATTTTCTGAGTTATGAATCGGTTGAAGAAAGCTTAGGTAATGTAGCAGGACAAAATTATGTAAGATTTTTAATCCGAGGAAAATTAGGGAGAGGTGTACCAGTAATGGTACACACAGAAAAGCTGCAATATATGAAAATTATAATCAAATATCGTATTGAAGCAGGAGTTGATGATTCGAATCCATATTTGTTTGGACTTCCAGCCAAAGATGCTTATCAACATTTATCAGCTACAAGACTAATGAAGAGATTTGCAGTAGAGTGTGGTGCAGAAAAACCACACACACTCCGAGGAACCAAACTGAGGAAACAATTTGCTACTCTCTGTGCGATTATGGATCTTGGTAAACTCGAAATAAAAGATGTGGCTGACTATATGGGACACCATGAGAAGATACATTTGAACCATTACAGATTGCCTGATGCTTCCAGAGACATAACAAGAATGTCAGTTTTACTAGAAAAAGCTCAAGGAAATGATGTAACTGATAGTACCAGAAGCGTAACTGTTGATTCTGAAGATCAAAGTTCACATGGTTAGTTATTCTGTTATATATACTATAATACTGGTAGCCCTAAAAATTATAAATTCAAATTATGCATATAAGTGATTTTATCAAATTCATTATTTTAGATTTTTCTACCAACGCTGATACAGAGTGTAGATCCAGTAATCAATCTACCGTTTTTTCTGAAGATCAAATTTTGCAAGGTTAGTAAATTTGTTACTATACTAGAATTTGGTTAGCACTAAATGATTTTTTGGTAAATATCTCCTTAAATATTTAGAATGTGTATATAAATTAATTTTTGTTTTTTAGATGTTACTGTCGATGCAACAAGAGAAAATGTATGTAGGAAAGGAAAGCAACAACTTGTAAACCTAAGTAAAGGTGATTATAGATTACATATTCTCATTAATTTTAGATAATAATTTTAATTTCTCAAAATTTCCACCATGACAATCGTATACCACACTTGGAAAAATTCTACAGTCGACCTTTTTCTGTGAAGTCGCAGTGTTCTACCATCCATCATGTTGAACATTGACAACTGGACCCTTGCAGTAAAAAAAAAGTTGTTGAATATATGTATTTGTCCTGGACTTACTATAAATTACTTAAACTTCTTTCATTTGACTAGGCAAATGGTTGAATCATTTATAGAAATTTTTGTCAATAATGAAACATTCTTAAGTTCAAAGTAGCTTTCGACTGTGTTTTATATTACCACTGATTTTGAGACTGAGATAAACTATAAAAAATCGACTGTAGAAACCGTTATAAAATAGAGCACTTCTACTTTCGCTAACTAGCGTGTCCTCTTCAGAACGAGAATTATATGTACTTCTTGTATCGTTCCGAATATGACGCTCTAGTTGTCAAAACTATTATAATCACAATAATGTTCTATTCTATATTATCAGTGATGTGTAAACAAAATTAAATTATTTTATTCTATCTATGAAAACTATGTTGTGGTTGTGAAATTAACAAAAATTTTTTTCTAGATCTTTGGAAAAATATATTGGGAACCTCTCCTAAGCGACTGTCATGGAGTGAAGAAGAAAAGAAAGTAGTGCACAATGAAGCGAAATATTTTATTGAGAACTGTGAGTTACCCCCCATGGACTTCTGTTGTTCTCTGATAAAACAAAAACCCCAACTGAAGAGAAGAAGTGGAACACAATTAAAAGCCTATATAGCAAACTGTATAAACAAACAGAAAGAAATCATATTAAGCGGTGGTGAAAAAAGAAAAACTGGTAATGCTTATTGGTTAAGTGCTATGTTTCATTAAAATAATTAAAATCATCACATTTTCTACCATTTACAAATTTTTCAGGTGTAAGAAGGGACTACCCCAGAGAAAAGAGAAATAGTTTTGCACTTTGGAGAGACAATAAAACAAAATAAACTACCTAGTTTACGGAATTGTAAAGAAATATTAAAACGTAATATAATATTGAAACATCGAACACCAGAAATGATAAAAGCGTTCATAAACAATTTTATGAAAAAAGGACTACAAGTACAATAAAATGCACTATGCACCTGGGGTTGCATAACGAACAGTAGAAGAATTGGAGTCTGAAATATTTTACATGTTCATATAAAGATTGAATTTTGTCAGAATAATTTTCATGTTTTATGTAGTATAAATAAGAAACAATCGTCCTTATCAACCAAAAATATTGTTGAAGTGTTTAGGACCTTTCAACTGCCAGGTAGCCATCTCAGAGTAGACTAAATATGAAATCAAAATGTGCATGTTTTAATACTATTTCTCGTTAGTATTGTAAACAAGGGATTACCCTCAGCTGAAGATAAATCGGAATTTAATAAATTACTTTTTCGTTTATTTATTTCCGTCCTTTCTAAATTATCAACATATCTGTCTGCACAGTGTTTTAAAAGTGATAAACTTTCTTGAGAAAAGGTGTGACCCATATCTAAAATATGTTTGGCCCACATAGTATTTTGAACACGACTCGCAATCGATTTTGTAAATCCCGGATTTGTAGAAATCAGGAACTTTATTGAAGGTATTCTATAAACAGGTTTTATTCCAAATTTAGAAACCGAATTATGGAATTCATTCATTACTGAAGGATAAATGCGCTTTAGTGACTAAAAAATTGGTTTTAAAACTTCTTCTAATGCTCGTCATGAGACCCAAACGTATGTAGAGAGGAAAATATAGTTCAAGTATTTCCCAAGAAATTACATATAATTCATACATGTTTCAAGAATCATTTTATTATACAGGGTGTCTCAGATTTTAATCAGGAAAATTTGATAGACGATAGAAAATTTGATTTTGAGAAAAAAATTCCTAATAACATATGCAGACACTTAGTTTTTGAGATACAGGCTGTTGAAATTGATTTAAAAAATTCGTTTTTTGCGAATATCTCCGGAACCGTTCATCGTACAGAAAACAGCTTTTGCAAGCATTTTCTACTCATAGTAAGCTATGTTCTGTGTGATAAAATTTTTTTTTTTAGTCATAATTGGTGAAGATTTTGAAGGGATAGTTGGTGTTTTTCTCCCCAACTTCTACGCCACTGGAAAAAGTACAGTTTTGAGACAACCCTTTGAACCGCCAATGTTTTCTACACTAAAAAGGTCCTCTTGGTCATAAGCTCTAAAGTTGTGGGTTTTCGAGAAAAATCAACTTTTATGTTGAAAAACATGGTCATTTTTCTGGTTTTGTTACTTGTTCTAACGTTTAAATAAATTTTGTTTAATTAGTAAGAATTGACCATGTTTTTCAATATAAATTTGATTTTTCTCGAAAACGGTCAACTACTCTTGGTCATAAGCTCTAAAGTTGTGCGTTTTCGAGAAAAATCAACTTTTATGTTGAAAAACATGGTCAATTTTCTGGTTTTGTTACTTGTTCTAACGTTTGAATAAATTTTGTTTAATTAGTAAGAATTGACCATGTTTTTCAACATAAAAGTTGATTTTTCTCGAAAACAGTCAACTTTAGAGCTTATGACCATCTACACTTTTTTGTGTAGAAAATAATGGTGGTTTAAATAGTTGTCTCAAAACCGTACTTTTTCCAGTGGCGTAGAAGTTGGGGGGAAAACACCAACTACCCCTTCAAAATCTTCACCAATTATGACTAAAAAAAAAAATGTTTATTACACAACATAGCTTACTATGAATAGAAAATGCTTGCAAAAGCTGTTTTCTGTACGATAAACGGTTCCGGAGATATTCGCAAAAAACGAATTTTTTGTATCAATTTCAACACCCCCGTATCTCAAAAACTAAGCGTCTGTGCATATACGTTATTGAGAATTTTTTCCTCAAAATCAAATTTTCTATCGTCTATTAAATTCTCCCGATTGAAATCTGAGACACCCTGTATAGAAAAAGAATTGTGAAAAATCGGCGTTAGTCTAACATGTTTTGAATACAGGTACCACCATTTCTCAAGATATTTTATCACTTTTAAAACACAATATGGACAAATATCTAGGTAATTAGAAGGGATGGAAATGTATTAAACGAAAAAGCAATTTATTAAATTTCCGATTTATCTCCAGCTGAGGGTAACCCATTGTTTATATTATTAACCCCAAATAGAATTTAAACATTTTGATTCTAATTACTGTGATGGTGTCTACTTTGTAGCTGAAAGCTCCTTACTTACAGTATTTTTAGTGACTGAGGGTGATACTTTAAAGTGTATCCACACTGTGAACTCTTATAGTTTTATTATGTTTAGTATAGTTTGAAATAAATTATTATGTATTACTTTTGGCTTCAAGATGTTAGATGTGTTTGTTTCATGATTTTCATTTCTGTTTGAGTATAAAATTGTATGTATACTTTGATTTGTAATTAAGCATTACTAAATACGAAAAATCGCCCTTATCCACTAAAAAGGCTATTAAAAGTGCTAAGGACCTTTCAGTTACCAAATAGCCATCATCAGTGTAAAATAAATTGGGATGCTGTTAAGAATTATTTGGGGTTAATAATGCCCTTGTTTGCATAATGAACCTCAAATAGTATTAAACCAGTACATTTCTTTTTTAATTTAGGTTACTCTGATCATGGCCACTTGGTAGCTGAAAGGTCCTTGGTACTTTAATAGTATTTTTAGTAAATAAGGGATTATTTCATACCTTAGTGTTATAAATGTATGCAGTGTGAACTCTTTTAGTTTATAAACAATAACCATGATTTTGTCCTGTGGTTTTGATGTTTGCTAATTTCATATCAAGATTAAAGTTTGTCGAAATGATTTATGTTGTAACATACCTTCCAAATAAATTATAATTGTGAATGTCTTTTAATACTCATGTTTAAACCACCCACCATTATATTTAAACCATCCATCAAAAAAAATTGATTAAAATGTAAACAGCACTGAAAAATCTATTGAGGTAATTATATGGTTGCTAAATTGCATTTTTAAATATGTATTTTTGGGCAAATAAACATCGTCAAACTTTATCCATCTATTATTATTATTTATTCAAATTCTACAAAATTTTGGCTTAATACAATCAAGAAACTTGAGAAGTGGGAAATTCATTAAAATGAACATACTGCTTTGAAATCTATGAAAACAGACGCGAGTCCTTATTGAAATAATGAAAATAAATGAGAATATGTCCATGCACGAAAATGAAGAAAGCTAATAAGATTAACTACTATTGCCCTGATGTTGGCAGAAACCTAGCAAACTAAATAATACATATCTAATAGAATTTATTGAAATTCAATGATACCTGTATTATAAAGTAATAGCAAAACATGGTTTCAATTTTCAATCGTCTTTTAGCTAGTTAGTAACCAATATATGCTATAGTTACTCAGTTTATTAGTTTATTATAATAAAAATAATTGTTATTGATTATATTAATTATTACCTTTCATGGTCATGATTTTTATTATTGATCAATTAGGTATAGGTACTTATATCAGATTTAGCTACTGAAACTACGTTTTTATGGAATACGATTGTTTATTTTAATCACCCAATAGTGAAAATTAATCAACTACCCTATTATACTTATATAATGTACGAGGGCCTTTTGACTACTCTCATACCCCCACCCATATAGTTGATATAATGCTCCTAGCTCTGAGCGAATTAATAATTAACGATGTACCGAATTCAATGTAGAATCTGTATCGGTGGCTGTGGCCTATATGATTGTGGTACTGAGTATGTATTTTGTATCCCGGTTTCGAAACTCTAAGTTGCAAGTTCAAATATGTTTGGTTTTCCCTTGCCTAAGGTCACATATTAATGAAGAGCATGTAATTGATTGATGTTCTTCCTTTGTGCACACATTTGTTTTTTATAATTGAAGGGCGTATACACTCGGGGGGGGGGGGATAAGAGGGTGGCCTAAAGGCTCTCGTAATTGAACTTGCACTTGATACCGATCTATAAAAGTTTTGACAAGTCGTAAAATGTAGCACTCTTAGTACTCAGCAGCTCTATTGCCGCTATAATTCTAACTACAATGTGCGGACGGCCGTTGAGAGAACTAGGTTTGCTAGATGTTTTTTTTTTTTTTTTTAAGTTGAATTATGATTAATTGAAGAACCGCTAATATTATTAACAATTCTTCAATCAATCACAATTCAATTGGTTTGGCATTGACCAGGTCATTTGCCACGTAGTTTGAAATTAATATATATATACCTCTTCTACGGGCCATCGGAAAAATTCCGCAGTCGCAGGATTCGAACCCGCGACCAGCAGCCACAGTGATTATAAGATTGATTGCTTATACCACTGAGCCACCAGGCCCGCTTTTGCTAGATGTCTGGGATTCATTTTCATCGATTTGTGTAGCTTACTATAAGTCTGTTCACTTCCAAGATAGAGAGCACGTAGACAAATGCATGCGACTTTCACGTTATCAGAATACTCACAATATTAACTAGAGATGGCAATAAATATGGATTAATCGATCATTTTTGATTAAAATTTCAGAAAATAATTTCATTTCAATCCGGGTTCACGTAATAATAAAACATCAACGAATACATCATATACTTACTACATAATCCTAATCATTCAGTCAAACAAGATTTGAAAAGTGGTATAAAACAAAGTAGTTATTCTTTCATATAATCAAAATGATAAATTACCATAAAGTAACGGCTTCCACCATCGATTATTTGAAAAGTCTTAAGCACAATTTACATCTCACTGAAACTTTACACTTAGGAAGATAATGCATTCTGATGAGAATCAAATTGAAACATCAAAGACATTTGATTCTTAATTCTAAATGGCTAATGACCAAATTCATAATATATAACAACGAACTAATTATTTTTCTGATAGGGTGAGTCTAATAATAGAATTAAAATTTTTACATTTGCAATTAACATAAGAAAGAGATTTACAATACCTAATTCTGTAGGCATTAATTTTGTTTTGATAAAAATATACCTAATTAAAATATTTGAGACAATAAATGTTTAATCAAAAATGCTCACAGTATCAACTTATTATCGTACAATTAATTAATAATAAACTGTACTTTTGCACCCAATAACTTCAATTTAAACAGAAAAAATATAATAATCTTAGTGGCGAATTTTCTACAAAATATCCCTCTTGAGTCAATCTACATAATTTGAAAACCCATTCAACTATATAAGGGATATATGTTCTAGGTGTACTTTAGAATACTTTAGTGCTAATAAATGTATACTTATATATTTATTATTATTATACTATTATATATTTCGTATCATCATCCTTGCATTTATCAATTTATAGCGACTTTTGTAGACAACGTTATATTCACTTAATATTTATTCTTTTATTAATCCATCATATGATTCAAAAAATCAATTGATCACTTTTTTAAACAATCTTTTGTTGAAGATTACTAGTACTCAAAACATTTGGCAACTTGTTATAGCTAAATACTGCTACATAATAAGTACATTTTTGGTAAATATCTTAATAAACTTTGGTTGCCAAGACTTTTATTTCTCTTTAGTGCTACTAGATTCTGAATACACATTTTTTAGTAAAATAGTGATATAAAACTGATTCTATGATGAACACCTCATCAACCTTTAGAATTTTATATTGCAAAACTTTACATTTACTCTTTTGTAACGACTGCTGTATGAACCTCCCAAGGAAACAAGGTAGCTTTGAAAGAGCTAGTGATAAATGATAAACATTATGATATGTCAATAGTTTGGAATTTCCTTAAGCTTATAAAAGGTAGTATAAATTTTTCCAAATGATTGCCCAATATATATCACCAAACACCAAGAAATGTACATTAATATTATTATTATATTCTTACATCTTTATAGAATTTGACCTTCCTAGTATCGTAATTATCAGAATTCACAGTATCTGAATGTGACTTCCATAAAATCTTAGCTTATAAATTTTTAAACCACATTCAATTTTTTGGGCTACGTTTACCAATTACACTTTTAACTTTTTCACTCTCACTGTACATTGTGTCCATCTAATGAGATGTAATTCTTGCATCATCTAAAGTTTCCCTTCCTACAGTACCTACCATCTTTTGTTTATTTCTAACATAGTTTCCTATGTACGTGTGTATACTTCTTTTCTTCCTGAATATATCAAAATACTGACGTATTAATGACCCGAAATTTTTAAATACCAGTTTAGTCCTGATTGAAAATAGTTTTCTCCCTAGATTCTCAGATACGATTTATTATTTTCAGTTGGTAAATATAAATTTGAAAGCCCTCATTTGACCTGAAAATTACTTTTCAATTCATACTTGCACCTTCATAGTTTCATTTGTTTATATAGGTACTCAAATGTCAGATGTTACTGATATTAGCAGGGGTACCAACATACAATCTAGTTAGAAACTAAACATTGTTAATTTGGTTATGCAAGTACGTCTACAAGGACAGTACATGATATACCGGTATATGATATACTATCCCTGTAGATGCAGTTATCCTTATATATATAATATATATATAACTTAAGAGATATAGAATTAAATTTTCTGAATTATGAAGATAACTTAGATAATTTAACATAGGATTATAAAGATGAATAAACGTAAAAGATTGAACCATAGGCGGGATTCGAACCCACATTTCTGGATTTCTATTCCAGGGTGTTTACCAATTACACCACTTCGGTCCTATTAGATTTTTATATTTTTGTAAATATAAACCTCTGAAAGGATAGTAGATCATTGATGAACACAATGCGATTCGATGCCCTACCATAGATCAACTATTCACGCATATTCATCTAAAGTTCAGTCGTTTTTTGAAGTAAGGATTGTAGGTTAGTACTGCTATGGTTGGCAGTTACTTGACAGTTCTTATTCAAATGACAGCATCCCTGGTTCTTATATATTTCAATAGAACTGACTGAGAATTGTTCTGGTTAATTATAAACAAGTTTAAAGTTTCTTTGCCTAATTGGCCACTATCGTGTATGTAACTTAAGAGATATAGAATTAAATTTTCAAAAAACGACTGAACTTTAGATGAATATGCGTGAATAGTTGATCTATGGTAGGGCATCGAATCGCATTGTGTTCATCAATGATCTACTATCCTTTCAGAGGTTTATATTTACAAAAATATAAAAATCTAATAGGACCGAAGTGGTGTAATTGGTAAACACCCTGGACTAGAAATCCAGAAATGTGGGTTCGAATCCCGCCTATGGTTCAATCTTTTACGTTTATTCATCTTTATAATCCTATGTTAAATTATCTAAGTTATATTCATAATTCAGAAAATTTAATTCTATATCTCTTAAGTTACATACACGATAGTGGCCAATTAGGCAAAGAAACTTTAAACTTATATATATATATATATATATATATATATATATATATATATATATATATATATATATATATATATATATATATATATATATATATATATATATATATATTTGGGTTGAGTAGATCTCGGTTTGCTCACTGGTGAGTAGCGCCACCACATATCCGAGCGTAGAGGGGACAACCTCGATAAGAAGTCGGGGTTAGATCGGCTCGGTAACCTCACTCAATACCGATGCCGTCCCGGTGCTGGGCTAACAACCCAGCAGAGGGTACATCTTTTGTTACGGGCAGCAGGAGATTGGCCTCCCACATCAGCTCCTCGTCAAATGAGGAGCAGGGACAGGTGGGTGGGGTCCAAAAGGACGGTCCCGACGTTGACGACCACCGCAATGTACATGGACGCTCTGAGTGGACTAATGAACTTCGGGATGACTTGCTGGACTGCTTCGAGCGCTACGAGCCGGCCTGTAGGGGATACATGTTACGGCTGCATGCACTTTGGTGCATCATGCATCCTCTATGATGTGACTTTTCCTCACAAACCTTGCGGAATCAAGTATTCTACCTGCGGAGAACCGGCTATATAAGAACGAATCTCCGGCAGACTGCAGCACCAAAACCGGATCTAACCGCAGCAGCACCAGATCTACCCGCACCAGCAACACCTGTGGTGCATCGCAACAGATCTGTTACAGCAAGCCTGCTCCAGGACTCCGAAGTTGATCTCAGAACTAGGAGAACCCGAATCAACATCAGGGTCTCCGTACGACCACACGAGCTGGTAGAATTGGACACGTTGATTGACGACAAGCTATGATGGATTTTATTTCTAGCGGCAGGGTTTTCACGCCAAAAATTAGGAGTGTAGTCGTGAAACTGCGCCGCCACCCTCACACACTAGAACGTACAGTGTTGCAGACCATCAAGCAACATTGTGCGGATAGGATTCAAGTCCTGGGCGTGGTAAGGAGAAATCTGGCCAAACGGGTTAGACGCATCAGGGAGAATTCCTTGTTCCGCGATAGCCTGTCTAGGCTTTTTGAATCTCCACCGCCCACAATTGCTGCTTCACCGACTGTGGAGGAGGTTGAGCAGTTCTGGAAAGGAGTGTATGACCGCATCCAATTCACCTAGACACTCCAGCCCTAGCACACTTCGAAATGTTTTGCGCTGAACGTCAACTTCCGCAAACAGAAGTGTGCGAGGCAGTCAGCGAGGATGAGGTTTGACAAGCTCTTGTCGGTACCATCAACTTTGCTGCTCCCGGCCCTGACGGCATTAACATATGGTGGTGGAAGTAATTTCCTTCCTCTCACCGCCGTCTGGCCAGAGTCTTTGACTCATGGCTCGAAGAGGAGCGGCATATTCCAAGCTGGACTATCGAGGGTACACTGTGCTAGTTCCAAACAGTGGAGATTTGTCTGATTCCAAGAACTACTGGCCGATCACTTGTCTCAACACCTGCTACAAGTTATTTACACGTATCTTGTATGCTAGGTTGTTGACATCGATCGGTCCGGTAATTAATAACATCAGCGAGCAGCCTGGGGCAAAGAAAGGCATGGAGGGTTGCCGGGGGAACCTGATGATAGATAGATTTATCACTCAGGACTCCATACTCTACAAGCGCAACATTTCCATGGCCTGGATTGACTATTACAAGGCATTTGATTCAACATCACATTGAGCTATTATTATACTTGCTACAATGCCTTGCGGTACCAACCCCACCAGTGAAATGCATAGAACATCTGTTGCCACTCTGAAAGACCCGTTCTGCCATCACATCAGGCACACGACGAGTCTTGACAGATTTGGTAACATTCAAGAGGGGAGTTTTCCAAGGAGACTCTTTGAGTCCCCTCTTGTTCAACATCTCTCTGCTGTCGCTCTCCATTGCTTTAAGACGGACTCGTGGAAATTACTCTGGACCACCGAACGACCGGAGGCATCAGATCACCCATTTATTTTACGTGGATGATTTGAAACTGTATGCCTCTGGGGAGAAGAACCTCCATCAATCTCTCAATGTGGTTCAGGAATATACACCAGCAGTGTTTCACTTGGGGGGGGGGGACGATCTTCGGAAGTGTACGAGAATATGCAGCTTGCCGACGGAAGCATCTTTAAACACCTTGATGCTGGAGAGACCTATCGATACCTGGGAATTGAAAAGCGTCCTAATTATGACGCTTCCCAGGTAAAGTTGGCTCTTCGCGGCAAATACAGAAACCTTGTTCGAAAGATTTGGTCTTCCGAACTTTCGAGTGGTAACAAGGTGTCTACATTAAATATGCTCACCGTTCCAGTCCTGCTCCACTTTTCTGGAGTGGTGAAATGAGCTGCATAGACTCGACAAAGACACCAGGAAAACGAAGCATATCCATCACAGTTTGCATCCTAGGTCGTCTATTTCCCGGTTTTATATCTCACGTCATCGGGGAGGTAGGGGACTCCTCAGTCTGGAAGGTCTGCATCGAAGTGTGCTTCTGATTATAGCTTGTAAAGTTCTTAGGAGCTCGGACCTCCTCCTGTGCCTTGTTAAAAGTCACGAATTGGCCGGAGTGGGGGCATTTATCGTTAAGGCAGCACAAAAAGCTACGGAAGAGCTTGGTCTCGAATTTCAGATCAGTCGAGATGGCCGACTAGAGGACAACCTCGAGTTCCTACATTCTCGCCTGTAAGCCCAGATTAATGCCGCGGAGCAAGATCTTATGCTCATGCGGCATGTTGAAAAGCCGATACACGGTGTTTTCTATCGAAACATCGTACGCTCGGCTTGTCAACTAGGCTGACCTTCGGCTACCTAAGGTCAGCCGGGCTCACATCCGAGACTGAGGGATTCACCGCAGCTTGCCAAGATGGAGTTATTAACACCTAGGTCTATCGCCGCAATGTGATGAGTGTGCAGATTCCTGATGTCAGCTGCAGGGCCTGTCGAAAGGCGCCTGAGACGCATTTCCACCTTCTGTCGGCATGTCCGGGAAAAGCGGCCTCGGCATACACCCATCGCCATAATGCGGCCCTACGGGTGCTGTATTACCATCTAAGGCACTCGTACGAAATAGACCAAGAACCGGTGCTGCCTTACATGCCAGGAGATATTGAGTCCGTTGTCGGAAACGTAAAATGCCAGATCTTCTGAAATTACCCGTTTCCGACCATCAGGTCCATACAAGCAAATAGGCCTGACGTTGTCCTCCTCGATGAACTAATCAAAACTATGTATGTCATCGAATTCTCCGCTCCGGCAGAGAAGAACATAGTCTTGAAAGAGGGGGAAAAATTGACAAAATATCAAGATCTCCTGTTCGAGCTCCGCACGCTATACCCAGGCCACAAGGACGTATTAGTGGTTCTGATCATCGGTGTTTTGGGCGGAATTCGGTCTTCGCTGCGTTCAAACTTGAAGATCATTCCGGCTTGTAAGAACTCGGCGCAGATCTTGATAGACCGGATGCAAAAGGCAGTCATTCTGGGTTCAATAATAATACTTAGGGCACACGATTCAGGAACCTGGAGCTACTTACCGACCGGTGGGGAGGAGTAGCTTCGGTTAACCGCCTTTTAGGTTTTTCTGGCGCTACTGCTGCGATGTCGTCGGAGCTTGCAGCAGCCCCGTCCAGGTTTGAATGTAAAAAAAAAAGTATATAAAGTAAACTCTATACTGAGTTTTGATTGACCCACGCTGTGGTGACAATTAATATAAAATCTCTAAACTGAGTTTTGATTGCTCCACGTTGTGATGACAATTGTTAACTAAATTCTAATGAGTTTATTAAGTAGTTAATAATATTTGTATGAAATTTTCTTTTATTATTCCGGCTAGCTTCTTATTTTGTTTCTAATTTTTAATTTGATATGATTTTCTGATTTGAATGATTTGAATGAATTGATTTGATATGTTATCATTATTATATTATATGGAATTAAACACAATACTTTGTTTGAATGTTATATATAAATTTTATATTTGAATATTAATGACCCTGTATAATTTTTATAAAATTATTCAAGTCAAGTTCATGTTCTGAAATTTCTATGTCAACAATAGTTCTTTGTAATTTATAATTCTCTATATTCCTATTATAACCTCAAAACTACATAAAATTTATACATGTTTACAAATAACAATCTTACATTCAGAAACAACGGTACAATGAGGATATTATAAATAAACTCACTTTTAGATATATCCAATAATATTAGAAGGAATGTTGGCAATGTTCTGTTGATTTTATATTTCGTATTTATTTTATTATGCACATTAAAAACAATACTCTGCTATAACACATAGACAGGTAAACAGTTGATCTTGTTTATAATTCAGGAACTTGCTGATTATTTGTGGTTAATTGTTTCATTCTTTTGAGATATGAAACTTCTTCTATAATAAACTGGAACTGCTATCGAAGATTGAATATTCTACGATGCTACTCAATAAATTTGGTTATTTCAACCTTAAACGTTGATATGAGAACTCATGAAGTCTATTTGCTTCATAGGAATTATTAATTTGCTTCGGTTATATTGACTTGTCGAAGCTACAAAAACTTTCAGTTCTTGATGTTATCAAAAACTGAGGTTATGGAAATTGAATTGAGCTGCTGAACACACACTTCAGTGGTCAGATGTTATTGCAAACTGACTAGCTACCTTTCATTTTTCCTTTTATAGAACCCACAAAAGGACGCCAGATTGTTCTTCAATTAACCAATCGGGTACTTCTTTTCAATATCTAGCAAGCTATTCTCATTGTTGAAACTGACAGAACTTTCTGATTGTTGTGCTTTGAAATATCTAAATTTGTATCGACCAATGAGAATTGAGTATTCTTGAAATTTTGGAATATTGATGATTTTCGAATGAATTGAAGTTATTGTGCCTTCTGTTATTTAAATTGATATTGCCAAAATTTTTTCCCTTATTTTGATATATGATAGCCTATGATTAGGTTCCTATTAACTTGATAATTCTAATCCTTATGTCAATTTTGACATTTGTCAATTCCTGAATGTAATAGATAATATAAAATACAAATAACATTTATATAACTTTGTAGAACTCAAATTTCTCAATACTATCTTGAATCTATAACTTATTTGACTAATTTGTGCTATCTTCTGAAAGTCTTTGAATCATTTTAATTTTGATTTTCCTCTTTCGTATCATTGTACGTTCATCCACTATCACTGTTTCTCCTTACACTTCTTATTCTATTTCACATTTTTGATTTCTATTATTATACAATGTTTAATATCTTATACTTCCTATAATTTAACTTTAAATAATGTTTTTAATTCCATATTTTATATTCTTTTGAATCTTTTCTATTTTTAATGTTTTGGTTAGTTCAAATTATACCATTTTATGTTATTTAGGAAATGAAATCATAACATATTCCCCTAAATCAATTTTAAGTATTAATCAAACTTTAATATTGAAATTTATTTATCTTTTGATTTCATTTTCTTTAACTAGATTTATTAATAATTATACTTATATATTTGATCAATATTAAATATTCCCTCATCTTTCCTTTTTTAGGATTCATTAATTCATAAATTTTTCGGGCATTTTCGTTCATTACTACATATGGACCTTCAAAAGCAAAACATAATTTTCCACATATATTCTTTTTATTATCAGTCACTCTCATTGCTCTTACTATTACTAATTCACCTTCTTCAAATTCAACCAACTTCCCTCTTTTTCTAATTTCCCTACTCATATACTTTCTTGCATTTCTTCCTAACCTATTACTGATATCTTTCAAAATTTCATTACGTTCTACTGAATTTTCATCTAACCATTTTCTATCAGGTTCTTCGCCTTTCATAATTAATACAGGTACAGGTGTTTCCTCTGTTATAGTATTTGGACAATGATTCAAATATTTCTCTACCCTTGATATTGATTCATCCCATTGACGATGTTTACCCTCACAAGATATCCGTAGATATTTTATAATTTCCTGTATATATAGCTCTGATGGATTGGATTGAGGATGTCTCATGCTTGTTAACTGATGAAAAATTAAATTCCTTTCACAAAAATAATTAAAACGTAGGTTTTTAAAATATGTTGCATTATCTGTAATTCATTTTCTTGACCTACCAATTTCTTCAAAATAAATTCCTAAATTATGCATTACTTCTTTGCTTTTAGTTGTTTTACAAGGGTATAATTTTACGTATTTAGAAAATGAATCTACTACTAATAAAATATGTCTATTTCCTTCTTCAGTTATTATTAGCTCACTTAAAAAATCTATTGCTATTACTTCTAAACATTCTTCTCCTATTATGCTTTTTGCTATATTCTGATTAATTACATTTTTAGGCTTAGCTCTTTGACATATATCACATTTCTTTGTGATTTCTTCTGCTAATTGATAATCTCCTTTTCCAATATAATTTTCACTGAATATGGGCCACATTTTCCTTGCTCCTATATGATTGAATTCTTCCTGTAACTGATTTAAAATTTTGAAAGTTAGATCTTGATTTATTCTATATAATTCTTTCCTACCTATATCTTGTAAATAAATTCCCTCTTTGAATTTAAATTTTTTCTTATCATTTTCAGATAATCTATTTTGATTTTTCTTAATGCTATCAAATGAAAATAAACCCCTCACTTCTAGTAAAATATTTGCTCCTACTTTATATTTTCTTTTATCAATTTTCAAATTTCCCTCTTCTCTAGTTAAACTATCAGCTATTATATTTAATTTTCCTGGAATATGCTTTATTTCAAAGTCATATTCCTGCAATAATAAAATCCTTCTTTGAATTCTACTGTTAACAAACTTGTTTTTAAATATACTTGTAAGTGCACTATGATCAGTTTCTACTCTTACTTTATTCCCTAGCAAATGAAATCTCAATTTCTTTACACAAAAAACTATGCTTGCCAATTCTGATTCAGTGACACTGTAATTTTTTTCATGGACTTTTGTCATTCTAGATGCAAAACTTATGGGAACTTCTTCCTCATTCTGTTCCTGTAATAGAACACCACTGAATCTTTGTTTTGAAGCATCTGTTCTTAATATGAAAGGTTTATCATACTCTGCATGGTAAACTTTTAATTTTGTGATGAAAATATCTTTTAATTTTTGAAAAGCTTCCTGTCTTTCATTATTCCATTTCCGTCTTACCCCTTTCTTAAGTAATTCTTCTAATTTAATTTCTTTCTAACTTAAATCAGGAATTAGCCTTTTGAAATAATTTATCAGACCTAGGAATCCCCTTAGAGTTTTAAGATTTGTGAGTCTCTTGAAATTTTCAATTACATCTAACCTATCTTCATCCATTTCTAAACGTCCCCTCGTTAACTCATAACCCAAAAATTTAACTTCTGTTTTATAGAACTCACATTTATCAATATTTATTTTCAAACCTGCTAAATACAATTCGTTTAAAACTATCTTTATACGATATTGATGATTTTCTACTGTTTTAGGAAATATAAGTATGTCGTCTATATAATGAACTACAAATATTTCAAAACTATTTAATATCTTATTCATACCTCTAACTAACGCGCTGCATGCACTTTGAATACCAAAAGGCGTAACTTTGAATCTATACACTTCTCCATCTATCATAAGACCAGTGTAATCTCTACAACTTCCGTGTAATGAAATCAACCAGAATCTATGTCTTAAATCAATTTTACTAAAAATGTGTGCCTCAACTATTCTACCAAAGATTGCCTCTATATTTTTAGGAGCTTCATATTGTGGAGTTGGAAACTTGTTTAGTGTACGCGCATCTAAACATAATCTAATGTCACCATTTGACTTTTTTGCTATTACAATAGGGTTTATATATTTTGTTTTACTTCTTTCTATAATATTTTGTTCTAGCATTTCACAGATTTTTTCTCTTACTTTTCCTATATACTTGAATGGAATTGGATAATTCTTGGATTTAAAATTTTCAATTTCTTTCACCTGAAATGTATGGATATATTTACTTGCTATACGAGTTTCGTCTATGATTAGACCCTCATGTTCTGAAATTATTTTTGATATTATTCCCCTATAATTCTCGGATACTTTTATCTGCGAGATTATTTCATTAAAATTTTTGCTTAAGTCTTTTATTTCGACCACATTTATTATATTGCAACCTTGCTTTGGTTTGTACTTTCATCTTTTCCCTTCCCTATCTTTATAATCTCATTTAACAACTTTATTTCCTTTTCCTCGTAGTCTATAATAATTCCATGTTTTTCTAATTCATCTGTTCCCATAACAATATCCAATTTCATATTTTGTACTATGAATAACTGCATTTCTAAATTTGCTTTCCCTATTCTAATATTTTCAGTGATCATTTTTGATACTTCCGTAATTTTCTTTCCACTCAGATTGATTAATTCTACTTTTGGAATTCTCAATTGATTTGTTATATTTAATTCGGACAATAGTTCTTCATTTTTGATACTTCCGTAATTTTCTTTCCACTAACATTGATTAATTCTACTTTTGGAATTCTCAATTGATTTGTTATATTTAATTCGGACAATAGTTCTACCTTTATTAAAGATATTTCTGATCCCGTATCACACAATATTTCTACTTCCATTTCTTTTAAAAAACCTTTTAATTTAATTAAACCTATACTTTCTTTTTCTTCCCTTCCCTGTTCATTGTCAATGTATTCCTTATGATGTTCGTACGATGATACATTAACTTGGTATTCGTGCTTTATTGAAAATCCTGATAATTATTTTGACTTGAACAGTCTGACCTTTCCCTTTCATTTTCAATTCTATTACAGTTTATTTCCCTTTGATTATTATTTTGGTTCCTATATTCATTTCTATTATTATTATTATTTTGATTTCCATTTTCCCTATATCTATTTCTATCTTGATTTGCATTATTTCCATATCTATTTTCCCTATGATTATAATTTTGATTTATATTATTTCTAAATCCATTTTGGTAATTATTTTGGAAACTATTATTATTATTATTATTCCCTTCTTGTCTTTTTTCATTATGATTATTATTTCCCCTATAATGATTTCTATTATTATCATATCCATTTTGTTGCCTAGTTCCTATGTTATCTTTACTATCAATTCTGTTCAAATATGATAATAGTTGATTCTTGTTTTTCAAACTTGAAATGGCTATTGCCTCAGATATTTGACTTTTATTCTGTCTTTAGATATACAACACTATTTCTTCCTCTCTCATTTTAGGTTCTATAAATTCTTTCAAACTATTCAATTCTCTCTCTTTACAATTGAATCATAACAAAGGGTCATCAACCAGTCGTTCTCTTATCAACTTTTCCATCTTCTCTATATTCCTTACATACTTTACTTCATTTCTTAAGTCTTTTATGAATATACATGGGTGTAATAATCTTATATTCCCATTGAATTTGACTGTGCTTCCATAACCCACTTTTCTGTAATCTACTTGCATTCTCTCTTCAGATCTACTCTCAATTCTTTTTATTCTTTCATCCTGTTCATTTATCATTTTATCCTGAATTTCTTTCATACTTTGTATATTTCCATCCATATTCTCTTCGATATTTATCCCCCTATCATTTACTCGATTTTCAATAAGATCTATTTCCTTTTCTTCATTATTAAACTTTCTATTTACAAAGCTATTATATTCATCTAACTTATAATCTATACTTTCCTCAACATGTTTTCTTATTCCTTTTTCTTCAGTTTCAACTACTTTCATTATTTCCTCAGTTCTTTTATCAAACTTATCATTCACTATTTTAATTTCAACTCTTATATCATTCATTCCTTGTTTAATTTTTCCATTCGTTTCATTTGTACCCTCTTTTATCTCATTAGCTTTCATATTTAAACTCTCAAGCAATCTCATTATTTGTGCTTGACTATCATTTACTACTGACGTTTTCTCTGCACTTATCATTCCACCATTTTCATCAAACCCTAATAATTCTGGAGTAACTTGTCTATCACCTTCCATTTTATTTCCCTTATCAATTAATCTAGTTTTCTCATTTCTTTTATATATCACGCGGTTCTATTTGAATTTCCCTTTTCCAAATGAGGCTCACGTTTGAGCGACAATTGTTAAGTAAACTCTATACTGAGTTTTGATTGCCCCACGTTGTGGTGACAATCAATATAAAAACTCTATACTGAGTTTTGATTGCCTCACGTTGTGATGACAATTGTTTACTAAACTCTAATGAGTTTATTAATTAATTAGTTATGTTTGTATAGAATTTTCTTTTATTATCCCGGCTAGCTTTTTATTTTGTTTTTAATTTTTAATTTGATTTGATTTTCTGATTAGAATGATTTGAATGAATTGATGTGATATGTTATTATCATTATATTAGACGGAATTAAACACAATACTTTGTTTGAACGTTATAAGTTTCATATTTGAATATTAATGACCCTGTATAATTTTTATAAAATTATTCAAGTCAACTTTATGTTCTGAAATTTCTATGTTAACAATATTTCTTTGTAATTTAAAATTTTCTATGTTTCTATTATAACCTCCAAACTACTTAAAATCTATACTTGTTTACCAATAACAATCTTACATTCAGAAACAACGATACAATGAGGATATTATAAGTAAACTTACTTTTAGATATATCCAATAATATTAGAAGGAATGTTGGCAATGTTCTGTTGATTTTATATTTCTTCTTATTTATTTTATTATGCACTTTAAAAACAATACTCTGCTATAACACATACACAGGTAAACAGTTGATCTCCTTTATAATTCAGGAACTTTTTGATTGATTGTTTTATTCTTTTAAGATATGAAACTTCTTTCATAATAAACTGGAACTGCAATCGAAGATTGAATATTCTACGATGCTACTTTATAACTTTGGTTATTTTAACCTTAAACGTTGATATGTTGAAACTAACAGAACTTTCTTATTGTTGTGCTTTGAAATATCTAAATTTGTATCGACCAATGAGAATTGAGTATTCCTAAAATTTTGAAATATTGAAGATTTTCAAATTAATCAAAGTTATTGTGCCTTCTGTTATCTAAATTGATATTGCCAAAATTTTTTTCCATATTTCGATATATGATAGCCTATGATCAGGTTCCTATTAACTTGATAATCCTAATTCTCATGTCAATTTTGACATTTGTCAATTCTCAAATCTAATACATAATATAAAATATAAATAACATTTATATAACTTTGTAGAACTCAAATTTCCTAATACTATCTTAAATCTATAACTTATTTCACTAATTTGTGCTATCTTCTGATAGCCTTTGAATCATTTAATTATGATTTTCCTCTTTCGTATCACTGTACGTTTATCCACTTTCACTGTTTCTTCTTTACACTTCTTATTCTATTTTACATTTTTGATTTCTATTATTATACAATGTTTAATATCTTATACTACCTATAATTCAACTTTAAATGATGTTTTTAATTCCATATTTTATATTCTTTTTAATCTTTTCTATTTTTAATGTTTCGGTAAGTTCAAATTCTATAATTTTATGTTACGTAGGAAAGGAAATCATAACAATATATACGTAAAACGGTACGTTTGGCCCCCATTTCGCTTACGATTCAGGCACTTTGGCGATTTTTGTACCGTATGACCCCGGCACCGAAGGGACTTCTGTCATACAACAGGATACAACGGGTCAATGACAGATGTTTCGAGCGCCAAACGCACATTTCATCAGTTTGGCATTTGCCGATTCGATTATGCTCCATCAGAACTTTCCTGAAGGAAGATAAGATACGATGCCGTCGAAAGGGTTGACGGCGGAAACTTTTGCAATATTCCGTGACGTTGAATTTTTTCAAAGCAGTCCTGAAGTAGAATAACAAACGATATTATCGGGGGATTAAAATTACCGAGCGTCGGAGGCTCGGCAACAACTTTTTTTTTGAATAAGCAAATCTGCCACCTCCATATCATGTCAGAGCGTTCTTGAAGAAGAATAACGAACGATATCATCAAAGGATTTAAATAACCGAACTTCGGAGCATATATGTTAACATAATATATAATATATAATAAAAAAGAATGTAGTAAATAAAAGAAGACATGAAGACGGTACAAAAATAACATATGTTTCTATATATATATATATATATATATATATATATATATATATATATATATATATATATATATATATATATATATATATATATATATATATATATATAAGTTAGTAAATAAAATCGTTTCAGGCAAAAAGCCGTAAAACTAAAAAGTATGCGTAAATTCCACAGAATAATAATAATATGTATGACCATTAATTTGAGAACAATGTTTGTAAAATAATAATCTGTCAATTGAACATCTCTTTAAACCGCATTGGAAGGTGTAGTATAGGAATCTTCCATTTCTATACGAGATTACCTAAAATCCCTAAGTTATAGAATGCGACCTTATTTCTATTTAGTAATGTTATGTTTAGATCTCGGAGCTGACCCACAAGCAATATGTTTATGTTGTGTTAATATATTAAACATATTGTGTGGCACAGATACCTTGACTCTTAGACTAGTTTAACTAGAACAATAACAATAACATCACATTACATCTATAATATATATACTTATGTAGGACATTTATATTCATATTGATATATTCATATAAGATATTGACATAAGATATTCATTCACGTGTACAATTATTATAATGTAGAGCGAGACATTAAGACGTAATGGCTTCAAGCTCTACCTTGAGTGAAGTAACTCTTTTCTAAGTGTTTCAATCCACTATGCCTCCACCAGGACCACTGCTCAGTTTAGGCTAAAACCACCCAACATTAAGAGCTGATATCTACATGACGACCGTTGCCAACTCATCAACTTTACGGCGGGTTGACGGCGACTTTTCTCATGACCAAACTTGCCACCTCCATATTTTGTCACAGCATTTTTCAAGTAGAAGAATGAACCATGCTATCGGAAGTTGCAAATTACCTGATTCAAGGGCGGGGTGATGACGACTACTATCTCATAAAAGATCCTGCCAGCTCCATGTTTCGGCATGGCATTCTTGAAGTAGAAGAATGGACAGCAATGGTGAGATGCAAATTACCTAGTATCTTCGACGGGTTGAACAGCGACTTTTCTTATGAATATTATGAATAGCCATGCCACCTTCATATTTTGTGAGAGCATTAAGAATGAACGATGCGATCGAGGGTTTCAGATTACCTCCGTTGGGGGCAGGTTGATGACAGCAACTATTTTATAAGAGACCCTGTGACCATATCCTTCTGATAGTTATTTCTTGAAGGAAAATAACAAACCACGTCATCAAGAGATTCAAATTAGCAAGCGTTAGGGACGGTGACAACATTTCCATCAACGACCCTAACACTTTCATATTTTTCAGAAGGTCTTGAAAGGAAATAGCAAACGTTGCAATAGAGAGATTTGAATGACCAAATTTCGGGGGCGGCAACTATATTATGAAAGGACCTGACACCTTCATATTTTTTGGAGCATTCTCAAAGGAGAATCACTATCGATGACATCGAGAGTTTCAAGAAAGTTCTAACAAAATATGGAGGTATCAGGGTCGATAATAAAATGGTGCCCTCAACGATCCAATCTGAAGATCTCGATGACATCGTTGTTATTAAAAGCGTTTATTATCAACGTTTTAACAAATGAATGTGACAGGTTCTTTTATAAAATAGTTGCCGCTATCAACCCTCTCCCGACGCCAGATAATTCAGTTCTCTTGATGGCATGGTGCATTATTGTCCTGCAAAAATGCTCTGACAAAATATGAAGGTGACAATGTCGCTTATGAGGGAGTTGCCACCGTCAACTCACCGCAATGCTCTGAATGGCATCGTTATTTTATCTCCATTCAAGAACGATCCTTCTGAATATGGACGTGGCATGTTCTCTAATAAGAAAGTTGCCGCCGTCAACACACTCCCGACGCTCAGTAATTTGAATCTCTCGATGGAATTGTCCGTAATTCTCCTCCAAAAAGTTTCTGAAAGAACATGAAGGTGACAAGATCTCTCATGAAATAGTTGCCGGCATCAACCCGTCCTCGACGTCTGGATTCATTCCTTTCTCAGGTTGTTGAATATTTTGAAATTTGTAATTCTACTTTTGTAAACTCCATCATAAATGAGTTATTTTCGGTTGAAGTTGTAATTTTTCCGGTGGAAAAAGCATCTATTCGAACGGCAACCTTGAATTTTATCGAAAAAGTGTCATGACTAAAATTGAAGGCCAGGAATAAACAAAGAAGGATATGAGTTTTTCACTCATCTCTGCAGGAGCAATGTCGGCAGAGTTACAGCTCGAACAAAGTAATAATCCTCACTTTGTGTAGTACAGCTATCAGAGATCAAAACCCTAACTTCTACTTTTCGATTTTCAGTTCCTGCTTTTGTTTATAGCAATGTGATATAACATATGCAAGATTTTAGATATAGAGAAGAGATTTATTATCTCAAATAATACTCTCTCTAAACTAATCTTCATTTACCGGTGTATAAAAGGGAAGGATGTCCTCTATGATTCGCTCAATTCAATTAATTATACATTAGAACTAGAAACGTGTTGCCGCTTGGAGGATGAATGAATAGGATGTGTGACAAAGTTAGTCTTCATGAATCATCTGAATTGGTTATGATTTTAATACAATTGTTCCATATTCTATAAGATTCTCTTCACATTTGTGTAAAGATAATGACTTAAATAAATTATTCGTAAATTATCCATTGTACTTACACAAATAAATATTGTTCAAATTAATATTGTTTTGAAGAAAATGTACAAAAACAGAATTTCTCCGCTTCTGGGAATCGACCCCGTGTGTCCGCCGCATAACAGTCAGTCTCCTATTCCATAGACCACGAGGGTTGTATAACATAGCAACATTTGGAGTACAATCGGAGTTGAAGTTTACTTCGATAATTATTTTCTTCGTGTTTTTGTTGAAATTTGGTTGAAAGTAGTCTTAAATTAACTCAAATCTACTGTGAAAGTTTTGAATCAGTTCAATGTATACTCTGAGAGTTATGATTTTCGTAAATTCTTAACCCTCAACAATCGGGTTAGTCTCCGAGTACCAAGTTTTCCTCAAAATTTGAATATGATCTTTCGTTTTTGAGTTGTCGTGGTAACAAATTCCGTGACGGACAGATAGAAAGACGGGGTTTTTTTGGAGTTGCACAAAATACGATGAAAAATACTATAGTTTTTTGTTCTAGGATTTTTTAAAATGATTTTAGAAATAGCTTGAGTGAATGCAATATACTCTTTTGACTCCGTCTGCGAAGAGTATAATAATACACTAACCAAAACTCAAGTTCCATTATTTGAGATCTTGAAATCTTGTTGGAAATGACATTTCCCGGTTATTATTCGAAGGATGGTTGATAGTTCAGAATCGTGTACATGCTTCAGTTAATTTGGAAACTGACAAGGTATTCTGCGACATCATTAATCATTTGAATTTGTACTACTTGTAATTTTGTTCCACTGTGATATTTTTAGTTTAATATTAGATAGAAACTTGAAAGAATAACCGAGTATCTGACCCTTTAAAATCGACTATATTAAACTTGTAAGCCTGGTGTAGCTGCTAGGGAACCAAGATCGATTTTATTGAGGGTCAGGTAGTGAATTATTCCTATGTTTATGTTGCTATCTAATGTTAAGCTAGAAATACCATTATACTATAGAAGAGTGGATACCTATAATACTATAAATGAACAGAAACGATCAGACTTACGAATCCTATCTTCCTAAACTGTTTACCTGAGATTTATAAACAGAAAAATTCCATGAGACCAATAATTTTAAACATTAATTGTCTAACGTATAAAATAGCGAAATGATTAGTTAAAGAATTTAGTGATTTCCAAGCTGCACCAAGTTTGACGGTGAAAAATTTGTTGGACTTTACTGAAAAATTAGAATTTCACACTTGGAGCTGTGATACTCTCGCTTCATTCGATGTTGTTCCATTATTTGCAAAACCCCAATTCCCGAGTCGATCAACATTCTGGAGAAGTGACTTTCAAATATTAATATCCATGATACAAACTGCACAGAATACTAGATCTTTACGTTTTTGTGTAATGAACAAAATTATTTCACTTTCAACAACAAACTACTATAAACAAACACGCGGATGTGGAGTTAACTACCTACTTTTTTCAAGCTTATACACTGACAGAGTACAGAACTGATGATACCCTATAATCCAAATGAGTACGAAATTATCACCCTTATCCGCTAATTGTTTTTCCGTGCATAAGAAGGATTCTTTCGTACTTATCGGTGTTTTTGGAGCTATATATAGATTGGAGATCACAATATTTTTGTAAAGAACAGCACAACAGCTTTTTTGGAACTCAGAATATACTTAACAAATAGTACGCATCATGGTGAAAATTTACAACATTCAAGACATAGATTAGAATTGTGCAAGATTAATCCTTATTACTTCATCGTGATATATTATGAATCTCCTCAGAATATAAAATAAAACCAGTACCCAAAAAATGTGTCTTATTATCTGATAATATTGACCTCGTCGCGACGGGTCATATACCGATTGCCTTGGTTGGCATACATATAAAACTGCAATGTACGCTTTGACTAAAAGCCTACTATACAGGCAACGACGATAAAATGGGGTATTGCCTCCGAACTTTGAGAACCATTGTCGACTTTCATGAAAATTTGGAATCAGGACCCTTATTTACACACTGTATAAAATTTTTGTCCCAGTCCTGATGTGCGCTTTGGCGATGAAAACCACCCCTGAATATGAAAAAATAGAATATGTGTTACTATATCATTCGTATCAAAATCATGGTTTATTTCTGCATTCCAACCCTCGAAAACCATCTCTTGGGCCGTTAATAAATATATATGTAAGTTGTAGAAAAATTTCAAACAGTTCAATCGTAATGTTATATCTAGAATATGTGTTGCTAAATCAAAGATGAGCAATACAATATTGGGAACGAATTCAGATTTTTTATACCTCCTACCTAACAAGTCTGACCGATAGTAATTGGTTATTTGAACATGTCATGTAATCTTAGAGCTATCGGTTTGCCAAGAAGAACAATTCGTTGGAAATGTCAAGAGCTACAATGTGGGAGCTTATTTTTCAAGATATTTAAGTTCGAAGGGCTTGAAAATAGTGGTTGTCGCACCTTATCACCAACTTATAACGTTCATGTCGCAGTTGATTTTCATCGTAGAGCGATAAAAATTAATTGGAATGTTTGATCAAACCCGAATTTCATTTTTGATCTCATGCAATCAATTAAAAAAGTGAATCTATTGAAGAAAACCGGAAACATCATATTAATAATACCCGAAATGAGAGAAATTACAGGTGGATTTTGCTCATGTGAAATAGTGATGAAAATATCATCACCTTCACTTTTGATTTATTTTGGAAAAGTGCATGTGACTGTATTATTTATTCTGGTCATAACTCCGTCCTTATACTCTTCGCGACTTAGTCAGAAGAGTATATTGCATTTACTTAAGCTATTTCTTCAATCGTTAAGCAAAGCCCTAGGGCGAAAATTCTTACATCGTAGTTGATTTGAAGCTGCTTCTACTCAAATTTGAACAAAATGATTCAACAAATACATCATTTGAAACAGTTATTGAAGTACACTTGAAAATAGCATTGTACATTAACAATATATAACCAAAGGTGATGTGGTCTATAGGATGTTTTTGTACATTTTCTCAAAAACCTTATTGATTTGAATATTATTTAGTTGTGTGAAGATAATGAAAATAATAATTCGATTGTTTCATTATCTTAGCACAAATGCGAAGAGTCTTATAGAATGTGGGACAATTATATAAGAATCAGTTATCAAATCAAATCAATCAAGTTGATTTGCGAAGATTAACTTTGCTGGGCACACTATTTATCTATTCTCCAACCAGCAGCACATTTCTAGTTTTTCCTGCTAGCGACGGAAGCAAAAATCTTTTTGAAGATCTTTTCATGGTTTTGAAAATCTCCGAGTACTCAATGAATAAGCTTCTGGTTTGCAGTTCTTCAACTTCGGATGCTTATTATTTATATTTTCGGTGAAATAATTGCAATTAGAACTCTCATTTTAGCAAGAGTATGTACATTAGGAAACCACCGATGAGTACAAGTTGAATGAAATTCGTAGATAAAAACATCACACTCCTTTGCCGAGCGGGCAATATTTGAAGGTACAGTTTGAAAACTTTCCAGCGTGAATAAATACAAGTGCAAAGTTTAGTCACTCATCAGTTCAATCATAATCTCCAAATAATTCATATTTGCATCACGAAAAATTGTTTAAAATATAAATAAACATGCAAGTAGGTGAAAATATTTGCAATAATATAATACTTCTTATGTTTTTTGTAAAAATGTTGGTCATTTCACACAGAACTGCCACAGTTTAACAAACGATGCCATCGAGAGAGTCAGATAACAGAACGTGGGTTGACAGCGGCAACTTCCTCAGGTGAGACACTGCAAGCTCCATATTTTGGCAGAGTGTTCTCGAAGGAAAATCACAAACCATGTCATCGGGAGTTCAAAGCGTTAGGTGAGAGTTTACGGCGGCAACTTTTCTATCAGTGACCTCGCCACCTCTATATTTTGTCAGAGCGTTCTTGAAGAGGAATAACAAACGTTGACTTCGAAACAATCTGATCATCTAGGGTTGAGATATATTTTGCGCATGCAGGAAAGATTTAAAAAAAAGAGCGAAAAATAAAACATTCATTATTCTATATATATATAGATATATATATATATATATATATATATATATATATATATATATATATATATATATATATATATATATATATATATATATATATATATTTGTATGTTTTCTTGGTATATTGGTTCGTATATATACTGATGATGAAATAAAAATTCTGTTTTGACGTTTCGACAACGTTCATTGCCTTTATCAAAATTGTTAATTGAATTAGTGTTTCCATGTAATTTAGAAAAGAATAGATGATTTCGATTAATGAAATGCGTCTGCGGCCGACTTGTGTTTTAAGATCCAATTAAAACGCATTTCATTATTCGAAATCATCTATTCTTTTCTAAATTACATGGAAACACTAACTCAATTAACAATTTTGATAAAGGCAATAAACATTGTCGAAACGTCAAAACGTCAAAACAGATTTTTTATTTCATTATCAGTATATATACGAACCAATATACCAAGAAAACATACAAATATTACAAATGGTTCAAGAATATCAACAAAAGAATATATATATATACATATATATATATATATATATATATATATATATATATATATATATATATATATATATATATATATATATAGAGATATAGAATTATATTTTCTGAATTATGATCTACTATTCCTTCAGAGGTTTATATTTATAAAAATATAAAAATCTAATAGGGCCGAAGTGGTGTAATTGGTAAACACCCTGGACTAGAAATCCAGGAATGTGGGTTCGAATCCCGCCTATGGTTCAATCTTTTACGTTTATTCATCTTTATAATCCTATGTTAAATTATCTAAGTTATCTTCATAATTCAGAAAATGTAATTCTATATCTCTTGAGTTACATACACGATAGTGGCCAATTAGGCAAAGAAACTTTAAACTTGTTTATAATTAACCAGAACAATTCTCAGTCAGTTCTATTGAAATATATAAGAACCAGGGATGCTGTCATTGAATAAGAACTGTCAAGTAACTGCCAACCATAGCAGTACTAACCTACAATACCTACTTCAAAAAACGACTGAACTTTAGATGAATATGCGTGAATAGTTGATCTATGGTAGGGCATCGAATCGCATTGTGTTCATCAATGATCTACTATTCCTTCAGAGGTTTATATTTATAAAAATATAAAAATCTAATAGGGCCGAAGTGGTGTAATTGGTAAACACCCTGGACTAGAAATCCAGGAATGTGGGTCCGAATCCCGCCTATGGTTCAATCTTTTACGTTTATTCATCTTTATAATCCTATGTTAAATTATCTAAGTTATCTTCATAATTCAGAAAATTTAATTCTATATCTCTTAAGTTACATACACGATAGTGGCCAATTAGGCAAAGAAACTTTAAACTTGTTTATAATTAACCAGAACAATTCTCAGTCAGTTCTATTGAAATATATAAGAACCAGGGATGCTGTCATTTGAATAAGAACTGTCAAGTAACTGCCAACCATAGCAGTACTAACCTACAATACTTACTTCAAAAAACGACTGAACTTTAGATGAATATGCGTGAATAGTTGATCTATGGTAGGGCATCGAATCGCATTGTGTTCATCAATGATCTACTATTCCTTCAGAGGTTTATATTTATAAAAATATAAAAATCTAATAGGGCCGAAGTGGTGTAATTGGTAAACACCCTGGACTAGAAATCCAGAAATGTGGGTTCGAATCCCGCCTATGGTTCAATCTTTTACGTTTATTCATCTTTATAATCCTATGTTAAATTATCTAAGTTATCTTCATAATTCAGAAAATTTAATTCTATATCTCTTAAGTTACATACACGATAGTGGCCAATTAGGCAAAGAAACTTTAAACTTGTTTATATATATATATATATATATATATATATATTAAAATCACTACTATTTGTCAACAAATGAATTCTCCTCGAAGAACGCTCATACAGAATATGGCAGTGGCATGGTCTCTATTAAAAATGTAGCCGCCATAAACCCACGCACCATACGCTCGGTAATTTGAATTTCTCGATGGCATCGTTTGTTATTCTCCTTCAAAAACGATATGACGACATATGGAAGTGGCAGAGGCTCTAGAAAGGAAGTTTCCATAGTCAACGTGCCCCTGACGCTCGTTGATTTGATATTCTCGATGGCTTTGTTAGTTATTCTCCTCCAAGAACATTGGCAAAATATGAAGGTGGCAGGTGGCTAGAGAAATAGTTGCCGCCATCAACCCGCCCCCGACGCTCGATGACATCGTTTGTTATTAACCTTCAAGAACGTTCTGCAACGCATGGGAAATAACAGTGGTTGTTGAATGTGGCCCCGAAGGAATGAAGTGGAGGAGAATATCTTTCACTCACCGACATGTCCTCTGAGCTTGTAAATTCATTCTTACATGATACTGGAAACCATGGAAGGAGTCATTATTATTTCGCGTTTGAATTCGTTCGACTTTCAATTTCAGAAACTGTCATTGTAATATCATTATTGATTGTGAATGAACGAATCAATTATATGAATAAGAATACTGTGATTTCCACCTTCAGGTACCTCTTGTGGTAAAAGTAGTGTGGAAATGAAGCTGATGAGAAACGGAATTACTAAAATATTTGGAATCACGTTGTGTAAGATATCGAGACATGTATCGCTACTTATATCTGAGATATTTTACAAATTGCTGGACATCCGTACACACTGACATTTGTAATGATACAAGTTTTGATACAAGCAAATATAATATAGTCAGTACCTACAGATAAACATATGTGAAATGTTGCCCCTGTGGTAGTAGCGATTTCATTAGCGCAATGGAAGTCTCTAAAGAACCAAAATAGTCTAGAAAGAATGAGGACAGAAAGAGAAGTTGAACGAAAAAGAATCAAATGATTACAGAAAACATGTGAGAACGATTGGTTCACTGTTGAAGATATTTAAAAAAATGGAATGATTCAAAAAGAGAATACACACATCACAGAAAAACTCAAAATTAGCGAATGTTGGCCATAACACTGCAATCCACTAGATCTCCTTTGCATGACCTGCGTCAGATTCCTCGGCAACCAGGCGATACTGATACTTCAATACACATGGTGTGATCTGGATTACGCTCGAGCGATTCTATGTAAGCGGAATCATATTGTTGCAGAGAAACTTCGTTGAAAAAACACATTAATGTACGATATATCATTCTGAAAATGTGATATCCTGTGATCCTTTGATTCCCTGGAATGATTTTTCAATTTGTTGTAAGTAGCTATAGCAAAATTTGATTTGATGAGGACATGTTTCAAATCACAACAACAACAACAACAACAAGGATGGTCGAACGAACACATGATATTTTGAAATGATTAAATATACCTATTGCATATATTGATGCACTGTAGAATTGAGGATAAAATTCAGCAAATCCACTTGAAGGACTTAATGAAATGGTCAAGATCAGACAATAAACATCACACCAATAGTTAATAATTGTAGAAGAGAATGGTCATGAAGTGATACAGTGCGTTGGTATCAAAGTCTATATATTTCTGATGGAATGACATTGTGGCTCTATAATAAATCCAGTTACAAGCAAATTGAATGACTGATGGAAATTGAGAGAAAAACATAACGACTTGCTATGAGAAACATTTGCAAACTTCCGTTTGGATATGTTCCTTCATTTAATATTTAATCACAAAAAACGATAATAAATATCAAGCTGCTCAGTTATCATTGAATTACTGTTGTCTTTGATAATATGCTCTAACATTTCTTTTGATCCCAAAATATTAACTGCTTGACATTCTTCATTTTCAGGAGACATTACAATGAATTGCAATTCAAAATATCAATATTAATCATGAATTTGAAATAACTACATCACAAGATCTTACTCCAATAAAATCCGAACAACTAAAATTTACAAAATCACTCCCTATGACTTCGTGTGATCCTAGAATTACTTCACAATTAGTTTACAACGCCATCTATCATGACCACGTTCAATCGGGCTGATGTTATCGTCACATCAAACAAAACAACAATCATAATAACACAGAATAGAAATTGAAGTATATGTAAGTTTCAGAGAATTATATCACAAAAGATAGCAATATTGGGAATGAAGAAATGTCTGAAATTTGGGTTTAAAATCTCCAATACACTTCATCTCCCTTAACGTTCAAAATTAAAGAGATCTTGAAATTCTTCGTAGTTACTCGGCATTTGAGCATTCTTGTTAGGGTTGAATGTTCATATTATCATATCTACTACCACTTTTGATTTTTGCGATGTTTGCTGGAAAATTATAAGATGAGACAGCTGAAATATCGAATATCCCAAGTTCGAGAATACTTTTAACACGATGCCAGAATCATACAATACTTCGTTCTCTCTCCATTCATTCTCAACACACAAAATACAAGGAAGCTTTGCGCCTATGTTAGGAACGTCTAATGTGTACAATTTTCTTAACTTTAACTCTCCTCACCAAGGATAATGAATCAATATAATAATTGGGTATATGTAATTCACTCAAATTAAATGAGTAAAATGTAAATGTGAAAAAAATTTATATATTTTTTGATCTCATTTTTTTTCAATATTGAAATTTGTTATGTAACACCCTATAAAAACATCATGTCACTGGTGTTACTTATCTTTATGTACTTCACTACTTCCAAGCCAAAGGAAAACTTTTTTGATAAAACCAGTGGCGTAGGTATGGCTACGTCATGACACAATTTTAACGGAACAATGGTTTATTTTCAACTGTTACTATATAGTATTGCTTACCATTTAATTCCAAAATGAAGGCATCTTTCTCATACATTTTTGTTCTACAATATGTTATTTTCAAGAAAATAATTATTCCTAATTTAGGAATTAGGTTAGCTTCATCTGTTGCTAAGGAAACGCCGTAATTCTCTTTACAATGAATTTTCAATCTTATCTCATGTTGTGACATTTTCATAGATTATTTCGCTTCGGTCTTTTTATTTGTCAAAGTTGTAAGTATTTCTAAGTGCTGAGAATGGTAAATTAATCTAATTCTGAAATGACCGATATGGATAGGTAACCCAATCGTTTCGTTCCAGATAGTAAGACATTTAACTTCATTCATCTGCACTTGTTCAAATCTGACACTTTTCAACAAAAAACTTCCACCCGGGAAGACCTCATACTGTTAGAACACCGGAACTTGCGGGGACTGCCCTACACGGAATCCAGAAATGGTACACGAATAATTGGCAGCACATTAGATATCAGCTAGAAAATGGTATGGAAATAGTGAGAGATGATTTGTTGTATTCATACCAAGAGATGTTCCATTGTGCATGAACTTTTCTCAATGGTTCTTTCAAAGAGTATGAGCCGGTATCATTGGCGATGCTTTGATAGAGCCAATTTAATCTATCAGGACGCCTCAATGGAAATTCCTATAGCGATTGTATTGAATGTGACTAGTCTGGATAACAAAAATGTTCCTCTTCTACAACGTCAGCAAATGTGGCTTATGCCCGATAGTGTTTCAGCATACTTCAGCATTTTGGCTCATCAATATTCAAATACAGTTCAATCGCGTGATAGCACGTGGAGGGCCAGAATTATGGCCACCTAGAATACCTGATCTGAACAGTTTAGTCTTCTATTTACGGAGACACCTGAAAAATAGGATAGCAACGGTGTCACCATACGTAACCTGCCGAGAATTTTTCAGAGAGTTCATAGATCGATATAAAGGTGAAGAGGAAGCCTGCATAGAAGCGGGAGGCGGATATAATAAACATCTTCCGTACATGTGTATGTACAGGGGGCTAAGCTTCGGATGTTTTAATGGGGAATTTCAACAAGTTCAAGAGTTAACAAAAAACTAACCCCCTCCACATCCTGGATGTTTTTTTTGAAGAAAATTACAATGATGAAATCAAAAATTCTCTTATCTTCGAATTATTTTGGAAAATTCGTGTTTCCAGGTATTTATTCATTGTATTGGATTAAAATAATTTTTGCAGTTAAATTCGTGTTTAAAATGCCGAGACTCTGTCAAAATAAGCCAGATACTTCTTGCTATGTGTGCGGTTGTTTTGTGGTCTAGAAATTCAGACGTAAATCTTCATCACTGTTGTTCTTCTGGAAAGAAAAGAAATTAAAGATTGCTTGAAATTTTTCAATTTAGTTTACTATTTGTAATTTGTTTTGGTCTTTGTATCTATGAAAGTAGTTTATTTTGACCAAATTTTTTAATAACTTATTTTCAACATTGATAAGAAACTTCAGGTGATGGGGCAAAATGACACTGGGATATGAATTCAGCAGATCAAAATTATACAAAATCAGATGTCAGATCGAAATCAATTTTCAAAGATTCAAAATTTGTTATCCTGTGATCAATTTGAAGTGGTTTGAATCTAGTTGGATGTAAAACATTATTTTATCATATAATTCTAAATATCTATGATTATTTTATGAACCAGTTATTGTATGATCAACATTTCATTCCTATTATTAACAACTAATCAATTTCAAGATAGTTCTATGGAATCTAACATCAAAACTATTACTCATATGTTAGATAATGCGTTATTTTTGTCAGGTTGAATTTTGAATAGACAATAGAAAATGGTACATCGAAATAATAGAATTTTGTTGAGTTTGAATCAGATTATTGTAAAGTTTTGAAAGATTGGAATCTATTTCGTCATCAACAGAATTGCTTTTTTTCAAATTGCATTCTTTCTAATATCTAACGATAGTTGTTATTCGTTTCAATATTTAACATTTTTGTATTGTTGTATGAATGAATGAATGGTTTGATTTATTCTAACTTATGAGAAGTAACAAACGCTTACCGTGTTATAAAACGTTTATTTTGCTTGTTAATTATTCCGAAACTGCAAATGAAACATATTTCAATCATGGCACAGGAGGGGACAAGCTGATGGTGGATACATTTTATAAGATTGAAGGAAGAAATTACCAAGTCTATGATATTTAAGTTAACAAAAAAGTAGCCCTGAAACATTAGAAGCAATAGAAAATGCTAATGAGAACTGAGATTATGAATTAAATTGGAATAAAAGAAGATCACTATCCACAATAAATCTTCACACTGATTCAATATTTGCAACACATAGGTCACATCTGTTTGAAATAGTTCTAACTGTACAGAGTGGTCCAAATTGGACACTTTTGATAGGAAACACCAATTTTTAGAGAAGATAGAGAAAAACTAGCCTACATGTTACGAGGTCGATTTTTGAGAGAAAATGAATGCCGAAAACCGCACTTTGATATCTTGACTTGTTCAAAAGATACAAGGTGTTTTTCAATTTTGTGCATTTCTGACCCACCCCCGTAACTTGTTTATTTATGAATATTTCTGATTTCTGTGAAGACATTCTTGAGACACTTTTTTGAAAGGAATCTAATGGTGTTTCTTGTTTTTTATTGAAAAATATGGTTTTGAAGTTATGACATAAACTTGTATTTTTTCTCATGAACCATCCTGTATATTTCTACATATTCGTGTTTGAAATAGAATTCTCTTTTCAAATATATATAATAGTTGCTACTTCTCTTTCAAAACATTTATTTTGTGGCTGTTTTCGACTTATCTTAGATGAATAATCAAAATCTGGGTTGCCATGCCTGAATACGAAACAAAATAGTTCTATATAACTGCTGTTGAAAACAATAGTTAGTGCCTATTTTATAATAACTCATTAATTTATTCAAAAAACAGAATAACAAGAACAAAAATATTACATTTTTAAACTACATATTTACAACATGTGTTCAAATTGAGCACCATTTAAATCGAAACATAATTGACTTCGCTTCCTAACATTATTGACAGCATTAATTAATTCTACCGCAGGTATTGAACGAAAAGCATGGGAATCAGGATGCCGTCTATATGTGAGGTCCTTTATTCTTCCCCAGAAGTAAAAATCTGGAGGCATAAGATCGGGGGATCTTGCCGCCCAATGAACAGGACCCCGGTTGCCAAGCCAATTATTGTCCCCAAATATTTCGTTCAAATACGTCGTTATAATGTGTGCGTTATGACACGGTGCCCCGTCTTGTTGGAAGTATACGTGTCCGTTTTTGCTGTAATGGCAAATCATCCATTATAGGTTCGACAAATTCCCGCAATATTTCCACATATCGGGCTGCTGTAAGGTTACCCTCATAGATATGGGGACCGAAAAACCTTCCTCTAAAAATACCGACCAAACATTAAAACTGTATCGGCCTTGATTTTGTGTCTCCACTGTAATATATGGATTTTCCAAAGTCCAATTGTAGGTATTGTATCCATTAAAAATACCGGCGCTGCTAACGCATGCTTCATCAGTCCATATGATGTTCTGTCCAAAGTTTAAGTTTTCAGCACATTTTCCTAAATACCATTGGCAGAATTCGAGCCGGAATTGTAGGTCATTTGGTAGTAACTTGTGAACTTTTCTTACTCTATAAGGTTTGAATTTATTTTTTCTTAGAATTCGCATTGGTGTAGTCTTTGGAATACCTGTATTCAACTGCATTTTGCGTAGTGAAATATTGGGTTGATTTTGTATTTCTCCCAAAACTGTTATTTCTTCTAACTCTCTATCTCTATTCCTGACTTCGTAAACTCTTGGCCTTGGTTTTGAAAAAGAACCGTAATTAACTAGGTTTTGCTGCAATCTAGTGAACATATCCCGAAACGGTTGTCAACTTTCAGGGTATCGGTCAAAGTAAATATTGCTGGCAGCCTGTGCATCTTCATGTGATTCCAAATAACACTTTAGCCTATCATATTTTTCGTAATTTTCATACATTTTGAATTAACAGGAAGATGAAAATATTGTCGTAAGTTCAAAACTCAGTTCAAAGAAGCACACTAAACTTGTAAAGCAAACTGCAATTATTAATAATTGTTGACAGTACGCATAGACTGTAGTTGCTAAGATATTTTGTTTCGTATTCAGGCATGGCAACCCAGATTTTGATCATTCATCTAAAATAAGTCGAAAACAGCAACAAAATAAATGTTTTGAAAGAGAAGTAGCAACCATCATATATATTTGAAAAGAGAATTTTATTTCAAACACGAATATGTAAAAATATACAGGTTGGTCCACAAGAAAAAATTCAAGTTTATGTCATAACTTCAAAACCGTATTTTTCAATGAAAAACAAGGAACACGATTAGATTCCTTTCAAAAAAGTGTCTCGAGAATGTTTTCACAGGAATCAGAAATATTCATAAATAAACAAGTTACGGGGGTGGGTCAGAAATGCACAAAATTGAAAAACACCTTGTATCTTTTGAACAAGTCAAGATATCAAAGTGCGGTTTTCGGCATTCATTTTCTCTCAAAAATCGACCTCGTAACATGTAGGCTAGTTTTTCTCTATCTTCTCTAGAAATTGGTGTTTCCTATCAAAAGTGTCCAATTTGGACCACTCTGTACAATTCGTGAATATCATTATAATTCGTGTTGTATAAATTGTCTTCAACGGAGATGCAAAATAGATCCATGTTTGTCAGATTCGGCATTTTCTATTGTCTCAAATGTCTCAGCTCTACTTTTTTGTTTACTAAAAAGTCCTGTAATTGATAATTTTTTCTCTTCAATCTTATAAAAATAAATTTACCATCAGTTTGTCTTCACCTGGATCAATATTAACATTAGTTTTATTTTCTGTTTTCAGAATGATTGTCAAGCAGAATGAATGTTTTATATTATGAGAAGTGTTAGTTACTTTTCATAAGTTAAATTACACTTGCTGAAAAATGGCATCAACCGTTGCTTGAATCAGCATTTACATCTGTGATGTGCAATGCAACGTTAAATTTTTCTAAGACATTAAAAAATTTATGAACTATAATATAAAATAAATCCTGTAACGTCTGGTAATGAAGGTAAAATTGTACCACATTCTTGGATTGTTAGTCCAGTGTGTTTACCAGTTTTTACACACTCTGTACGGAATATGTAGAGTTATTATTAGTGATTTTGATAAACAGTCTTCGCTTAGAAATAAGTTGCAGATATTAATTTCACAACTAGCATTTTTAATTATTCTCTTCAAAATGGTAAGTTGTACGACAAAAATGTTTGAAACCGTTTTTGTTCAAAATTGATTGAAAATCGATATTATACCAGCAGGTAAGGAGAAACAGTGACGTAACAATAATTTCGTTAAAATTGTACCATGACATAGTCATACATGCGCCACTGGTTGAATTCAAAATGAACTTTTTGGTTAAAAAGTCTGTTCTCATAACATTTATATGCTATCTTGAAATTGATGAACTATTTCAATGGTTTTCAATACTTTTGGTAAAAAGCAAAGAAAAACCCACTTTGTATATCGAAAACCGAACATTTTGAGTCATACAATCATATGAACATTCTGACTTGGAATGAGTTCAAAAATCATCCATTTAAATAAGTACTCAACATAAGATATATACTACCAACAGTGAGGGAAGTAAAAATTTGGAAATGTATGTCGTTGCATTTTATTTTTAAGTAGCGGGTAATCAAATTAACAACAATCAGGTACATTATGGTATCACTTATCTGATTAAATGAGAATTATTAAATAATATCCGATTAATTTCAAAGGAGGTTGAGTCCCACCTTTACTCCAACTACTTTCAAATATCAAATATCATGCTAGTGGCAATACGCAAATTTCCGTTGCTGATTTTGTTGGAGTTTAATCATCCTCTGCTAACAGAATAATCAACAGGGTGTCTATGCTATCGTAGATTTGAAGCATCGTTATATGATAAATTGTGTTACAAGCAAAATAGTGTTCTTCACTGCTTATGTGAAATATTACAATTTATTTGTAATCTTAGATGTAATTCCCAAACAGTTATAGTGTTTACCAAATCTCAGGAAGAATAATTTCATAGATTTGGCAACTCTTGAAACCATCGGAAGATGTTAAAGACAAATATAAAATAATGACAACTATTCCTTATTGAATGTTTTGTACCATGGAAGGAATGCTTTTGAATGTAGTCATTGAACTGTTTTTCCACCCGATCCCGAAAGATATATATCGTCCCATTCAGTATAGGATTTAATGTGCTTTAAGTAACAATGGATTTGGTACTATGTAGCTTATCTTGCGTTGTGAACTAAGCTTACAATAACTGAAAATTTACTTGGTCTCGAATGTCAGTATTAGACTGTTGAACTTAAACTTTTATGGTTGACATAATTATGAAAAAGCAAAACAGAATATCCTTGTAACATTATTAATTAAAACAATTAAAACATTATAGAAGATCCGAAAGCTTCGCATCAAAACTCTCTTGAGTTGATAGATTATCAATTTATGGAGATGCTTAGATTATTAGAAAATTCAACAGGAACTGATATCAACAGTATTGATTCACATGCTCTTCAAAGAAGAAGAAATTCAGGAATACTTCTACATCTGCATGTACTAGCCACAATGCATTTCTCGCGCCATGGTTTTGTCGAAAAAGCAGTCGGATTGTCTAGGTAGTGTAGGGAAAATATAGCGTAATATTTAAGTTATTATATCCATGCTGAATATGTATATATTATTTAGAACAATTATTATTGATACACTAAGCAGTACGTCACCCGTGACAAGAGGGGCGAACGTTACCTTTCAGGTAACACTTGAATTGATAGATATAGATGTCTAGATATTCTACCGAGAACGACATGGTACAATCCTGTCACGGGTACTATTGACTTAGTGATGTTTCTTATTGTGTATCAGTGAATAAACCACCTTACCACAACCATCTTCTTTTATTCTGCGGTGTCCACGCACATATCCCAACCTCATATAATCAAAAAACCACCAAATGGCGATCCTGCAAACTGCTTCGTGATGCGGAATTAGGCCGGAAACTGGAGGCAAGTTCTGTGAAGCTAGGAGAATCTTCGAGTAAGGAAATGTACTAATATACTTAACAAAATGAGTGGTTCTCAATCCAAAACGACGGAAGTTGTTATTAATTCAGCGGACTATCCTGGAAGAATAGCCTTTGTTGGAGTAATTCTCATACTTGCAATATTGGGATATGAAAGGTGCAAGAAAAGGATACAGGCTAAACACTCAAGAAAGATTCATAGAAGTATGGCACTTATTGATGCAACAGGCACATCGGAACGTGAATAAGAATCAGTGACGGTCCAGCTGAGATTGGGAAGCACGAAAGGACCATTCTCGGACGAGGTCGAGGACGTCAGCAGTTCGCCGACCCGACCCAAGATTGAGCGCGATGGTTCAACGCCACGAAAGTCCCGAATCAGCAGAAAGTATCAACCGGTATGTTCACCATTTAATGAATAATGTTTAATTGTTTCATAATTTTGATGACATTGATATTCGTAATTAGAATAGGAATTGTTGCAATGTTTCGCAAATTTGTGCTATGAAAAACAATGTAAGTTCAATGAATTAACAAAATGTTGTATTTAATAGGTCACTTCATATAATAATTCATATATATTTATTATCTACCCTTTACTCATAGGCACTAGAAAAAAACTATTCATGTAATTACCTAGTATTTTATTTCATTGGGACCTATATTTCATTAGCTATCGGTTTATGTATTAATTTTTTTGGGTTTGGTATTTGGTTTATTTATTCACATACGTTTATCAAATTTAGGTAAATGCCGCTATTGCCGGAAGTTGCTCAAATAAGGGTACAACTAGGCAAGATCAGAGCCGTAAGTGTTAAATGTAACAAAGAAAAGCGAGTAGATCATAATAAGGCAGTTGAAGCTAAATTATATTATCAAACTATAAAGGAATTTGAGGATAAGGTACGAAAAGGTGAGATTATTGTTAAAAATGAAGATATTCCGATTTTCCAAGAGTCTTTGGAGGCAATTGATAAATTGTATTTGGAAATTGTTAATTTAACGAAGAAGGGGAAAGTGGAAACTGATACCGAAATTACAGATCTGTTTCTAATTAAGATGTCGCGGTTCGATTATAGAACAGCAGTAGAGTTATTACCAAAATTTGACGGTGAAGATGAGACGACAGAGCAACTCATCAACGCAATTGAGTTTTACGAACAAGATTTGACTGAAGCTGTGGACAAACAACGGCTGATCGATTTTGCCTTAAAAACAAGATTGACCACCAGCGCGTTGGCACAGATTAACAGACAATATAATGTTGTGGCGGTTTTGGTGCGTGATATGCGTATGCATTTAATACCTAAAAAATCACACGCGGCTTTGGAAGAGAAGTTGTCACGAACAAAACAAGGATCCAGGACAGTTGAAGAATTTGGAAAAGACGTACAGGAACTCTTCCGCAACTTGACAATCTCCCAGGCCAATGACGACGACAATGCATATGCGATCTTGCAGCCACTCAATGAGAAAACTGCAATAAGGAAATTTACTTCGGGCTTGAATAACCAGTCCTCAAGTATAATTCTAGCTGCAAGAAATCCAACATCCCTAAAAGAAGCGATAAAAGTAGCGCAAGATAATGAAAGTCTAACGAAAACGCCTGAAATAAATGCCATGGGAAAAAGCCGTAACGACAATGATGGAGGATATCATAAGTATGGAGGCGATGTTTCGAATAGGAGAGAATTCAGAAATAATTGTAGAGGCCGTTCTAACAGAGGAATATATCAAAATCAAAATTACCGAAATAACTACAACCACAAATACAATATACAAAACAAGCTAATAATTACAACCAAGGGAGTAAGAACTGTAGTAATTATAAACGTGGACAGTATAGGGGTTACAATAACCACGGTCGAGGACAGTTTAAGAATTTAGCTCGAAATACGCAAAATAGACAGTATCAAGGCAATGTGTATTGTGCGCAAGGAGATGAAAGTAAGAATGTTGAGGATGAAAGTTCACTGCAGCAGTTTTTTCGAGAGAACTGAGCGTGATTGTATATATGAATGTATTGGTATGAATCGAGTGTATTTCAATGTAAATGGAAAGAATGTAACATTTTTAGTGGATACAGGTGCATCCTTGTGTGCTTTAAAGTATGAAAGATTACCAAAAGACGTGTGTATGACAGAGAATAAATTGAAAATTAAAGGAATAGGAGGTATGTTAGTAGCAGAAGGATGTGTTGATTTAAATTTGGAAGCGAATGCACAAATGTTTAATGAACGATTTTATGTGTTTAAAAATTTAGCATGCGATGCTGACGGAATAATCGGTCAGAATTTTTTAATTAAGTATTGTGGATTAATAAATTTTGATCTTAGTACACTCAGTTTGAGAAATGAAGTTGGATCAACAAAATTAAGTTTATATACATCTGGTAACAGCCAGTTGATGATTATTCCGCCTAGGTGTGAAAGAATTCAATATGTAGAGACAAAGTTAAGGGATGACTGTGTAATAATAGCGAGAGAGTTATGTGAGGGAGTTTTTATGACAGGATTGATTGTGAAGCCAAAAAACGGAATGATTCCAGTGAGAATTTTAAATACAAGAGATGAGTCAGTAAGTTTAGAAAGTTGTATTCCAGAAATACAGTACATAGTACAAATGAATATGATTGTTTCGAATTTGAGAAAAAGGACAAAAATGTAGAACGAGTGAAAAGAATGTTTGCGGAAATTGATTGGAAGGATATGATATTAGAAGAGAAGATCCCTATTGAGAACATCTGCGCCAAATACGCAGATATCTCTCACATACCAGGAGATAAGCTGACAACTACAAATCTAGGTCAACAAGAGATTAAAATTAAACCTGAAGCCAAGACAGTTTATAAAAAACCATATCGTATACCGCACGCTCAAAAGGCAGAGATAGAGAAACAAATAGGAGAAATGCTGGAAAATGACATCATTGAGGAAGCCGAAAGTGCTTGGTCATCACCGTTGTTGATTGTACCCAAGAAAATAGGTCAAGACGGAAAGAAACGATGGCGTGTCGTAATTGATTATCGTCACCTGAACCTTATTATTATCGATGATAAATTCCCATTACCAAATATAACTGAAATTCTAGAATCAGTGTCAGGCTCAATGTATTTCACACATTTGGACCTTGCTCAAGGGCATTATCAGGTCGAACTAGAACCAGGAAGTAGGCCGTGTACCGCTTTTACATCAGGTCGCGGAATGTTTCAAATGAAGAGGCTACCAATGGGCCTAAAGATTAGCCCTCCAAGTTTTTCTCGAATAATGACAATAGCCATGGCAGCTCTCAATTATGAAAGATGTTTTGTATATTTAGACGATCTGATTGTGTTTGGAAAAAATCTCAGAGATCACAATGCTAATCTAATCAAAGTGTTTGAGAGGTTAAGGAAAGTCAACTTGAAACTGAATCCTTCAAAGTGCGAATTTAAAAAAAAAGGGTATCTTATATTTGGGGCATGTTATAACATCAGAGGGCATCCTACCTGATTCGAGCAAAATAGCAGCCTTGCATAATTATCCGGAGCCAAAGTCGGCGGATGAGGTTAAGAGGTTTGTTGCGTTCGCTAACTATTATAGAAAATTTATCCCAAATTTCGCGAAGCGAACTTGATGTTTAACGCAACTGCCCCGGAAAAACGCAGCATTTATTTGGACGAGGGATTGCCAAATGTCATTTGAAACAATAGAAAAGGCTTTGATGTCCCCACCAGTACTAGATTTTCCAGATTTTTCTGCTGAGAACCAGTTCATAGTACACACTGATGCGTCAGAAAAAGCTGTGGGTGCAGTACTATCTAATGGAAATGGAAAACCGATTGCCTACGCCAGTAGAACACTTAACAAGGCAGAAAGTAATTATGCCACAATAGAAAAAGAGTTACTAGCGATAGTATGGGCAACACGACATTTTCGGCCGTATTTATTTGGTAAGCGATTCAAGATCATGACAGATCACAGGCCGTTGATTTTTCTTTTCACACACAACAATCCCTCAAGCCGTCTGACAAAGTTTAGGTTATGCTTAGAGGAATACGATTTCGACATTGAATACATTAAAGGTTCGGGTGCGCAACCGAAAATCGTTAAGATCCTTAAAAAACCCAAACAATGTACGCAACTAACAATAATGAATAAGAAATTGAAGAATAAACTAATGAAAAACGATGATAGAGTAGCTACTGAAGATGAAAAATTAATATACATGCCCTCTATGACAACGATCTTTATCGATCCAGATGATCTGGCAGCAAAACCGCTACGCCGTTTGTTGGAACATTTGGAAACATTGTGTGATGAAATCGACATAGAAGAGGTAGTAATAATGAAAGAAGATAGCAATATTGCATTTTTGAAATCGTTGGACAACGAACTTAATAAAAATGAATATAAAAATTATGATATACCTAGGATATGCATCGTTAATAAAAGAAAATGTATTGAGGATAAAGAATGCGTACAGTTATTCTAAATGATTTCCATCTATTGCCGTCGAGTGGACATGTAGGTATTAGGAGAATGACAAAAAAAATACAGAAATATTATTTTTGGCCAGGTATGACTAACGACATTTACAAATATGTAGCGAGGTGTGACCAATGTCAGCGGAATAAACACGTTACAGTGTGATTTGACTAAATTCATAGAGGTTTATCCACTTAAATCAAAGGAGGCCAATGTTGTAGCTAGAACATTTGAGGAGGATTTCATCCTAAGATATGGGACGCCTACGGAAATTTGTACTGATCGTGGGACAGTGTTCATGTCAACAGTTATGTGTGATGCAGCGAGGCTCCTAAATATCAATAAATTAAACAGTACAGCATATCACCATGAAACAATTGGGGCGCTGGAAAACACTCATAAACATTTGAAAGCTTTCTTACGTATAATGACGGGGAATCAACTTGAAAATTGGAGCTCGTGGCTTCGATATTGGTGTTTCGTGTTCAATACTACAGTTCATACTGAGACTGGTTACACCATGTTTGAGCTAGTTTTTGGTTTTCTGGCAACATTGCCATCTAATTTGATAAACATTGAAAAAACTGATCCCATTTATAATCATGATAATTATCTAAGCGAATTGAAATGTAGGTTGCAACGAGCATGGTTGGATGCTCATCAGAATTTGGTGTCGAGCAAGGTAAAACGTAAGAAACACTACGATAAGAATTGTTATCCTAGGTCTTACAACAAAGATGATTTGATATTAGTTAAGAGTGAAACGGGAAATAAACTTACCGAAGTGTACGAAGGTCCTTATGTTGTGATCGCGGAACGCGAACCGAATGTTCTGTTTCTAAAAGGAGGAAAAACTATTGAAGTGCACAAAAATAGAACAAAGACCTATCGGATTTATGTGCGCGACGATTTAATTCAAAAATGCTGAACTATGCACAAAACGGGATGTGTTCGAGAATGCATCGCAACAACCTTGTATTACATAATTTTAGTAGAGCGTTTATGTTTTTATAAGTAGCTTTGAACTTGACATTTATTTTATGTTTACTATATTATAGAGGTTACCTTGAAAAAAAAAACAATCGACATCAAATATTTCATTTTATTATAAGAATTTGTAAATTATTATATTTATTTGTATTATGTATCGTATTACACTTACTCATATTAACACCGATGCTGGAGAGAAAAGAAAGATTTTAGAATCCAAATTTATGATAGGAGTGTTATTGTTGTTTTGACGAATTTATTCACTTTAGACATAGCAAATAAATTCTTTTCTCTGCAGGGAAGGTGTAGGGAAAATATAGCGTAATATTTAAGTTATTATATTCATGCTGAATATGTATATATTATTTAGAACAATTATTATTGAAACACTAAGCAGTACGTCACCTGTGACAAGAGGGGCGAACGTTACCTTTCAGGTAACACTTGAATTGATAGATATAGATGTCTCGATATTCTACCGAGAACGACATGGTACAATCCTGTCACGGGTACTATTGACTTAGTGATGTTTCTTATTGTGTATCAGTGAATAAACCACCTTACCACAACGTCATCTTTTATTCTGCGGTGTCCACGCAGATATCCCAACCTCATTTAATCAAAAAAACACCAAATTGAATAAATGAATTGCAAAAAAATGTACCACTATTGGATGATAATGAAAATATTAAGTGAGAGATGAATCAGAACAGGTGGTAAAAGGAGTAAAAGTCAATGAAATAGCTAATTTAGAAAGACAAATTAGACGAATGTAATCATTGAACTGTTTTTCTACCCGATCTCAAAAGATATATATCGTCCCATTCAGTATAGGGTTTAATGTGCTGTAAGTAACAATGGATTTGTTACTCTGTAGATTATCTTGCATTGTGAACTAAGCTTACAATAACTGAAAATTTACTTGGTCTCGAATGTCAGTATTAGACTGTTGAACTTAAAATTTTATGGTTGACATAATCATGAAAAAGGAAAACAGAATATCCAAGAAACATTATTAATTAAAACAATTAAAACCTTATAGAAGATCCGAAAGCTTCGCATCAAAACTCTCTTGAGTTGATAGATTATCAATTTATGGAGATGCTTAGATTATTAGAAAATTCAACAGGAACTATTATCAAGAGTATTATTCATTCACATGCTCTTCAAAGAAGAAGAAATTCAGGAATACTTCTACATCTGCATGTTCTAGCCACAATGCATTTCTCGCGCCATGGTTTTGTCGAAAAAGCAGTCGGATTGTCTAGGAAGAGTCAAATATTAATTAGTGATTGAATGAATGAATTGCAAGAAAATGTACCACTATTGGATGATAATGAAAAATATTAAGTGAGAGATGAATCAGAACAGGTGGTAAAAGAAGTAAAAGTCAATGAAATAGCTAATTTAGGAAGACAAATTAGACGATATTTTCTAACATTTTAATATATCCTGATACGGGCAAAATATTTCTCCCTCGTTATATTGTGTGAGGATGGTTCTATAGAGATATACCATAAAATAACACACGAACACACACATCGGCTTGTGCAGTTGGAGTCGATTTCGTATACAGTTTTACATATTAGGAAATGTTGTTCATTTCTCTCAAAAGAAGAAGGAGGATATTTTTAATAAGAAGTAATTCACACTATTTTAGTTCATGATTTTTCGTTGAACCATCCCTGGAATACTAAGCTTTTGACATGAACGGATTAAGCAATACCAGGTGATTCGTATTGAAGTCCTGATAGTAGGTTCAGCTCGTTCGAGAGAATCAGATCGAGAATGGATGGGCCTAGTCGGGTCTAAATCAAGTAGGTAAAATTACTAGTTAGTGAGTATTTGGATTCTGTATTAGTTCACTAAATAGCGAAGTTGAGTTAAAACATGGAGAGATTTGAGATACCGGTCATTTAATGTTACCCAATAATTAAGTTGCTCGTTATTAAATTCCCGATATTATAAGTAACAACTCAATCTATCGGTACTATTTGCATTTCCTCTCACATGGAATACCTTTGTTGTATTATGATATTAATATTCTCAGGAGAACTATACTAACATGAGAAAACAATATTCACACATCATACGTGCGAGGGAATTTATTCATAATAACAATGCAATAATTCGCAAATAAACGTGGAATCCTTTCACCTTCAGTAATACAACATTATTATCAATTGAATTGGAAGATATGTCTATTCCCATTCAATATGTTGTATACTAATATGAAGATGTGACGGAGTCGGATGAGAGATTTTCTTAATTTCTTCTGAAGGTAAAACAAGAGATTCATTTCGCCGAGCTGTATGTTACGGATCTTCAATCTGCAAAAACAGTGAATGTTCGATGTTCGTGACATATGTGATGTCTTAACTGTAGATCTACTCTTCACCTTATGTTATTACGGCTACCTCTCAGGGACTGTTGAAGAAATATAGATAGTAAGAAATCACGTGTTTTATTTTGGTTGGTAGGAGAGGTCAATGTAAGGGCCATTTCTTTTCACCATGTGTTATGATTGATGCTAGAACCATAAAACTAGGTACTGAAAATTTAGGGTCAGATATAACAAAAATATATATCTGCTATCATTATAATTGAGTTTCTCTGATTTGACTTGGACAGGAAAAAATTTCTACGTAAGAGAATTTATTTACACCTATTTAGATATAAAACAACAGCAAATCCAAATATAAATATCACTCAAATCGAATACTCTCATTCTCTAATAATTGGACACAAATATCAATTATGATGACTTCTCAAGTCATAGCCGTACTGAGATCGTCCAAAAACCAGTTATCTCCTCCATATATAACATAAATGGGTTATCAGATGGGAACGGTGAATGTCTCCTATTCAGAACTTGGAGAGACTAAGTAAATAGACCACTGTGGCGGAGAATACTGCGGATAGTATTAGTGATAAAATGAAATGTAAATCATAGAATAGCTAGTTCATGAAATAATCATAGATATTAGGATTGTATAAACTTAAAATAATGTCTTATATATTTATTCATTCCAAATTAATAATTACCCATAGATTACACTTTCATACACAACCGATTCAATGTTTTCTGCAGTTTTAATTGGATTTTGAAAACACAAGTCGACTGCAGACGCATTTCATTGATCGAAATCATCTCTTTTCTCCTGAATTATATGGAAACTCTGATTGACAGAACAATTTCTGATAAAAATAATGAAATATTGTTGGAACGTAAAAAGTAGAGTTCTCATTTATATATATTAGGAATAGTACAGGTCCTAGGACTGAACCTTGTGGTACGCCGTAATCCATATTCCGTTCGTGGCTATACGTATCTCCCATTTTGACTTGCTGCTTTCTGTTTTCGAAGTATGACCTGAATAAATTGTTGCATATAGACCTCTGACTCCCATATTGTGGAGTTTTATCAATAATATATCATGACTAAAGTGAAGCATTTATGAAATTTTCATAGTTGGCACATTTTTCATAATATATGAAATTTTTCCGAATTTTCCATATTTTCAACTATTTTTCAATTTTTAGCATATCTGTAACAATTTTACAAACAATTCCTTCCTATATAATTCAACCAAAACATTTAATTATTCTTGCGAGTAAAGTAAATTTAAGAGCTCTCAACTTGTGTTGCTTGACCGGTTTTGCATGTAGCAGGTATAATTTTAAGAAAAGTACAATTACTGGTGAATCCCAATAATATTGTTGATGTTTAAAATATTCACTCAATCCGGAAGTAGGTACTAAGAATTAATTACCCGACACCGTTGGGGGCCATTTATTTGTTGCCAAACTAAGGGCACGAGGGGCATGATTATTATTAGTGAAAGAACTTAATATATGACAAATTCAATATAAATTCAATAGAATCCAAGAATGACATCCATATATATATACTGAAATGTCCTGGAACTGGATGGTTATTCGAATAATCGAAAATAAATGAAAATGAGTGAATATTTTCTCAATTTTTGATAGCCATGTGAAGGAGTACCTCATATATGACCGAAACAACCTATAGACAATAGAATCAAAGAATGAGATGGATGTAAATACTGAAATGTCCTGGAACTGCATGTTTATTAGAATAATCGAAAATAAATGAAAATGAGTCAATGTTTTTCCAATTTCGAAAATCATGTAGAAGATTACCTTATATACGACTGAAACAGCCTATAAACAATAGAATCAAAAAATGACATCGATGTATATACAGGGTGTCAATTTGAAAACTTCCCACCCTTAATATCTTCCTTCCAGTGAACAATATGAGTAATCGAAAAAACAGGTCAATTTTATTGTCAAGGGGGACACTTTCAAGGACTATTTGTAGCCCTCGTGGTTCAACCCCCTAGGAGGTGTAGATGTTACCCTTAGAATGTTAAATGGGGAGGGGGGTCAAGTGGCACATCATTTTTATGGGCGTTCAATTCTTGTTCCAATGGTACCCTGACTTATTATTTTTTGATGAGCATTTTCCGAAAAATTGCGTTCTAAACTAACAGAAGTAATTATTAGAACGCCTATACTGAGATGCATGGTTTGGCCAGAACTGGTTAGAATATTAGGTGGTACCGTTCCAACCCTTTATTAGGGGTAACATTAGCCATTAGCTCCAAACACTTTACATAAAAAAGTAGTCTAATAGTAAAACGTAGATGGTAGTAAAGTTGTGTTTATTCAATGCTGACTTTTTAAGTGTCATCGCAGAAATTGTACAGATAGCCTTCCTTTTTTGCTACTGCTGCTGTAAAAAGTGTCTGTTTTCAGGCAAAAAATAGGTTAGCACATTTGAACTATGTGGTAGTATTGTGAATACAGTTGTACCTGTTGGGCTGTTTAGGAATTACTTTAATAAGTGTATAAAAGTGTAAAAATGGTTTACATTCTTCAAGACAGAATTGAAATGATTGTAATTTATGGAGAAGTTGGAAAGTGCGCACGAAGGGCGGCATGTCTTTTTAACGAAAGACATCCAAATTGTAATGTAAGTCACCGGTATGTGCTTGATTTGGTGAATAAGTTTTACGAAACTGGTTCAGTGTCAAATAAAAAAAGAAATAACCCCAGAGTACTAAATGAAGCAGCTCAAATTGAAGTTTTGGGAACATTTGCTGCAGAGCCCACGAACTCCCTACGATCAGTATCAGAACAGACGGGAATGTCACGCGAGACTATAAGAAAAGCATTGAAAATGCATAAATTTCATCCATATAAAATGCAGATTCTTCAAGAGCTCCACGAGGATGATTATGATAGAAGAATAGAGTTTTGTGAAATCATGTCTCATCGAGTCAATACCATCCCTAATCTTCTGTTAAACATCTGTTTCAGCGATGAGTGTTCATTTTTTCTGAATGGCAATGTTATTAGACAAAATTGTCGCTATTGGAGTGACGAAAACCCACATATTTTTCGGGAAGGGCATACACAACACCCACAAAAAGTTAATGTTTGGGCTGGTATTCTTGGAAATGCCATTATTGGTCCATTATTTCTGGAAGAAAACTTGACTGGCAATCTGTACCTTGATATGCTTGAAGAGACTATCGATCCTCTTATAACTCACGAGCTAGAAACTCAAATTGATGCAGAAGGTAATGAACTTCTGCAGGAGGATCTGTTACATTACCAGCAGGACGGTGCTCCACCTCATTATTTTCTTCCCGTCCGACAGTGGTTAAACGAGAGATTTCCGGGTAGATGGATTGGCAGAAGGGGAGCAGTTGAATGGCCTCCGAGATCACCGGATTTAACACCCTTAGATTTCTTTCTTTGGGGGCATCTTAAATCCGTTGTTTATAAAACACAACCTTCTGATATTGACGAACTTAAAAGACGAATTACAGCAGCATGCCAGTCAATTCCGAGTGAAGTTTTCCGTAATGTTAGAGGGGAGTTCGAAAACAGACTGTATTACTGTTTAGAGCAAAATGGAAAACATTTCGAACTGCTAATAAGATAAGCGGAAGTAGATTTTCTGTTTAAAATTTCTTTCTCGCAAATTAAATTTTATTTTGTAGCAGGAACATAACCACCAAATAAAAAATCCCATGCGTAATAAATTTATTCCTGTCATTCAAGGGTTGGAGCGGTGCCACCTACTCTTCTAACCATTTTTATTAAAGGGAGTCAATACAATAATGCATCTCAGTATAGGCGTTCTAATAATTACTTCTGTTAGTTTAGAACGCAATTTTTCGGAAAATGCTCATCAAAAAATAATAAGTCAGGGTACCATTGGAACAAGAATTGAACGCCCATAAAAATGATGTGCCACTTGACCCCCCTCCCCATTTAACATTCTAAGGGTAACATCTACACCTCCTAGGGGGTTGAACCACGAGGGCTACAAATAGTCCTTGAAAGTGTCCCCCTTGACAATAAAATTGACCTGTTTTTTCGATTACTCATATTGTTTACTGGAAGGAAGATATTGAGGGTGGGAAGTTTTCAAATTGACACCCCGTACTGAAATGTCCTGGAAATGCATGCTTATTCGAATAATCGAAAATAAATGAAAATGAGTGAATATTTTTTCAATTTTCGATAGCCATGTGAAAGAGTACCTTATATATGACCGAAACAACCTATATACAATAGAATTGAAGAATGACATGGATGTATATACTGAAATGTCCTGGAACTGCATGATTATTCGAATAATCGAAAATAAATGAAAACGAGTGAATATTTTTTCAATTTTCGATAGCCATGTGAATGAGTACCTTATATATGACCGAAATAACCTAACAATAGAATCAAAAAATGACATGGATGTATATACTGAAATGTCCTGGAACTGCATGCTCATTCGAATAATCGAAAATAAATGAAAATGAGTGAATATTTTTTCAATTTTCGATAGCCATGTGAAAGAGTACCTTATATATGACCGAAACAACCTATATACAATAGAATTGAAGAATGACATGGATGTATATACTGAAATGTCCTGGAACTGCATGCTTATTCGAATAATCGAAAATGAATGAAAATGAGTGAATATTTTTTCAATTTTCGATAGCCATGTGAAAGAATACCTTATATATGACCGAAACAACCTATACACAATAGAATTGAAGAATGACATGGACGTATATACTGAAATGTCCTGGAACTGCATGCTTATTCGAATAATCGAAAATAAATGAAAATGAGTGAATATTTTTTCAATTTTCGATAGCCATGTGAAAGAGTACCTTATATATGACCGAAACAACCTATATACAATAGAATTAAAGAATGACATGGATGTATATACTGAAATGTCCTGGAACTGCATGCTTATTCGAATAATCGAAAATAAATGAAAATGAGTGAATATTTTTTCAATTTTCGATAGCCATGTGAAAGAGTACCTTATATATGACCGAAACAACCTATATACAATAGAATTGAAGGATGACATGGATGTATATACTGAAATGTCCTGGAACTGCATGATTATTCGAATAATCGAAAATAAATGAAAACGAGTGAATATTTTTTCAATTTTCGATAGCAATGTGGAAGAGTATCTCATATCTTGGATAGTTTCAGTTCAAGCCTCAAGCCTGCTCTGAAGATGCCACCTGTAATGGTTGGCGAAACGTCGGCATCAAGTCGAGCTATTGTGACGCGGAATCCATCCGGAAGACAAGATTTTTCGAGTATCTCATATATGACAGAAATAACCTATAAACAACAGAATCAAAAAATAACATGGATATATATTCCGAAATGTCCTGGAACTGCATGCTTATTAGAATAATCGGAAATAAATGGAAACGAATGAATATTTTTTCAATTTTCAATAGCCATGTGAAAGGGTACCTTATATATGACCGAAATAACCTATATACAATAGAATTGAAGAATGACATGGATGTATAAACTGAAATGTCCTGGAACTGCATGATTATTCGAATAATCGAAAATAAATGGAAACGAGTGAATATTTTTTCAATTTTCGATAGCCATGTGAAAGAGTACCTTATATATGACCGAAATAACCTATATACAATGGAATTGAACAATGACATGGATGTATATACTTAAATGTCCTGGAACTGCATGATTATTCGTCTTTTTCTGCTGGTAATTGCAATCATTCGGTAAATAACTAAACAGTTCTTATAATATGAGATTCCCAAATCTAGATAATGATTGCTCGGGACTATTCTATTCATTTGTATCCTGTTACGAACCAAACTAAAAAGTTTTACGAACGTACAATATTTGAAATATGCGACTAATTTCATAATAGTTTATTATCACATCTCTATAATAATTATAAAAGATGACCTAGAATTAATGAGAAAAATCGAGAAGAATCTGTAAATATCTAAAGATGAAAATTACTCCATTTGGGGTATAACGATTGCTGCAGATATAGATGGAATGGGAGAATGAAAACCAAATTGTATATATCACAATATGTGTATTCGACGAACATTCATCATCCGAGCTCATTCGCTTTTTGTGTGCGTTAGCGAACAGACACTCAAAGCGAATTCGCTCGATTATCGGTTCACTAGTACGCTACAAAGGAACGTGATCCTACTATGTACGTCTTCGGCATAGATCAAACTAACTTTACTTACCATCACATACCTTCACTTATTTTATTCTATAAAAATATATGGTATGCTTATTTGTTTCTTCTATTGAAGAAATTTTGATTTCTGTAAGAGAATCAAAATTGGTTAGCAAATTGAATTTATCTTCGGAATAGGATGTAGTTTCAATAATGCGTATTTGAGATGAACCATTCGTATATTCAAAAGAAAGTGTATGACAATTTATGAAACTACAATCTGAACAATTATTCGTTATTAGGTACAACCAATAAATTTTAAACTTGCTTTTCTTGAATGAGTGAAATGTAAATGACCGGCACTTGAAAAGTTAATTAGTATAACACTGATATTTGAATAGTAGTTCTGATTCCTGCTTGGCAACACTGCTAGGTCTGTATTCATCGGTATGATGTCGAATAATGTATATATTTGGTTCGACAAAACGGTTATACAGTAATGGCTTGAGTACGTCTATATTATGACGTGCAACAATTTTTTTTTGTCTTCCTTTACCCCTCCCAAGGGCAAATGGTTCCTTGAATGATGTTGAGAGAACAACTTTCACTGGCTTGTCGATAACAATAATTTATTTGGTGGGTTTGAGGTGGCCTATAAAATAGCAATGGCTCGAGTACGACGTATAGATATATATATATATATATATATATATATATATATATATATATATATATATATATATATATATATATATATATATATATATATATATATATATATATATATATTCTTTATTGTAAATATTGTTTAGAAATCTACTAAAACCTAATTAATTAGATACTTGCAAATTTTCCCCTACTTCTCCATCATGCTAAAAATGTCTATATGTAGAAAGCTGATACAATAGATCAATAATATTGATGCATCGAAGACTTTCACCGTCGTAGTTTCCAACACAACTATTTAACATTGTAGAACGTTGGCGCGAAGAGATTTTGATTTTTCAGTCTGTTTTATCTCGAAGTCCTCGAATTATCAAGTTTCCAACACTATAAATATTACTGTGTGGTGGTTTCCTAATACTAATTTTCATATAGTTTACACATTAATGTATTACAATTTCAATTATTCGTGCTTCGTTAGTTGTTGGGACGTAAACATATTCAGTTGTTATTAGTGCGATTAAGACGCTCAGTGCTTAATACAATTAGTTCAAGAAACTCCCCGCTTTAGTTGATGGGAACTAGTTTCCAAACCTCTTCTGATAATGGTCCTGAAATCGAAACGTATGTAAAAATGAAATTATAACAACAACAATTATAACAAGTTAATGTTAGCTATTAACTGAAAATTTACATATAATCTGCTATATTTTGCGTTATTGAATCATTTCGATGAAAACATTTTTTATTATTACGAAGCTCTCAGAACATTTGTGTCAGCTAGATGTTCTACATGATATGGCATCTGTTGCGGCTCAGATAAATCATATCTTTTCATAATTTTTTTACTCCAAAACTGGAAGGGATTAATCTCGTACAATATTTTCCACAATACCCTCCTCAATAACCACGGTATAATAATTCTGAGTTCAATTTATCAATACAATAACGAAATACCCATCATAAGCTTGATTCTTGAGAAATGTGCAGCGGATATAATTTAGTTAACTCTTATTCATCGTAATGTGGGATTGATTGAAAAGAACTTTTCTCGAACCAATTAACTGACTACTGAGTCAGTTACAAAACCATAGTTGATAGTTGGAACAAAAGATAATATGTAAGGGACGAGTTTTAATCTCCCTTATGATAATCAGCTCTTGGATGATTCAGATAAGATTAAATTAGTATACTGTTCATGTGCTAGGACTTAATTACTATTGGAGGCTTAGGTATTTCACGTTCAATGATTTACTTTGTGCAGAAACCATGCAAATTCAATAACTTCTCGACAGTGTCTATTAATACTGTATTACTTCGATTTCATTTAATCAGTCATCCGTTTGTGTAGTCTTTTCATTTATTTTTGTGTCAAATCGTTGCAATACAGAACTTATAATATGGAGTTGGTCGTACAGCTATCTAACATGTGAAAAAGTATTTAATAAGTATTGGCATAAAGAGGGCACTAATATATCAGAATGTATAAAGCCATCAGCCATCCATTCGATCTGAAGTGATATTGGATGGAACCAAAATTGGCTCCAGTGGTGTACGTTCTCTTCGCCGATAAGGACGATGGACAAAGAAGGACTCCGAGTAAGATGAGAGCAGAGTTGTGCTTCAGAAAACTGGAATTATGCACGAAAATCTTTAATTTCGAACATGAGAAACATTTTTTTATTCAGTTGGAGCATTGTTCAGAAAGAGGAAAAACTTCATATAGCCAGGGCATCAATTATATTATCATATCTAACAAATGAATTTCAACCTAAAATTTGGAGAAAATTCTACTAAGGATGAATCTTCTTCAGGTATGAATCATATATAAATTCACAGGAAATAGATCACACTAACACATATGATTGATATTTTCGTCTTAACGTACGTTTCGGTCTCACATAATCAGAAGACGTATCAATGTCCAAGACGGGATTTCTTGAAACTATTTGTATCAGCACAAAGCGTCCCTATCACACCAATTACAATTAAAGATGCCCACGTCGCCGAAACGAACAGAAAAACGAGTAATCGAGATTGTAATACATTGATCTTTTGAGTATATGAATACGTATCAAGAATTCACTAATCAGCTTCAATTAGTATAAATCTGACTCAATGATTTAACTTCTGCTCTATGATTTACAGATTTGAGTAGTGATGTTTTATCTCTATGATCTCCAGAATAGATCTTTTATGGTAATTGGTTTCTTTGGTTGAAATATTAACATTTTTTTGAATTGATGGCATAACCATGTTAAGTTAGAGCGGTGGAATTTTCTAAGTTTTTGTTTCTAGTACCATACTTATGGCCATATATTCTTTTTTGAGGATATTGCTTGGAGATTCCTGTATACGTTTTATATTGCGATGGAACTTATACAGGAATCCCTAAACAATATCTGCAAAAAAGACTGTATGGCCATGATAAATCTAGTACGGTACTTGTTCTAATGTCATACATTGCTTTGATTATAACTTATAACCATTACTTCGATTACAAAAAAACTAGTAATTTTTTGAAGAAATTAACTATTGTAAAAGATTTTTAATGGAGATGATTCACATAGAACGTGACTCCAAGTCTGTGAATCATAGAGCAGTCTTACAATCATTTTATCATATGTTTAGAATTGAACCTAAGGTCATTATTCCGATTGATACTGAATTGTATCTGCGTTTCATGCTTGTAGATTCGTTCAAATTGAATGGTGAAATACGAATGTACTACAAACGTACTCTTTTAAATAAACATAATGAAACACATAAATTTGAATATATCAGAACAGTAAAGTAGTTTCGATGGATATACATAAATCACCAATAGTCAATAGCTTCTGTATTCTTATTGAATTTCACATTAATGACAGGCTTAGCCATGCCCATCCCAACCCAATCTCACATACGCACTAATAATTGAGTAGAAATACTTAGTTTGATTAAATAAATTATTTTCATAATGAAATCATTCTCAGGATGCTTATCACCTTGATTCCGTTGGCACATGGAAGGTTAGAGGAAAACAGATTATGGTTGCACAAAAAAATGCTCAGAGAATGGCGAAAACCAAGTTCATAGAGTTAGACTTATGATTAAATTCATACAATGCAAAAAAAAATATAGTTAGGACATTATTAATTCATATAATTAATTATTATTAATTATAAAAATTCAAATGCCTATCTCCTCACTCAACATTCCACCGCTGGATCAGTCGATGTACTTCAAACATTATAAGTTTCTCTCTCGTATAGTCAAAGTATTGAAAAAACTATACATTTTTATAATTAACACTGTCAATTATTTTTAGTTGAAAGTGCTTCAATCAATATTTTCTTGTCAGATAAATTCAGACATAAGCAACAGCTGAATGTGATTCAAACCAGAATGTAATTTTTCCGTAATAACGAATCAGTACATAATAAGGTTAGCGTAAATTTTCACGTGGGAATGAAATCATTCTGTAAAGCAAAATATATGAATGACAATGTATACAAGTCTATATTTTCCTTACAAACCCCCCTTTTTTGCCTCTAGAAAGTCTATACAGATCTATGATGTATTCCAATGTGATATTGTAGTAAGTTTTCAGCTTATGATATGATATATTCTACATCCTTGGTATTGAACTGGAGATCACAAGAATTGGGAATAATAATAGTATTCAATGTTGAAATTGGGAAAAAATTTAGTTTTTTGCAAATATCTCCGGAACCGTTCATCGTACAGAAATCAGTTCTCATGAGCAATCTCTACTCAGTAATAGGCTATGTTTTGTGCGATAATTATTTTGCATTTACTCATAATGGGTGAACATTTTGAAGGGGTAGTGGTAGTTTTTCTCCCCAACTTCTACGCCACTGGGGAAAGTACGGTTTTGAGATGCTCATTTGAACCGACAATATTTTCTACACAAAAAAGGTATTCCTAGTGATAAGCTCTAAAAATGACCGTTTTCGAGAAAAATCAACTTTTATGTTGAAAAACATGATCAATTTTTTGGTTTTGTTACTTGTTTAAAGAAATTTCGTTTAATTGGTAAAAAATAAATTTTATTTCGAAGAATTGACGATTTTTTTCAACATAAAAGTTGATTTTTCTCGAAAAGGGTCAACTTCAGAGATTTTGACTAGTACCTGTTTTGTGTAGAAAACATTGGCGGTTCAAACGGGCATCTCAAAACCGTACTTTTTCCAGTGGCGTAGAAGTTGGGGTGAAAAACAACCACTACCTCTTCAAAATCTTCACCAATTACGAGTAAAAAAAAATTCATTATAGCACAAAGCATTAGCTTACTATGAGTAGAGATAGCTTACAAAAGCTGTTTTCTGTACGATGAACGGTTCCGGAGATATTCGCACAATACAAATTTTTTTTTTCCAATTCCAACAGCCTGTATCTCGAAAACGAAGTGATTCAGAGAAAAATGTTATATGAAAGACCACTATTATTTTCAGAAGTTCTATCGTTTGCCAAAGTTATGGACGAGAAAACTGAAACACCCTGTATAATACTGTCAAAGGGTAGGCCAACGTATGCGAACATTTCCTTACGAAGTATGAATGAATTCCTTCGCGCACACTTCCCTTTCTCACATCCAAACTTCTCAGACTTATATCTACTTGATTGATGTTTAAAGTAAATGACTGCATAGTACCTACGATCAATGCATCTGGCAACGGTGAAGTAGAGCCATGAATATCATCGCCTTTATTTTTATGACTATAAACTGATTCAAAATACTTTGATCTGTCCTGGAAACTCACTTCTGATTCATTTTTCTGATACATTATTTCCGGAAATGTACTATCAGTCTTCATGGACTTTATGTAGTAGCAACAATTTTTACAATTTGTTCTTATGTTGCTTTCAATCATATGTGTATAACCGAATAGGATATTTACTATTACTGACACTACAGTTGCGAGAAGGGACATAACTATCCATATAGAAGAAAATTATTTCATAAAATCTTGCAATTGCGTCATTGACGTTAAGATGTTTCAATGATAAGCTCCAGTCATACATACTAAATGCTTCATTTATTAATCTTAATAATCTATCGTTGGCTTTATGGAATAAATTCCTAGAACCACTCTTCGCATCTGCAGTTTCAACCAGAGTCATATCAATATTTACAACAAGGGATAGATGGTGTTCATCTACTCTGATAAAAGAATCATTCTCCATTCTCCATCATTCCACATTGACCAGTAAGTTGGCAAATACGATGTCTAATAATTTGTTATCCTTGTTCAATACTTCATTGTATTACTTTAGATTACAGAACACTTTTCCATCAATCAAAGCCTGTGCTTGTTGACTGACTGCACCGGCAGCCGATAAATGCTCAATATCACCTCTCCACTCAACACCACTCAAGTTGAAATCACCAGCCATGAGAAAGTATGCATTGTCACACTCCAAAAATGATTCTTGAATTTTATTTGCAAAGCTCTCATAAAGCTCAACATTAGCATGAGGTACAATATAAACTGAACATATATTTGGAAGTTGTTTATTTTCGAGCTCAATTTATAGCCATATATCCTATGTCAAACTGAAATATCCTGATAATTGTTCACCTTCAAGTCTATTCAATGTTGCTACAAGAACGTCACCTTCCCTACCATTCCTGCCTTTCCGATACACAGAGTACCTAGAGTCAAAATATTCACTAGAGCTTATACTTATAGAATCCAACAGTTAAGTCTCCGTCAAACAGATTATATCATAATTATTACGCAACACAGAATGACAGAACTCACTTGATCTCAACCTACAACAAATTATTCGATAATAAATAGAATAGAAATAACCATGTAAATAAACAAATTAAATCAGACAAGATATGCAAAGCAGAAAGCAAATAATGACTTAGATTATCTTATCAAAATCAATCTCACCCTGAATATATATAGCACGGCTTTTCTCGTCTTTCCTCGCATATGTTTTACAATCCTTAACTCACACAAATTTCTAACATTTTTCTCTAGCAACATTTGTACAACTAATTTTATCAAATTCAGTAAGATGGTTATTGAAATACACATTCTCCAATTCATGTCCATGCAAGTGCAAAACAGTCGATCCTCTAGCAGCAGAAATGACTTCACTCTTCTTGTTGAATGTAAAACACTTCACAATAATACTTGGGGAACGGTCCTCAATTTGAGATATGTCACATAATCAGTGAAACGAGTAAGTTTCATACGTAACTAAACTAGTGAAGGTAGTGAGATATTTTTTCACCACTTGTTTGCTATAACTACCTTCAGCAGAGATACTTCCTTCGGTAACGTTGCAAACCTACTGGTTCTCCTGATGGGACCTATGAGAAGAGCGGAACAGCCATCTTGAAGAATAAGTTTTTGACGTTACTGATCAATCTGGATTAGACTTCATCGTTATTAACTGGCAAAAGCCCAAATGAGATAAATTGATATATTCGTGTATTCATTTATTTCTAATTCTCTCACAATGGTTTGGTTTGGTGCCACATTCTGGCGCATTCAAGTAGTCACACATTCTTCGTGACTTCATAAAGTTTGAGAACTCTGTCCATCTAACATTCTTCAGTGAAGTTGCAAACTAACTCGTTTCACTGAAGAAGCTTCAAATCAGATTCATTTACTTAGTTTTTCTTAGGTAGAAAATCCAGTATTAAGATGCGACAGCAGTTAATCGCACCTTAAAATGATTGGATGCAAAATGTTTAGATGCGACAGCATGGATCGCACCTTGAAATGGTTGAATATTCTTCCCAACACTTGTAATAAAACACGACTTGTTTATATTTGCTTGTGTTTAGTAATAGTAATGATAAAAGAGAAAAGCAAGTGACAAATTCAATAGTTGGCAATATACTGAAAATTACAGACTAATAGAAATTTTAAACTAGACAGTTATCCCTACTATTCTCCAAATGGGGTTGTTTGTCATTCAGTATAATATTTAGAGATAGAAGTTCATTCATATTTCTTATTGGAAAATGCCGCCTAATTGTTTATTGGTAGGCAACCTTTCTGCGGAATCTTACGTTGTATTTACAACTGGAAAGTCCAGTATTCTCGTATTTCAAAATACCTATTATAAGCGGATTAAGGTCATTTTGGTTCACTTTAATAATTACGATACCCAATATGATACAGGAATATTTAGAATTAAGTTTTATGGATCTTTTAAAGGATGTCTTTGGTTTGGAACAATATACTCCTCCCTTGAAAGATCTGTGGGTGTACTACCCATGAGCTGGTAGTGCAATGGAAATCCACGAAGCTCAATAGGGCATAGATATACATTCAGATGGACATTATATGATAATACAAATATATACATTTACACAGAATAATATGTTACAAATACAGTATATACAGCTCAATAATACATGTTCCAGATATATTGTAGTTCATCGGTTGCAGTCGAACAGGTTCACTTAAACATTATCATCGATGGGTAACAAACACACACGGGGGGACACTGCACGTTTTATGAAGCCGTTGGAGATTTCTATTGAAATCACTCTAGTGTTGTTGTCCTTTCCTGGATGTAATTCCGTTACTCTACCTGTCAGCCATCGTAATGATGGTAGGTGGTCTTCTTTAAGTATGACCATGCTTCCTACTTGAAGATCCATTGCATTTTCCGGTTGTGTTTTCCCTTTACTTCGTTGATGTATGTGGGTGATGTCAGGATGTGGGGAAGATAGCAGCGAGTCAACAATTAAAAAATGACCAGGAGTGAGATGAAGGAGGTCATGTGGGTCATTGGACAAGGGTGTGATGGGTCGGGAATTTGATATTGCTTCAATTTGTGTTAAAATTGTACTTTCAAAAGTTAAATTGGCGTTTCCTATTATTCGTTTTAAATGGTGCTTATTACCTTTATCTGCTAATTGAGCAAGCAGAAGGACTCCACTCAATTCTAAACATGGTAAAGAAATTATTTCTAGTTAAGCGACCTGTGATTTTGCGCAAATTAATTTAACCGATATCTTTCCGAATTGATTTGTTGTTTTTAAGTATAAACACGCATCATATGCGCGCACAGATGCATCACAAAATCTCTGAAGTTTTACGGTATTTGATTTTTTGCAACTAATGTGTCGCGGTATGAGAATATCGTTCGGAATTGGTTATGTTTGCTTGAATTGACACCATTGAGTTTTAAGATCTATGGGAATAGATTCATCCCATCCGATCTCTAGTTGCCATAGGGTTTGTAATATCAGCTTCGCTAGTTTAGTAGCTGGACCTTTTAAACCTAGGGGATCGGAGAGTTGAGAAATTTCGGATAATATCGAACGTTTTGTGATGCGATTTGTATTTTCCAATTGTACAGTATAATGCAGTGAGTCAAACAGATTATTCCAAAGAACGCCGAATGGTTTTGACTCTGTTATGTTGTTCGTAAGTAATGATTGCACAATGTCAACCGGTTGTAATCCGATCGGCTCGTGATTTGAATTAGATACCCATTTTCTTGAATCGAATGCTGTCGTTGCTAGTAAATCAGTGACATTAGTTTTGATTTGGATAAGTTTCTTCACTGTTTCAGCCCCAGTTAAAATGTCGTCAACATAAAAATCATTAGTGATAATTTTATTGGAAATCTTTGAATTAGTTTGATGATTATCTGCAACTAGCTCCTTCAAAGATTTTATAGCTAGATACGGTGCACTTCCGGTGCCATATGTCACTGTATTGAGACTGTAAACTTTTACAAGTTGAGTAGCGTCCGAGCGCCAAAATATTTTCTGGTACTCACGTTGATCGGGCTCAATTAATATTTGCCTATACATTTTTGCTATGTCCACTTCAATCACGAATGAATGCTGTCTAAAGCGTACTAAAATGCTGAATAAATCATCTTGAAGCGCGGGTCCTATCATTTGAACATCGTTTAATGATAGACCGGACGTTGTTTTGGCGGAACCGTCAAAAACCACCCTCAACTTGGTAGTTGAACTGTCTTGTTTGAAAACTGATGATGAGGAAGGTAAAATCCGACATCCATCATGTGGCCTAATGCTTCATATTCGGAAATGAAATCACCATATTAATGTTTCAAGGCCAAATTTTTATCAAGCTTCTGTTCCAGAGCATGAAACCGTTTTAATGCATTAGTATATGAGTTGCCTAAGGCTTGCACAGAACAGAATGTGAAGTATTAAAGTTGTAGGTTATGATCATAATTGATACTTGATAATAACTCAGCTCATTAAAAGATGTGTGATGCGCCTTTTGACTAGTTTCGTAAACTACTTACTGCGGGATGAACTTCAATTCTTCGGGTGCCTGATTTTTCTAAAGGTTTACTCATCCTTGAGGACTCCTACTAGGGCCCTCACCACAAAGCGTATCACAGTGCTATCTATGATTAGCACTTGCAGTTACAGTAGAGTATAGTCAGGGCTCGAAACGAACAGAATGGGAAGTATCAAAGTTGAAGGCTATAATTATAATTGACACTTGATTATAACTCAGCTCATTGAAAGATGGAGTAGACATAACTAAATGAAACTAGGAATTCCAAATATCGAATATTTTCAGAGGAGTACACTCGGATAATAATTATTGAATGCAGCTGAACAATATTTGACACAATCAATCCACCCAAGTGAAAATGCAAGGAAGCTCAATCGGTAAAAGGAAAATGATAGGAATGTATCTATTTTATACGATGTAATCGGTCTTCAATCACTATTCAACGGTACGGAATCGGTTGATAAGTGATCTACCCCTCCCGTGGTTCCTTGTTCTGTCCAGCGTCTCTCTTTCTTATTTCTTAAGCAATGCTAGGGAGTGACGCGCTTTAGTAGTATATCAAGCGGGATACTGTGACACTTCGATGGCATGTCCATCCGCCTGTGTCCACCAACCCCAACTTCTTGTGTTTTGTCGTCAATGACCAGAGGCTCCTTTGCTGAAGAAGTTGTCGTCAATGACCAGAGGCTTTTTCTCGAAGAAGAAGTGGTCGTCAATGACCAGAGGGTGTGCCCGCCTCACGTGGGTCTAATTAATGTCACCTTGATAGTAGGTAAAGGTGAGCCTAGCCTCGCCCATAATAATTTCAAGGTGATTTTTTTATATTTCTCGCAACTAGTTTGCAAATAGTAATTTTTTATTTTGTTGAGACTTGTTATTTCCTTATCTGTGTGTTGATGTTAGTAGAGGTCACAAAAGGTGAAACAAATATTATGATATTATTAATTTTAATTTTCTTGTCAAGACTTGCTATTTTCTTATCTGTGTTGATGTTAGTAGAGGTCACAAAAGGTGAAACAAATATTATGAATTTTAATTTTCTTGTCAAGACTTGCAGGTTTCTTATCTCTGCTGTTGACGTCAATGAGGGTTCACAAAGGTGAAACAAATATGTTGTTGTTATGATTATCTCTGACGAGGTCACAAAGATCAAGCAAATATGATATGAGATGTTATAATTAGGATATTGCATGGAAGTTTATAATAAAAACATTCAAATAATAATAATAATAATTTATTTCACATTAAACTACATTGTCAGAGTTTATCCAGCTGTTATGAGTATTATCGAATCCTAACCATTTGACGTATACCTTTTTATTTTTCCTTTTCAAAATTTTCTCCACCAAATATACATCTGGATATTTAACTTTGTGTAGTTGTTGTTCATAGAATCCTCCAAGAATATTTTCATTTCTTGAGTCTTTTAATAAATATGTAACTGGATTTGTGAGTTGAATTTTTCTTATTGAAAATATTTCCGTTGACCAGTTAGGGGTGTATTTTTTATCAAATACTCCTCGAAATTTTGAAATACGCACATGATCTCCTAATGTAAATTTCAAATTTGTTGGAGCTAATTTAATATGACTATAAACTGTGTTTAAAAGTTGTTTTTCATGTTTTTTAGTAACATCAATTGGTTTCATCTTTATGGTACGGTGTTTGGTATTATTATATTTCATGACAACTTTTTGTAGTAAATCCAACCATTTGTAGTTACCTTGTAAACTAAATTCTTTCCACATAATATTCTTCAATGTTCTATTAACTCTTTCAACTATAGATGCTTTTTTCTCGCTAAATACATTATAATGATTTACTTTATATTTTTTCATCAATTGTTTGAATTCCTTGTTGAAAAATTCTTTACCCATATCCGTTTGTAGATTATTTGGTGGTTTTATTTTCAAAACTTTCTCCATGTTATTTGATACCTCAGCACCAGACTTGTTTTTAATGGGAAATGCCCAAACATATTTGGAAAAACAATTAATTACAACTAATATATATTTGTAATCCTTATTTTCTTTAGAGTATGGAATCATTTCAACAAGATCTGCCTGATATAAGTCATTTAACGATTTCAAAATAACTCTACGTCTTTTCATATTAATTCTAGCAGGTTTATGTATTTCTTCGACAACTTGTCTTTTTGCTTCTGTGATAAATTTAGACATGATTGTTTTATTCAATGATTTCTGCTTCTCGTAATTCTTCCACGATGGAATTGATTTCGTTTGTATGACCAGTGTGGCCGGCGTTTTGTGAAGCGATTAATAATTGTAAACGTTTTATAAGTTCATTTGGGTCATCCCAAAATACGTAATCTATAGATTTATTGTTTACTTCCATCAATAAACCACGTCCTGACATTGGTGCAATTATTTTCCTATATTTCTGTGATCTACATCCATCAATTTGTTTATTCGTTTGATAATACCTATGTTTTGCAGCTGTTTTTGTTAGAATTTCATTATACGCCTTTTTATCATTTAATGTATAATATTTTGGTTGTTTTTTAAAAAGTAATTCGTATAATCCTCTAGTACCAGTATATGTTTTGCCTTTTACTACTATGTCTGTACCATTTATTTTTAAACTTGAATTCCCAATTGAAAATTTCTCTGTCATAGGATTGTGACGGATTCCATACTTTTGATCAAAATCCCTCAAGTCACCCGTTATCATTTCCCTTATATATTCTCGTGGTAATGGTTCGTATTGTTCTAAATAGTCAATAAATGATTTTTCGGCTATATCATCATTTCTAGTTCTATTAATATTTACTTTATCATTGTAATCATCATCATCATCATATTCTTCTAATTCTTTAATTATTGATTGTTTGAAACTGTCTGTTGGTAGTCGTTTAGAATCAAGTTTTGGTGTTGAAGAAAATATTCGCTTTGATGTACTAGGAGTATGTAAATTATTTACATCTGAATCAATATTTTTAATAGGAACATTAAGATAATCATCAGACTGTTCATTTTTTGGTGAAAAATATTCACTTTCTTCACCACCACTAAAATCTGTATAAATATCACCAGTTTTCTTATCTAATTTATTTTCTATATTTTTCAAATGTTTAGTTATCGGTGAAAAAATTTTTTCCCTGAGAATTTCACCATGTTTCAATACATCCAATTTATTTTTTATCTCTTTACGCTTCTTTATTAGTTTTTGTTTTAAATGTCGTTGCGTAATATTCATATTAACGATGATGTTCTTCACTCTACGATATAATATTTCCAACTAAGTATGTTTGAATAAAGTAGATTGATATATATCAAATTAACGAAAAATTAAACAGTTTCCAACAGTTATTGAACAGCTTAAGAACAGCTTTTGAACAGCTTAAAACAGCTATTAAACAGCTTCAAACAGGTATTGAACAGCTTCAAACATCTATTAGATAGTTTCTCATCAGTTTTTTCTTTTACAAAAATAGTTTATAGATGTATGAAATTATCAAAACACTTTCTATATCTTCCCTTATCAATAGCATCATCTTTAACAATACATAAAAATTCGTATGGTTCCTTCCAACAGTATGAACATATATTTTTGAATTCTCCAAAAGTCATATCAGTCCCCACATGATCATTATATATGTGTTTCAAATTAAGATCGTCTTGTTTAAAGAGAACAAATAAATTGGCATTATCTCTTATTAAATGTTTAGGTATTTTTGCATAAGTTTGACATAAGTAAAAACAATCGATGTGATTATGTCTTCCCATACTAAAATATTCTCTTATCACCTTCTGGTTGGCACAGGACACATCGTCAAATAAAAATATTGAATTTTTCTTAGCCGCTGAAGGTTCCAATATATTTTCACTATTACTAAAACCATAATATCCAATACCTTTTATTGGTTTCAATAGTTTCTCTAAATATTTATATTTCGGTTGATATAGAGACTTTGAATATAAATATACGTTTTCAAATTTTAATCCATTCTCATGTTCAATCAGACTGATCATTACATTTGTCTTACCACAGTTTGAAGGACCTACAATGATAGCCCTTATCGTTGAAGGTAATAATATACCATGTTTATGATTCTTCTTTGTTTCTATATCATGATTATTAACAGGTAGTGTGATTTTTTGTTTAGTAATTTTCATGATGACGTTCAACATGAAACTAATATATAAACCTCCGGTACTGGGATATTTAAATAGTTTATCTAAACATTTTTGACAGTAGACAACTGAAAATGAAGTATTACGTTGGAAATGGATTCGTTAATAATATGATCAACAGTTTACCATTTGAATTACATTTACCTGGTTATAATTTTTGTGGTCCTGGAACAAAACTTCAAAAAAGGTTAGATCGTGGTGATAAACCTATTAACAATTTAGATAGAGCATGTATGGAACATGATATTGCATATTCACAAGGAAAAAATTTAAGTCAGCGTCACGAAGCAGACACTACATTAGCTAAAAGAGCGATGAAAAATTTTCATTCTGGTAGTGCATCTCTCGGTGAAAAGTTAAACTCATTAGGTGTAGCGGGTATAATGAAAACAAAAGTTAAACTTGGAATGGGTTATGATGATGATGATGAACCCACCAAAAATTGTTCTAAAATATTGAGTAGATGTAGTGGTTTGATAAGAAAGTCTAAAAATGCGTTGGAAAACAATTTGAAAAATCTTGAGTTGTGTTTGAAAATATTGAAAAATTCCAAACCAATTTTAACAAAGAAAATAAAAGCAAACAATATTATTCCAAAAAAATTGATTCGTAAATCTCTTGTGAATGATATTATACCAAAAAAATGGACTCCTAAGTTGAAAAAACGAAAGGTGAACTCTGATGATAATAATGATGATGATGATGAAGATTATAATGATGATAATGATGTACCGTTCAAATTTATTAAACCAGATTCCAATACAAAAGTGATAAGGAAAATTCCGTTACTAAAAAGGAAACGCCTCAGCAACAACAATAACAACAACAACAACATTGATGATAATTTCAATTCAAAACAACCTAAATTGGAAGAAAGTGACATAATGGATTATGATGACATGATAGCTAATAGGAAACGTAAACTACAAGATAATGACAACGAATTTGAATCAAATAAAAAAGTAAAATTGTTTTAAATATAATTGATTTTTCATTTTCACTTCATACGTAAAATAATTTTTGCCAGAACAACAACAACAACAACAACAACAACATTTAGAAAAATGGCTCCTAGAAGAAAAAGCAATAAAAAACAAAGTAAAAGAAAGATTTCGTTTATTACTCTAACGAATCGTATAAAAAAATATATGCTTCATCATAAACCAAGAGATTTGAAAAGTGCAATTGCATTAGCGTTGAAAGCTTCCAATAAGCCTAATCAGAAAATAGCATTACCTAAATCGAGAATAATTAAGATTCCGAAAACAGGAGGATTTTTACCTTTGATACCGTTATTCGCTGGTTTGAGTGCTCTGGGTGCTTTGAGTGGTGGAGCCGCTACTATTGCAAAAGCCGTGTCAAACGCTAAAAGTGCAAAACAACAATTGGAAGAATCGCAACGACACAACAAAACAATGGAATCTATTGCATTGGGTAGAGGTGTGTACATGAAACCTTACAAGACTGGATTGGGACTTTTTTTAGCACCACAACAGCAGCACCCCTCAAAAAACTATCGATAACATTACCTAGACGACCTTTGACAAATATCGATATACTAAACTATGTAAAACAATTGAAAATTTCCAATTTTAGAGGAGTTTTTATGCGAGATAGATTTCCAAAAACAATACACATTAATGAAGCTGGTGTAATAAATATGGATGGTATCAATGGACCAGGTACACATTGGTGTTGTTACAAAAAATGTGTGAATAACGTCTATTATTTCGATAGTTATGGAAATTTAAAACCTCCATTGGAAGCTATCAAATATTTCAATTCAAGAGGTCGTTGTAATATTTTATACAATCACGATCGTTATCAAATGTATAATAGCTATAACTGTGGTCATTTGTGTTTACAGTTTTTGAATAATAAATAGCAACTATTTATATAATTAGTTTTATTCAAGTTCCATCATCTTGTAGATGAACATGTCCTACACATTTACATTATCAGACCGAAAATCGGTTATTTCTTCAAACATATATCCTTCTGTTCGGTTAAATGATAATTCTAATTATGTTTTAGGATTAATTGACTTTGTGACTTATAATTCAATACCAAATGTTGATAAAAGTAACAATAAATTCCATTTGAATGAGAAAGTTTTCCTAGAAATACCAGAAGGTTCTTATGAAATTGAAAACATTAGAATATATATCAATCATCATTTGATTAATGTGGAAAAAGAAGTTAAAGAAAAAACTTTTGTAGATCTTAAAGCTAACGTGAACACTTTGAAATGTGAACTAAAGTGCAACAAGGACATAGATTTTACCTTGCCTAATAGTATTGGTAAATTATTAGGATTTAAGAAGAGAAAATTGAAGAGAAACATCAGACATATATCGGATTATCCCATCAATATTTTTAAAGTGAATGCGATTGGTGTAGAATGTAATTTAGTTACAAATTCATATAATAATGGTAAACCTGTCCACATGTTATATATGTTCTATCCTAACGTGTCGCCTGGTTATAAGATTGTACAAAATCCTTCGAATGTTATCTATTTACCAATCAACACACGTGATATTAATGAGATTGTGCTTAAAATTGTCGATCAAGATGGAAATTTGGTCAATTTTAAAGGTGAAGTGATAACGGTCAGACTGCATCTAAAAGAAATTAAGTGAGAGAGAGAAAGAAATGGTTTTTAGATATAACATCGATTCAAATTTTGCAACTGATATTTGGAGAGATATAAAACCCAAAACGGAATGCAACAAATTCAGTTCTAAAAGAAAACTTAAAGCGTTAACACCCGAGAGTAGAAAAATTTTACGTGACTTAGGTTTTATTCTACACAGTCAACATCGGTGATAAAATCCAAAAATTTTGGTGTAATCTGAAATTGAATATTAGAATTGGCATAGAAAAATTTATAATATATTTACGTTGTTCGTGTAAATATAGTGAAAAAAAATATGAATAGTAATATTTTGAAAATTAACGAATCAGTCTATTCTGATAATTCAATAATAAATTCAGAGTACCATACTCATCAACCGTATGCAGCTACAACATTGAATAATAACGATGAAATAAGAATACCAATTCAAACACAAGACATATACACGCTACCTTCACAGAGTTACTTATATCTTGAAGGAACACTAACAGATGAAGCTGGTAAGCCTTTACCAACCGTGACTTTCGTCAACAATGGAATACTTTTTCTATTTGAAGAAATACGATTTGAACTTGGTGGTACTATTATAGACAGAGTTAAAAATCCTGGAATTACATCTTTGATGAAGGGGTATGTTTCATACACAGACAATGATAATAAACGATTGAAAAATGCATGTTGGGAGATTGGAGATCAACCCCTCAAAATTGCTGATGACAAGGGTAATTTCAGTGTGTGTATACCATTGAAAAGTATTATGGGATTTGCAGAGGATTTCAATAGAATTATTGTGAATATACGTCAAGAATTGGTATTGATACGGAGTAACTCTGACTTGAACTCAATACATACGATAGTTGCAACAGATAAACCTAAAGTTAAGTTGCAGAAAATTTTATGGAAAATGCCACATGTATCAGTTGCAGACGCTCAAAAATTACAATTATTGAAATATATCGATAACAACAGAGACCTCGATATTGCTTTTAGATCGTGGGAACTGCAAGAATATCCTCTTTTACAAAAAACAAAAAATCATACATGGGCAATTAAGACTACATCTCAACTGGAAAAACCACGTTTTGTTATATTCGGATTTCAAACAAATAGAAAAAATGATAAAACAAGAAATGCCAGCTACTTTGATCACTGTAATTTGAGTAATATCAAATTATACTTAAATTCAGAAGTGTATCCATATGATAACCTAAATTTGAACTTTGATACTAATCATTGGACTTTGTTATTTCAAATGTTTGCGCAGTTTCAACAGTCATATTATCATAAACATCAAAGTGAACCTTGCATATCACCAGAATATTTTAAACAAATAACACCGTTAGCAGTGATAGATTGCAGTCGTCAGAACGATTCGTTGAAAGGTGGTGCTGTGGACATTAGATTAGAGCTAGAGACAAATACAGATATTCCTGATAAAACATCAGCTTATTGTCTAATAATACACGATCGTTTAGTGAAGTACAATCCTTTAACCAGTGTAGTGAAAATATTATAAAAAATGTTTGTGATTGACATTCAGGGATTTCAATATAAAGACAGCAACTTTATAATAAAAGAAATCGCAATTTTGAATATCCTTACATACGAATTGAAACATTTCATAATTCGTCCAATACTCACGGAAAAGTGTCTTTCAAGACAATTTTTAAGTCAGATTGGTTGGTGTAAAGAAAGACTTCACGGCTTAGACTGGAATTCTAACAACAGCAACAACAACAACAACAACAACAGCACCTGCTCCTCCTCCTCCTCACCCGACTACATTTATTTAGAAGACTTTAGTAGTAAGCTAGTTGAAATTGTGAAAAACAAAGATGTGATAGTGTTTGTTAAAGGATCCGAGAAGAAGACTATATTAAATAGATTTCTATCAAACATTATAGACTTGAACGATTTGAAATGTCCTAGCTTGGAAGAATTAACAAAAAATAATTTTGATAATCCTAAAGTTGATTGTAATTGTCACTATCAATCTAATAGTTATTTGAATAATATCAAGTGTGCAAAAATAAATGTATTTTATCTATATGAGTGGCTTGTGAAATTTAACTTTTAATGTTGAATGTTTATGGAAAGGAATAATAAAATTATATTATCTAATTTATGAGTTTTATTTAATCTAATAATAATAATACTAGTAATTTTTAATTTCAAAACAGAAAAAGAAAAATGATAATAATTACACTTCTTCCTCCTCTTCTTCTTCATTATTTTCGATAGTGAGAGGAGGTAGAATCATCCTCTTTCCATTAAATAGCTTCTTTGATGGTGTTCCCGAGGATGATGATGATGTTGATGCCTCTGCTGCTTCATCCTCTTCACCGATCATATTCACACCATATCGTTGAACAATTTTTTGCATTATTTTAAATTCTGCTTCGTTATCTAATTTGGTGCGAATATATCGCAGAGGTAGGTTCCCCAATTTTCTTTTCAACGTAGCCGCCCTCGGGCAGTACGTTAAATTCAGATGGACTCTGTCGCTTTTTACATCCATAGATTTCACACCATATCTGAAGAAACAAAAACATGTATTAAGACTCAAGAAACCAACAAACAATAGTCTGTGTATACAGTTGTTATGAATTTATAACAATTATAAATTGTGAAGTAAATAATCATATCAAACATTTTTTTACGTGAAGGCATTATTTTCCTATAGTTTCAAGTACTAAACAAAATAACCTATTGAAATTAACAAATTCATAGCATGTGTGTGTGTGTGTGCACATTTAATCAGAATATATATTGATTAAGACTTGGTGAAATATATAACATTTGTTATAAGAAATTAAAAAAAAAATCAATAAATGAAAAAGTACTTACTGGAACGAATGTTTCAAAACTACATTCACCCATGATATGGGGAAATTCACTTGATCTTCACTGAACACAACTATCGAGCATGGAACGTTTGCCATTGTGAACTGATGTAGAATATTGAAGTTCCCTCTCATTTTATACAATATGTGGATCAAAACAAACTACGTCAATGCATACATTTTTCTATTAACAATTCTGAATCAGCGAACCGGTACTACACACATTAGATCCGTGTACTTTTCCAATGCAGCTATTTATAATTCACGTAAGACGTAAAGGATGATGCAATAACAACAACACGTTGCACATATTTATCGAATAGGATGCATTTATCTCTATCTTGCATAACAACAACATGTATCAATTGCATGTATGCACGTGTACATTTTTATTTATGATGCAATCACGTATGTTGTTTGCGGAATAGTTTTGCATATCAGCACATTTTACATAAAAATTTAGATTGACGTCAATCTGGATATGTTTAAATAGCTGTGGCATGTGAACAACGATCACAGTTCGAGTTCGGTAGAAGCATCAAGTTCAAGTTGAAGTAAGTTCTTATTATGGCCAGAACAAACAATGGAACGAATTCCCATACACTTGATGGTGTTTCGATCGACATGGTTGTTTCAATTGAAATGGTGAGTAGATTAATTAAGACAAAAGATGAATATTTAAATCAAATTGGTTTTTTAAAAAGGAATATTTTCAAATTGAAAAGAGCTCTAAGGAATAGATTAGATTGTATAAATAATTCTGCAGTTGTTGAATCTAATTTGACTATTTTGAAATATTACTTACAACAATTTAAATTGAAATTAAACAAAATTAATGCTAATCGGAAATTGATTTGGGAAGATATTGAATCTTGTTTCAAAAATCGTATAAAAACGGGGGCTATAATAAATTTGAAAATAAAGGAACCTCATGTTTTTTTCAAACAAGCATTTCGTATATTTGCAAATAGGATTAAGAAGGAAGTTCAAAATTCTCTTTTGAAAGTGAATACAACTTTTGTTGGATTATTTATCAAGCCGCAATCTGGTGAAACATCGATTAAACATTTCACCACTAAAAATAATGTTATCGAATCAAGTACAAAATTGAAAGATTGGTATAAAGAGTTTGTGAGTGATAAACTTTTAACAAAACTTGAAGAATTTCAAGAAAGGGACAGTGGTTATGCCCTATTGGAGATTTGGTACTTGAAAGTTAACATAAATTGTTATAATCCAATAACTGTTGGGTTCGGTACTTACTTGAAATTGCCAAAATTTGTGAAAATTACTAAAAGTGTTATTAATATTGAAAATAATGATATTTATTGTTTCCTATGGTCAGTTGTAGCAGCACTTTTTCCAGCTCCAGCAAACAAAAATATGAATAGAGTTTCTTCTTACCCTCATTTTAGTACAGTTTTAAAATATGAGGGTATCAATTTTCCAATTTCTTTGAGAGATATTTCAAAATTTGAATCGTTGAATAATTTGTCAATAAATATTTTTATTATACAAAATGAGAAGGAAGTTTTACCTTTGACTCTTAGTAAAACTGAATTCTCTTCAACTATCAATTTACTTATGATTTGTAATGAAATGAATGAGGAAAATACAATTTACCATTTTACCTATATAAAAGATTTATCTCGATTGTTACATAAACAGGTGGGAAATGTAAAGAATAAAAAATACTTTTGTGGAAGATGTTTAAATCATTTTATAAGTCAAGAGAATCTGAACAAACATTCTGATGAATGTAAAGATGTAAACAACACAAAAATTATTCTTCCAAAAGAGAACGATAAAATATTATCTTTCAAAAATTTTTCTCATAAAATTGAGGTTCCTTTTGTAATATATGCAGATTTGGAAAGTATTTTGATGAATCATACTGATAATACTATTTCCAATACCAGAAAATACCAAAAACATGAACCATTCAGTATCGCTTATTATTTAAAATGTTCCTATGATGACTCATTGTCTAAATTTTCTTCTTATACTGGTCAAGATTGTCAAATCTGGTTTGTGAAACAACTGAAAGATATTGCTTTTGAACTGAAGGAAATATTTTCAAATGTTGTACCTATAACAATGTCTTCACACGATAGATATACGTATGACACTTCAGTAATTTGTCACATTTGTGAAAAACCAATTTTATCTAGTGCAGAAAAGGTTAGAGATCACTGCCATTTCACTGGGAAATATCGAGGTCCTGCACATTCAAATTGTAATTTACAATTCAAAAATGTAAACACAATTCCTGTAATTTTCCATAACCTCAGTGGATATGACAGTCATTTTATCATTAAACCTCTCAGTACGGAAATGAAAGGAAATTTGTCTCTCCTACCTGTTAATAAGGAGAAATATATTTCCTTTACAAAGTATGTTGAAGGATCCAATATATGTTTTAGGTTTCTTGATTCTTTTCGATTCATGCCGAGCAGTTTGGAAAAGTTGTCATCTTATTTGAATGATGAACAAAAAATTGTAACAAAGAAATATTTTAATGAAATTGAAAAATTCAAATTGGTCACGAGGAAGGGTGTTTTTCCATATGAATACTTAGATTCATGGGAAAAATTACAAGATGAGATTTTACCTTCTCGTGATAAATTTTATAGTAAATTAAGTCAGTCGGAAATTTCATTAAGCGATTATCAGCATGCCGAGAATGTTTGGAAGATTTTCAAAATTCAAAATTTAAGAGAATATTCAGAATTATACTTGAAAACGGATGTTTTGTTATTGACAGATATTTTTGAGAATTTTAGAAAGACTTGTTATAGTACATATGGTTTAGATAGTTTGCATTATTTCACTACTCCCGGTTTGGCATTTGACAGTTGCTTGAAAATAACACAGGTAAAATTGGAATTAATCACCGACGTGAATATGATTATGTTTATTGAGAAAGGAATCAGAGGAGGAATATCACAATGCTCAAACCGATATGGAAAAGCTAACAATAAATATATGAATGAGTATAATTCTGAAGAAGAATCATCTTATTTAATGTATTTTGATGTTAACAATCTTTATGGTGCAGCAATGTGTTATCCTCTTCCAACTGGAGATTTTACGTGGGTAGCAGTTGATAATATTTCTACAGAAAACATTCTCAATATAAGTGATACTAGTGAAATTGGATATATTTTGGAAGTAGATCTTCATTATCCTAAAAGTTTGTTCAATTATCATAAAGATTTACCTCTTTGCCCTCAACATTTAGTTCCACCTGTAGCTATTTCGGAAATTCCAAAATTGTTAACTACTTTATATAATAAAGAAAAATATGTGATTCATTATAGAAATTTACAGCAAGTTCTCAAATTGGGATTGAAACTGCAGAAAGTTCATCGTTGCTTGAAATTTAGACAATCTCAATGGTTAAAGAAATATATAGATCTCAATACCAATTTGAGAAAACAAAGTTCAAATGATTTTGAAAAGAATTTTTATAAATTAATGAATAATGCTCCTTTTGGAAAAACTATAGAAAATGTGAGAAAATATAAAGATGTGAAATTGGTAACTAGATGGAAAGGGAGGTATGGGGCAAATTATTACATTTCTCAACCAAATTGCGATAACGTTACAATTTTTGGGGAAAACATGATATTAATTGAAATGAAAAGATTAAAAGTGTATTTTAATAAGCCCATATACGCAGGTATGGCAATTTTGGATATTTCAAAAACTATTTTATATGATTTTCATTATAATTACATCAGAGAAAAATTTCAAAACAATGTTAAATTATTGTACACTGATACTGATAGTTTAATATATCAATTTTATGTTGATGATATTTACGAATGTATCAAGCATGATATTCATATGTTTGATACGTCAGACTATCAACCTAACAATGTTTATAATATTCCTCTTTGTAATAAAAAGGTGATAGGACTAATGAAGGATGAAAACAATGGTATTATCATGACTGAATTCATTGGGTTGCGTTCCAAACTGTATTGTTTCAAACTAAATTCTGATAAAAATGAAAAACTTAAGAAAATTGCAAAATTAGTTGAAAATAAGTACAGTCAAAATTTTATTGAACAATTTGATTCAAATTTTGGAATTACAAAAAAAGCAAAGGGTATAACATCAGCATCATTACGACGAATAACTTTTGAAGATTATTATAACTGTTTAATGCATAAAACAAATGTAGATGTCGTACAAAATATGATTGTTTCAAAAAAACATGAGGTATTTACTGTTAATCAAATTAAAACTGCTCTAAATCCCTTTGACGATAAAAGGATTGTGAATTATGTATATACAGATACTATTCCATGGGGATTTAATGATTAATGATTTGTTGAAACATCTTTTGTCTTGGTTATCTCTCTCTCACTGTAATAACAATAACAACAATATAGAATGTAAGATTTTTTATTATTTTTGAATAAGTTTATTGTTATTACACGTTTTTTTTTTTTCTTGTAGAATAGTTCTGTGATTATTCAACCTAAATTCATTGAAATTGGAGAATTCTTTGAAAAAAGTAAAAAGGTATTTTTGTTTTATTACAATTTTATATGCATCTCTAATTTCTTTTCTTTCTTTCTCTCTCTCTCAGATTGATAAATTGGAAGAAATTTGTCTTAATAGAGAACGAGCAGGTAATAATAATATTGGTTATTTGAAACAAATCAGGAAAATTAGGCCACATCAGCTGCAAAAAAATTTGAATGGGACAAATTATTGCTACTTTTGTCAAAAATATTTCTGCTACTGCACCAATTCACTTTATCAACATGGAGTTGTTTCTGTTGATAATAATAATATCGACAATCTAAAGGAAGAAGAGAGAAAATATATTATTAATCATTTTTCTGGAGATGGTGATAAAGATCTTGAGGAACTAACTGAAAACCAGAGGAAACAAGTAGAGTTGCATAATTTTATGAAAAATTTGTTGTGTTCCAACTGCTACAAATTCAGTTGCATTTGCCAAATTCAAAAGACAATAGACGTTCTCGTTGATGAATTACAGTGTAAGGAGGAAATGAAAGATTCCCCCTTCTAACATCAATCAAAATTCTATATATTTTCGGTTTATCAAAACACACAATCATTTTTTGCTATGATAATATACAATAGAGATCAATTAAAAGAACTACGTTATAAGTTTGTTGGTAATGTAGCAGATCATTTATTTTTGTATCAAAGACAACCCTTTTTGGATGAGGAATGGATATTAATGGAGGAAAGATATAAACAGGCTAAAGAAAATGACATAATTGGAAAAGACCATTATCGATGGGTGAAATCAAATAATAATTACAATAAGAATATTTGGAACTATTACAATTCCAGAAACAAGAGGAAGAATCAAAATTAACGATCATTAAATGAAAATTCGTATAAAGTAATAATAACCAATCAGTTTGTGAGGATGTCGTCGTCGTCGTTGTCATTGTCCCAGTTATACAACAGTTTTGTTCGCAGTGTGCTAACCAGCGTTTACGATGCAAAAAAATTCGTAAACGTATGTTGTCCGAGTTTGATGAAATATGTGGAAAAATTACAATTACCATCTGAAAATTGGTTAATCGCTGGAGAATTTATAACGTTCATTATTGGAGCAGCAACAGTAGTCATCTCAACCAATTGTGGTCATGTGGATATTTTATATTTCGGAGGAGATTTCGATCCACCTGAAGAAGATTGGAAGATAATTGATATGAATGTTGAAAACGAATTCATATATCAACATAGAAGATTGAATTTTTCGTTACACCAAATTTCAGGTATCGTTCCAAAACCAAGATCTTACCTACTAGATTGTTTCAGAGTGCTACAACGATCTGAAATTGATTTTTATCGGATTGCACTTTTACCATACAGGTGTGAAATAATGGATCTGCGTAACATACGGAAAGATACTCCCAATTCCTTTGACGTTAAGGTGCTTCAAATGCTTTGTGGGAGAAAGGGTGAAGACAACTACAAAAAAAGTTCAACACATCCACCACCACCAACATTACAAATTTTGTGTTTCAACGTTCTCTTTCAAAATTTCGATTATATCAAAGAAATATGCCAGTAACAATAAAACTAAAGTGTCTCACATGCAAAGGTGAATCAGACATTTCCATGTATTGTCTTCATACTTTGACTATAAAGAATAAAAAAAACTGTGTATTATGATAGTGCGTGTGTGTACGCTTTAGTGTTATGACATTAATTTAAAGTTTGTAAACCCTATTAACATAAACATAGATATAATATTAGTGTGTAAGTGTAAAATCAAACAATTATCATTATTATTATTACTTATCACTGAAAATATAAATCTTCTCAAGTTTTAGTTAACTTTAAAGATACTGTAGTTTAGTAGTAGTAGTAGTAGTAGTAGTAGTAGTAGTAGTATACGTTCTCAATCAATCACACAGAAAACAAAATGGAACAATTTGTATTGGAATATCTCAAAAACCTTGAGACGTACAAATTAAGAAGTTTATGGAATCAAATACCAAAACACATTCAATCTGAATTATATGAATTTATGGTACCATGTACGGAACATTATAAATTTTCCAGTGGAAATGATGAAATTGATGGACCTGTACCTCCTAAAATTAGATGTCCACTTTGTATTAAAGATTGGAAAACTAAAATCTAAACATCATAATCAAAACCTACTCACAACGTTAAACAGTAAGTTTCACACGAATTATTTATTAATATATAATAAAAAAATTGTTTTTTTCTTCTTTTACAGTAATATGAGTAGAGGCAGCAACCTCAGTTATGGAAAGCAACTTCAACGATTGAATCAACTTAACAAAGAAATGGAAATTATGAGGGAACGTATCAAGAATCATCATGTTAAAGAACGACTTGACCAATGGACTCTCAAATATGAAAAACTTAAAAAACATATTATATTCGAGTCTGTAACTAAAAGTTTCTCTGAAATAAAAATACAATAGAATGTTTACATTTCTTTATTATTTAAAAACCTAACAATACAGTATTTTAAAACATCTTTAAGTTAATTACATAACAAAAAGTTATCAATGTATCTCATCCAAATTATCACTAAAGTACATTATTCAGTCTTTTGGGTAGTTATATTCGATCTTTTCGGGTGTTTCTCACCATAGATTCTCTTTACATAATTTTCATGTGCACAAGGAAAACATTCCAGATTAGGATGGTCTGTTTCACCGCCACATTTTTTACACTTATATTCTACCGGGATTGGCATTATTTCAAATTAGACTGTTTATACTAGTTTAAATTCAAACCTTCTGACTTAAGCAGAATGAATTTCCTTTCCAATTATTCAACAATTTATGAAAAATAAAATGGAGACAACAAAGATATTTGAAACATGTACGTACATCTATGAATCGACAAGTAGAACTAATTTTAGAACAATTTATAAAAAAAATAAAATGAAGACAACAAAGATATTTGAAACATGTACGTACATCTATGAATCAACAAGTAGAACTAATTTTAGAATGCAGATTACTCTGAAAATAGTAAGTAGAAATAAAAAAATCACCTTGAAATTATTATGGGCGAGGCTAGGCTCACCTTTACCTACTATCAAGGTGACATTAATTAGACCCACGTGAGGCGGGCACACCCTCTGGTCATTGACGACCACTTCTTCTTCGAGAAAAAGCCTCTGGTCATTGACGACAACTTCTTCAGCAAAGGAGCCTCTGGTCATTGACGACAAAACACAAGAAGTTGGGGTTGGTGGACACAGGCGGATGGACATGCCATCGAAGTGTCACAGTATCCCGCTTGATATACTACTCGCTTTCTTATGAAGAAAATATGAGCTCACGATGCTGAACCAGTTCCTCTGCTGCTGGAGAAGGAATGTTATTCGAGTTTTTTTGGTTTAACGCAAATTTCACACAAAAGTTTTTTTACAAACTTTGATGCGTCAATTTGCTAGATCCCCGTTTTTGCGAGAATTTAGGTCAAACAGAAAATCGGTCGAAAATTCATCCTTTTTACGGTGGTCAACATTCAAAATTGTTCAATCAAAGTTTTAAAAGTACGTTTTGTTCTTTCCACGGGGTTGCATTGCAAAGTATATGTAGGTGTGAGACGTTGTTGGATTCTAAATTTCTTCAGGAGAGTCTGGAAATTTTTGCTTTCATGCTGATTTCCACTGTCGCTGATTACAATTTCCGCACAACCAAAATGAGTTATGATTTCTTCATAGAAAGCTTGTATTACAGCTTGTGCGGCAGCTTTCCTCAAAAATGTACACTGTACACATGTCGTAAAACGGTCTTGCATGACGAGAATGGAACCGTGCGGAACATCCTCGGTCGATAATACTCGTGGGATATTCGCGTCCGATAGTTTTGGCAATACCTGAATATCCTTCAGTCGAACTGTCATGGTCTTCTTTCAGAATATTAAACTAGTTTCGGAACACACAGATTCCACGGATCTCTTATTTCCGGTACAGAACTTTTCTCAACTTCGGTTTCCTTTGAATTCTACTGGTCACAATTCACGACGTCGTTCAGTACGTATAACTCTCGAATGTCCCTACATACGGTATTGTGTCACGTCATGTCGGAAACTCGATTTAAAACTCCTTTTCGGTATTTTATCTGAAAATCGTATTGCTGCTGGAAGATTCTATATCGACCCAATCTTTCAATGACTGGTGGTCACTCAATACTAAATGAGGTCCCATTTCGGCAAGCCAACACGAGGGCCCTGGTCAACATATCATTCAATTTGTCCAAAACGGTTTGTTGCTCCTCTACCCAACGCAATTTTTTTCCAATGAGGCGGTCAGAAGAATGATAATTTTTCAAATGACGGTATGAAACGACGGTACCACGAAGTGCCCTTATTGTAGACGGCCTGAAAATCAGCTCGACAGCTTTGATTTTTCCAGGGACGGTATGAATTCACTCGACGGAACTCCATGACCTACAAATTACATCGGAATCAGTCATAACTGGCATTTTTCCGGGATCATCTTCAGATTCGCTCTCCTCAAACGGCAGCAGATTTCTTTTGAATTAGTGAAGTTTTCCTCGGAAGATTCTCGCAAAACTAAGGTATCTTTCATATAGTCGTTCCACAAATGTAGCGGGATATGACGTTCCATTGAATTGGATTCGGTATTGATGCAATCGTGGAGTACTAATCGGAGCTGAGTAACTATATATATATATATATATTCAGACACATGCTGTACATGAGTAAACGGAATATTGTACCCTTGCTGAACAGCAGTAATCAGAACACTATAACACTGTTACGTAGTAGTAACCGGAATATTCTTGCTGAATATTAGGTACTTGCGGAACCATAGGTGTTTGCGGAACGGTAGGTATTTGTATTCACGGCGGAATCACATTTGACGGCGGGATCCTATAACATGAATAGTTCATAGAATTTGGCGGAGGAGAATAATTCGGGATTTGCTTCGGTGGTGACGTCATTACAGCGGTGCTCGTGGATGTCTCTGAGTTCGTAGCAACGAGGTCTATACTAGAGTAGACAACTAAGCCTTTCACGGGTAATTTGTCGGACATTCTGTCCTTCTCGCACATATGTACTGCGCTCTCACTCGCACCATTTCCCCTTATTCTCCTCAACTATGACGGTATGCGCGGCGCGCGTTATATTGTATTTCAAAGTTCTGTTATATTCTTATATTCTTTGTGATACTAATAAAAATGGTTGACATTTGCAAATATTGTAAGAAAAATAGAAACATGCTAAGTCCACATAGGAGTTTTTTTAAGTAAGTTTTTTTTATAATAAAATACGTACAAATAATAGAATCTATACATAACCTACGTATTCGTTTATTTTTTTTTGTAGATTTAAAAAAGAGTGGTGTGAACTTTTTGATTTGCAAGAAAGTCAAATATCGAAGTCTTCTACAGTTTGTAGTGATCATTTTGAAGATAGATATATAACCAATACTGGTAATAGATATGTATTATCGACATGCTAAGCCAACTATTAATAAAGCTGTAAAGAGGTACTGATATATATATATATATATATATATATATATATATATATACAATCAATTTGAAAGCAATGTTACTATTATTTATTATTATATTTCTTGTTTTAGACTTAATTTTAATACGCCCGATAATTCAATCGATAATATGACTGATGTTGTTACGATGGATGGTGTTGAGTCTATTATGAGTAATGAAAGGTAAATATTGTGATTTATGTAATCGAATCAATTTTGTAAGCTATGTTATTATACTTTATTATTACTATATCTTCTTTTAGCCTTGATTTCAATATAAATGAGATTGTACCTGTTGCTTCGATTAGTAATATGGCTGATGTTACTTCGATTAATAATACCCAACTAAATGTAAGTGATGTTACTACGATGAGTGGTATTCAACTTAATAAGAGAAGTTCACCCAAGAGAGTTAAGTATACTTACAGTAGGCATGAGTTCTCTAATGAGTCATCGTATAATGACTTCTTACAATACCAAACTTATAAAGAGAAGCAATGTAATAACTATAAAGTGAAAGTAAACAAAAGACAAAAAGTAATTGAGAAGCTGAGAGAAGATATCGAAAACTTGAAAAATTCTCAAAAATCTTCTGAGTTAGAAGTAAATGAAAATTAAATTACTCAAAAATTCCAATGTTTTCCCTTTCAATTTTCAGCAAATATTTGAGAGCCTGCCAGAAATAATGAAGGAGTTAATTTATCGTCATAATGACAACTTAAATTTGAAAAAGAATACAAAAACATATTCTCCTCTGCTATTAAATTTTGCTGCATCTGTCCATTTCCAGTCTCCAAAACTTTATGATTTGGTGAAAGAAGTATTCAAGGCTTTGCCTTGTCCAAAAACTTTTAATAGAAGTTCAAGTGGGTTTTGTGAGGCAGGTATCCAGGAGCTAGTTATCAGTCAAATAGCTGTACGTGCCAAAGAAGAAAAATTAGTTTTTACAGTTACATTTGATGAAATGTTTTTGAGAAAGCTCGATAAAAAAATGTGGTGTCCAATCAGTCAAAAATGGATTGGTGTTGTTGAAACCGGTGATAGTAACAGTGATGGACTTGAACTTAAAGTCGCAAAAAAAACATTAGTGTTTATGCTAGTCAGTCTCAATTCAAATGTCAAAGTGCCTGTTGCTTACTATGTCATAGATTCTATGACTGGTGAGCAAAAATTCAATAAACTAAAAGAAGTGTTAGAAGCTTTAGATAAACATGATATCATAGTAAAAAGTGTGACATTTGATGGTGATAATGCCCATACAAAGGCATGTCAGTTAATGGGTGCAAATTTTGAAACGGAAAGTGAAAATTTCAGGCCTTATATAGACCATCCAGTTTCAAAAAATCCAATTTACATTTTTTATGATCCATGTCATATGATGAAATTGGTTAGAAATTACTTTTCAACGATGAATTTTTTTTGTAGTGATGCTATCATTGAATGGAAATTCATCAAATTTATACAAGGAGTCAACAAATCTGAAGGTCTTCATTTAGCTAATAAATTATCAGATCGACACATTGATTTTGATAACGAGAAGATGAAAGTGAACTCAGCACTTCAAGTGTTGAGCCGAAGCGTTGCAACATCGTTAAGTATTCTACGAAGTACACCAGAGTATTCCAGTTTATTTGCAGCTAGTGAAGCAACAGAACATTTTTGTTCTAATTTAAAAAGCGTTTTTGATATTTTGAATTGTGCAAGTGCTTGTGACCCTTGTGATACTAGAAATCCAATTCGTTCTTGTGATCTACCAAACTTGTTAAAAAATTTTAAGACTTATCAGTACTATATAAGGCAATTTTTGTTGATACATCTGTATACGTAAAAGATTGTGAAAAAGTTGCCAAAGATGCAAAAGTTGAAGTTATTATCGACATAAAAGGTAATATGAAATTTAAAAAAACAGGTTTTCAAGGTCTAATTATTCGTCTAGAGAATATTTATAATTTGTCAAAAGATTTGTTAGATAATAATTATTTAACCTACTTGATGTCTTATAAAATTTCGCAAGATTTTGTTGAAGTTTTTTTTCTCAAATTAGGCGTCATAATGGTAATGCCAATAATCCAACGCCTATTGGCAGAAAATTTGTTAATAGAGTCTGTTCCAATAAATATTGATCTGAACAATTGGAATATTAATGAATATAGTTCTTTAAATAATAAATAAATTATATAAATTATTAATTGTTTTTAATAAAATATCAATTTGTTATATGTATATGTCCTGGCAATGATAATTTGAAAAATAAATTCTTGATCAATTTTTTGCATTTAATTCTCTAAAACTAAGGTAATTTATTTTAAATTGTATACTGATATAATATGTCAGGTCACCTCACTTCCAGATTTCAAAGTAATATTGTAATAATGTATTAGATTGGTTCAAATCATATCTATCCGAACTTCAAGAAAGAACAAAAATAATAAGGCATGGACAAACATACAAGTCACAACAAAGAATTGAAACCCCACAAACAATAGAATTACTGAATAAAAAAATTGATATACAGAACTCAACCAAATTTTTAGGTATTCATATAGATGAACATCTGCGTTGGCATACCCATAACATAAATATGGGGAAGAAACTGAACCAAATATGCTACTCCATCAGGATTGTAAGTAAATATCTCAAAGAAACAATGAAAATCATGTATTTCTCAAATTTCGAATCATCAGCAAAATTTGGAATAATATTTTGGGGAAGCCATAGTAACATACCAGATCTTTTTTGCATTCAAAAAAGAGTAATGATACTTATTTTCAAACTTAAGTATGGTCAATCATGTCGAGGTTTGTTCAAAGCGAAAGGCGTCCTGTCAATATATGCACTTTATATTTGTGAGTGTGTAGTCTAATTGTACAAGAATAGAAGCAAACTGTCAGAATCTGGTGGAAACCACTCATATCTGACTCGTAGCACAGACATAAGTTACCTCATACATAGATTGACAATAACTGAGAAACACCCTTCGTATGCAGCTATAAGGTTTTTTAATAGATTACCTGATTGTATCAAAACCTGTGAAAGTCTCAACAAATTAAAAAAAATTGTTAGGGGCTTTCTGCTGAATCTAGAACCCTATTCGATTCATGAATATGTAAATGTAAAACATTCTCCGAAATACATTGTATTATTATTATTATTATTATTATTATTATTATTAATACCTAAGTATATTAGAACAAATCTAACTACTTGTCTGTATCACAAAACATTTGGTTAGTGAAATATTTATACCCACTTTTTAATACTATTCAAGTTTTAATAAATATAACAAATTAAAATATACTACATATGAATTGTGGCTATATAAAAATTATTAACTATTGTTTCCACTCAGTATGTTCTCAAATGTACCTACTTTTACTTTCATGAATAAATTGTTGTTGCCTTTACTGAAAATGATTTAAAATTCTTTATATTTCTCAATCCGATTGGTAGTAAATTGTAAATTTTAATAGCTGAACAATTTAAAAATCTTTGATGTAAGTTATTTTTGCTTTTAGGAACTTTAATATGCTTACTGTAATTACTTCTAGTATTATAGTGATGTGATATATAATTCTGTGACTTTTGCTTTTAGGAACTTTAATATGTTTATTGTAATTACTTCTAGTATTATAGTGATGTGATATAATTATGTGAGTTTATAACGTATATTAAATATATTACTGTTGTATAATAGTTGTGTGGGGTTGTGTGTTATGAATTTTCTTTCTTTTTATTTATTATTTCGTTAAAATGATAAACTATCACAAAGTAACGGCTTCCACAATTGAATTTTTAGAACATATGTATTACTCGAAGAGTTTTTGGAGTAAAATTTGTAAATTTATTGTACATTCCGGTACCTTGTAAGAATAATAAACAATAAATGAAATCTGTTTGATAATATTTTCCTGTGTAAATGAACTTAACCTGACAACTTTTTTTATTGTGTTACACACTTATACACATTTCCAATATATTTATTTAACATAATAAAATTATATTATGTTTTATAACTTAACATAATTATCACTCTTGGGAATTGAAGTACGTATTCCTTTTTCGATTCCACCTGGCATTTTAATTAGAGGCATAAGTTCATATTTCATAAACTCTAAAACTTGTTATACGATATTTCCTATGACTTTTCCAGAAATCAAAATTAAATCTACTCTCCTCACAGATCACCACTTAAATTAGAAACAAAATCAAGATATACGCATTCCGCTTTGCTTTATATGTACGTAAACAAATAATCTGACAACTCGTCCGCCATACTGGAATGGTAAAGCAGATACCTAATTATCATTTCGGATCCCCATATTACTTCTTTTGCTCCAAAACTTTAAAAAGCGCGCCTATTTGATTTTAACAAGTTCCTGAAAGTTAAAAATTCGGTGTAGAAGGGGAGACCGTGCGAGTGAGAGCGCACTACGAGCGTACTACATGTGCGAGAAGGACAGAATGTCCGACAGGTTACCAGCGGCTCCCTATGCTTAACACACTACTTGTCTACTCTATACTAGACCTCGTTGGTTCGTAGTGGATGTAGTTGTCCAATGCGATGGCTGTTATATTCGGTGTGCTCGTTATTGGCGGTCTTCATTGAACTGTGGCAGCGTCAACGCCTCAGTTAATGAAGCCATGGTAATGGCAATTATTTCTAACATTCCATGCAGAGGGCTGATTAATCCTTCACTGACACTCTTTACCTAACTCGAGCGTAAGTTTTGGGCTGGTCTATCATGGTCAATACTATAATTGGCGAGCACCTCCCGAAGTTGCCCCTTCTTCAATGAATGAATCCAGCTGACTTTCAAATCAACTTCGTTTGCTTTCGTTCAGCTTCCCTCGCCAGTGGACCAGCATTGCCCCATTTCCTCAATTTGAGCTAGGTGCTCCTCAATATTGGTGAACGTAGAATTTGGCGTCTTAGGTATAGCATCGGTTACGTATACCCCAGGAATTTTACAACAAAAAAAGAATTATGTTCAGGGGTAGTTGCGGTAACTAAGACCAGTCACACGTTCCTTCCAGTAAGGTAGAAGCAATGAAATCACTTTTACCAAATCTGCCCAAAAATGTCACCAACGGTTTCTTCGCGGTCGAACTAGTCGGAAATCAACTATGACTTGCCCAGTTCGAGCAGCGGTGAGTTGTTGAGTGAATAGATCTTCGCGCTTATGTCAATAAATCTCTGGTCATTCCTCTACCATCAGGCGTATTGGCATCATGTCAGAAATAATGCACATGGCATCGTACGATACCGAAATGCCTTTGTCACCCGCAGGGCAATCCTTCGGTAGATCGAGGTTGTTTGTCATGCGTACGATGTCACTGCCATGTTTTTGATCATGTCGAGGCTACGTGAAGCATTGCCAAACTGACAACACCCGAGAAGAGCTCCCACCGTTTCTATCGCGGGCCGTCAGGGTTAGGTATGATCCTCGCCAGTACATTGCACTGTGTTACGGCCCTTGCGCTCACGATTCGCAGATGCTCATTGAAGCATAATCTGGCGTCTATCTGTAATCCCAGCTATCGTAGCTATCTTTTCCTAGCTCGTCAAATTGGAGAGCAATAGTCGGATAATCATCACATTAGTAGCAGAGTATCTTGTGTAATATCATACATCATCTGTTATTCTCCATGAATCATAAATTTTCCTCACTTAGGCTTGAATTTTTGTTTCAAGAATCAAATGAAATAGATAAATCTTAAGTATAATATACACAAGGAAAAATGATAATTAGCATAATTAAAAACATTGAAAGTGTAATAAGCTCATTTTTAAATGGAAATAAATATTATTATATATAAAATTCTGGATGAAATAGGTCACACGAACACATATGTTCATCATTTCCATCTTTATATACGTTTCGGTCTCAGGACCATGTCAAAACATCATACGCTTCCCTTCAGACGTTCTTCCATCGAACGACATAGTTGATCGGCATATGCACTTTCGTTGCAGGTTTAACGGCCGATTAGAAAATGTAAGAATTTTTTCGTCCGGTCACTGTCAGCCGACTATATTTTGAACCGCGAGCAGGCGGCTTACAGCCTGCCCATTTCCGAATAACTCGCATGAGTTATGAACCTCCGATAATCCAACTACCAAGCTGGTAACCTTACCACTTCCTTTGAAAGTTCATTAGTAGAGATCTCACATCCAATTCAAAGGCCAACGACAATATTGATCGGCATTTGCACTCCCATTGCAGGTTCAAAGGACGATTAGGAAATGCAGAAATTTCCTCGTCCGGTCGCTGTCACCCGACAATATTTTGAACCGCGAGCAGGCGGCTTGCTGCCCGCCCATTTCCGATTAACTTGCATGATTTATGAACTGCCGATGATTCAACTACCAAGCTGGTAACCTTAGCACTTCCTTCAAAAGTTCATTAGTGGAGATTTCACATACAAATCAGATGCCAACGACAACGTTGATCGGCATATGCACTCTCATTGCAGTTTCAAAGGCCGATTAGAAAATGTGGAAATTTTCTCGTCCGGTCCGGTCGCTGTCACTCGACTGTATTTAAAACCGCGAGCAGGCTGCTTGCTGCCGGCCTATTTCCAGTTTACTGGCATGATTTACGAACTGCCGATAAGTCAGTTGCCAAATTGGTAACCTTAATACTTCCTTTACAAGTTCTCTATTAGCTAAGATTTTGCATCCAATTCACAAGGAACAATAATCATGAATGAATTCGAATAGACATGAAAGGCTGCAATATGTATAATATTTACAAATATCAAAAACACAATCACATTGAATGAGAGCTAGCAAAAAACAATAAGATCGTCAATGGACTATTTGAAACAGTAGATAGTGTTGGATTCAACAACAAAATATATAAATAGACAATAAAATGATGCCGTATAAAACGTGATTTCTTAAAACTTATTGTATCCTCACTGTAACGAAGCTTAAATTTTGAAATATCATTTATTTTGAATCGGACAGTAAATACGGATATTACAAGTAAAATCAGTTTGAACAGTTCAGTATTCCATTATATATGCGTGAGCTCCGGATGTGTATTTCAAGATTGTCACTTTTCTAAATTTCCGTAATTTCGAATGAGTGTAATCATTCAAATAGATGAATCCTATTCATGCCTGTTTAAAATTTGCATTCATTCCGATGAAATATGTTGCAAAAACAGGGGTCAGGCAAGTTAATGCATCAAATTTTTGAACAACGTTATGTATAAAAAAGGCAAACAATCAAAAAACTCCGATAACACTTGTTTAGTGTGCCGGGAGGAACTAGTGGAGCATCATGAGCGCGAATTTTAGATCTAAAAAGTAGCGTCACTTCTAAGCATTGCTCGAGACATGAGTAAGAAAACCCTCGGCACAAAATAAGGAATTGGTGGAGCAGACTTGACCAGAACCTCGAAAAACATATAAAAGACGTGACAGATAACAGATCGCTCTCTTTTGTTTTGATTTTCAATCAGTACAGTTGCTCTCTTGTGATTTTGATTTTCAATGAGTACAGTTGCTCTCTTGTGATTTTGGATTTCCAATCAGTACCGATAAATTGTGATTATTATCAGAGTGAATTAATTATCCGAGTTCAAGTCATATTTAAACTGTGAATTAACAATAGTGATCCGTTTAGTGAATTGTTTCATGAGGTAAATGATAGCAAATAGTTAATATTTAGGGGCATTACGATATATTGATTTCCGTAATTTGTGATTGGTACCCGTTTGTACGATATCTGAGATCCGTTGCTTTCAGTAATTTGTATTATTATATTTGAGTTTATCCCGTCATAGGTCGGACCGCGCACGATTTGAATTCGCACCTGATTTGAAATATTCAAGTAATTGTATGATGTGTACAGAGTGTGTATGTTCTAACAATAGGGGCGTCTTTGGTATATTTGTGCAAGCTGTGCTGATACCGGAAGTATGAGTATATCATAGACGACCAAACCGCCAACTTCTTGTGCACGCTGTGCTGACACCGGCAGTATAAGCTGAGGTGGTTTAGTGATTGAGAATCGTAATTACCCCCTTAATCGTATGAGAAGTCCTCGGTCGTGGATGTAGGGGTTATTGCAGATAAGATAATTAGGGTTTGTGCACGCTGTGCTGATATCGGAAGTATAAGCCCTAATTGTTCAGATTCTGAATCTGCCAAGTGTATAAAATCTAACACTGTCATCCAATCACCGGGAACTCAGTTGTTAGTTAGTATAGGGGTGAGTGATATGACAGAATAAACTCAATCAGAGTAACTATCCGAAAATACCGCAAAATCTGATGTCATACAATCGGAAAACTAGTGCAAGACAATATCTTCCGAACCGACCGAATTTCAACCGTTTAATATATCGTAGTGTGTTTTGAACAATTCACGTAATATTGCTATCTAAAATTTACCGAATACCGCTTATTACGCTAGGATCTGTTTGATCCATATTTTCCGCAAATTGATGATTGTGAATCATTTGTCAACCGATTCCGTACCGTTGAATCGAAATTAATTACCGAACATATCGTAGAATAGATATGTTGTTACAGTTTCCATATACCGTTTGAGCTTCATTACATTTTCCGTCAGGGTGAATTGTTGTAAATAATACTGTTCAATTGCATTTATATTGATTATTTTGGAAGTGTACTTGTTATATTTATTATATATTTCAATATTTGGAATTCCCTGTTTTATTAAATAATTTCTGCTTCATCTTCAAATGAGCTGAGTTTTAACCAGGTATCAATTGTAATTATGCCCAATGGACTCTGGTTATACTTCACTGTAGCTACCCTAGAAACAAGGCTATCTATAGATAGCATAGTGACAAGCCTTGTGGAGAGGACCCTAGCAGGAGTCCTCTAAAAGGAGTAAACCTTTAGAAAAATCTGGCGCTCGAGGATTTGAAGCTTACCGCAGTAAGCATTTTACCGAAAAGCGACAAGGTATACGTCATACCACAAGGCGTCCTTATCGCACTTATTTCAATTGGAAATGGCCACGTCGCCAGCACGAACCGGAACACTAACAATCCAAATTATAACACATTAATGTTTTCAGTATAAATTGAGAATCCGCTGCTGAGCAATATTATAATAAACTCTAAATTTATTTCGAATCACAGTCTATTTATATATCTTGTTAGTTGAATCCTACACTATTTACTGTTTCAAATAGTCCATTGAAGATCTTACTGTTTTTTGCTAGCTCTCATTCGATGTGATTGTGTTTTTTATATTTGTAAATATCATACATATTGCAGCCTTTCATGTCTATTCAAATTATAACGTGCCCTTGCGGCTTTTCGGTAAATTGCTTACTGCGTAAGCTTCGAATCCTCGGGCGCCAGATTTTTCCCAAAGGTTGAGTCCTTTTTGAAGACTTCTGCTAGGGTCTTCACCACAAGGGTTGTTACTATGCTATCTAAAGATAGCCTTGTCTTTAGGGTAGCTACAGTGAAGTATAACCAGAGTCCAATGGGCAGAAAACAGTATCGAAATTGTAGGCTTTAATTACAATTGATACCTGGTTATAACTTAGCTCGTTAAAGATGGAGCAGAAATAATTTAATAAAACAGGGAATTCCAAATATTAAAATATATAATGATTTTAACAATTACACTTTCAGAATAATCAATTTAAATGCAATTGAACGGTATTATTTCACAAAATTACACCCAGACGGAAAATGTAATGAAGCTCAAACGGTAAATGAAAACTCTTCCAAGAAGTCAACTCTACAATAAGTCCGATCACTAAATTTAATTCAGCGGTACGGGATCGGTTGCTGAATGATTCAGAATGATCAATTTGCGGAAAAGAACGAATCAAACAGGTCTCAGCGTAATGAGCGGTATGCGGTAAATTTTAGATAGCAGCACTAATAAATGAAATGTTCAAATCACACTACGATATATTCGGTTATTAATTCGGTTTGTTCGGAAAATATTGTTTGCACTAGTTTTCCGATTGTACGATATCAGATTTTACTATCTTCGGTTAATTACTCTAGTTGAGTTTATTCTGTCATCTCACCCACCCTTGTACTAACTTTCACGGAGTACCCGGTAATTGTGTGACAGTGTTAGATTTGATACACTCTACAGATAAGGAACCTAGACAATTAGGGTTTATACTTCCGGGGTGACACAGTGTGCACAAACCCTAACTATCACCTCTGCAATAACCCCTATATCCACGGCCGAGGACTTCTCATAGTATTAAGGGAATTATTACGATTCTCAATCACACAATCACACAACCACCCTCAGCTTATACTTCTGGAGTGACACAGTGTGCACAAGCCGTTGGTGGTTTGGTCGTCTTAGGATATACTTATACTTCTGGAGTGACACAGTGTGCACAAATATACCAAAGACGCCCCTGTCGTTCAAACATATACACTCTGTACACACCACACAATTACTTGAATATTTCAATTCACGCGCGAATTGAAATCGTGTGCGATTCGACCTATGATTAGGATAAACTCAAATTCACCAATTTAAATTACTGAATACTACAAAACTCAGGTATCGTACAAACGTTCACCAATTACAATATCAATCATAAATTACGGAAATCAATATATCGTAATGCTCAAAAAATATAAACTATTTGCTATCATTTACCTTTTTGTAAAATTCACAAACACAAACGGAACACTATTGTTATTTCACAGCTTTTAAATCTCTGACTCACAATTCAAAAAAAAACACTAGAGAGCTACTTTACTGATTGAAATCAAAAACACAAGAGAGCTACTGTACGGCTCGAAATTCAAAAACACAAGAGAGCGATCTTTCGGTCGTCACGGCTTTTATATCTTTTCCGAGGTTCCGGACAGGTCTGCTCCACCAAATCCTTATTTTGTGCCAATAGTTTTTTACTTATGCCCCGAACAATGGTTAAAAGTGACGCTACTTTTTAGATCTAAAATTCGCGCTCATGATACAACACCAGTTCTTCCCTGCGGAGTAAACAAGTGTTATCGGAGTTTTTAGGTTGTTCGCCCTTTTTATACATAAGACTGCACAAAGTTTGGTGTCTTAACTGGCCAGCCCCTGTTTTTGCAACATGTTTTTATCGGAATGAAATGCAATTTTGAACGGGCGTGAATTAGATTCATCTATTTGAATAATTATACTTATTTGAAATTACGGAGATTTAGAAAAGTGACAATCACGGAATACACATTCGGAATTCATTCATATCTATTGAAATAATGAACTGTTCAAACTGAAATTACATGTAACATCCGTATTTATTGCCTGGTCTGAATTAAATAATCTTTCGAAATTTAAGCTTCGTTACAAAATTCATTTATGATTATTGTTCCCCGTGAATTGGAAACAAAAATTTAAGCCTGAGTGAAGAAAATTTTTGAATTTATCTGAGAAAAAAAGTTATTCACAAGCTCTGCCAAGCTCGTAGTGCTGCCCCTACAGACCTGTTTTCCCAAGCCATGGCGTATTGGGGATCCGCTTCATTCACGGACAGTAGTATAAATCTATTGTTGTTTAATGAAAATGGTGAACTTTGTACTTGCAAACATTTCCATGATATTCTAGCTGCCTGAGGAATATATCATGTACTATCACAAAACTTCAAAATTATGCTCACTATGTTTCGAACAGTATTGAGTATAACATTGAATTTCAAATTATCGAACCTTTCATATATCTATCGATAGTATGATAGTACGGTGATTAAAACTAATGCAGCAGAGGTCTCCTTGCGTGTTGCATACAATTTCGTTTCAAATCTTTTCAGTATAGGTATCCATAGCGTTATTATATTATTCAAGAATTCTCAGAATTTATTATGTGAGTCCATATCCTGCCGTTTGAATCTTCACTTTTACTAACCCTGTGAAAAGATCAACAAAAACTTCTTAATCGTATCCAGAATGGTATCACCATTCAACTCAGATCATTTCGAAAGAGGCACATCATTTTTCTTGTATGGAGTTCGCTCAGTTATCTCGATGTACCCTGGTAAGATGATTCATAACAATTTGCCGAGTGAGTCAAGATATACGAATTATAAGCCCAAGCAGTATAACAATATTTATTTGTTCCCTTCATACAAAAACGGAGCAAATAAAGAACTCATAGAGTAGGTTGATTGAATAATTTTGTATATTTGGAATCAATTAACAGTAAGTATTCGTACCAGCGATGATGTATAATGATACAAATATTTGCCTTATTTTTGGAGAATCCTCAGTTTTATACAACTTTCTTCCCACACAATAAAACACGACTCAGAATATTCAGAAGGATGTCTGGATATATTGTAGTATGTTTCAAGCACCTGGAACATATTCGGTTCCAGTATTTGATCAAGTAACGAATTAAACTGCATTTGTCAATAATTGATCATCATATGAACTAATTATTTACTTCCTACTTATTCACATCCAATTTGGTATCTCATCAATGATGAATATAAGTAATTACGATAACATAAATGAATGAGCGGTAGTTGAGAAATTGTATGGTGAAATCTCGTTAGACTGAAACGCAGTGGATTTCGAGTATGTTGAACAAATGTGAGTTTATTGTTCTGTTTCCTCCGCTATTCACCTCATTGATTCCCTCACAATGGCACACCAGTTTTATATGAAAGATTTTCATGTAATGGTCTACGTTTTGTGAAACACAATTTAACTCAAATGAATACATATGAATTCAAATTCAGTATCTCTTTCATGCAGTGCTATCAAATTTTCTTTGATGGAATTTATTCGATAATTCCATATTCTAGTGTGTCTTCAACGTTTCGTTCTGGCGGCATCCTTTAGAATTGGGATTCCAGTCCTCATTCTGTCCGATTTCAGTATTGAGAGAATAACAGAATGTCACTTCAAAGCAAGAAGGAAACAAATCCATTCAGGGAGACTCTGGAAACGTACGTTCACGGAATAAGTAGATATTCAGATTTCATAATGAAATAAGTGAATACATAAGTACCAGTTTAAAAATTTGTTATTGTTACAAATACGAAATCATTCCTGTGTCTGTTAATGCATATTTGTGGACGTTTTGGCATATCATTTCAACCACTTCAACCCGAGTGTATCAAGTTGATAGTGAACCGGAAAATCGTGATGAATTCGAAGTATAGTATTTCTTGAACCAGACTCTGGGAATCAATGACAAAGAACAATAATAAAATCAACTCTATCAATTGTGGAAGCTCATTCATTTAGCTGTAATAGTCAGACATGTTGAGAACTGTGAGCTAGTTCATATTCGACATAAGACAAAGTATGAAACGATCAATCGAATAAGAGTAAGTAATTTGTTGAAAAATTGATATCACCCAAGTGCGAGTTCATTGATATGAATATCAATGTTTCATTCGCACAATCCATTTTTTTGTGAATATGTACTACCAGGTTTCGAAATCAATTATTACACCTCATTCTTAAGTATATATAGGTATTTGTTGGAACAGTTATAAGAATATTTTTATTTCAAAATTTGATGAAATTATTGTTTTTTTTTTCAATTAATAATAATGTAAATTGTTAGTTTGAAGTAACATTAGAAGAAAAAAAACTACTTAAATTCAATATGCAAAATTACTTATAACCGTATGGCTTCATTTCCAGATAATTACGTTTGTCGTATGTGAAATTTCATTTTTGATTTGAATAAGATACATGTTAAAACAGTTGACATTCAGGAAGCTACAAAGTAGTCATTCTGATGGTGAGGAACATGTGAATTTAGATTGCGAATTGGTTAAAAAAATATTGAAAAATTTATTATAAAAAATTGATATGTTTTGAATATGTGATATTTATGCAATTATAAGAAATTAATTACATCATATGGCTTCATCACTTTACCACTCCATGTCATTAATTCCTTATTATTGCATGAATATCGAACATTCAAAACATATACATTTTTTGTAATAAGTTTTTTGATAATTTTTCCACCAATTTGTTATCTGAAGTTACATATTTCTCACCATTATTATAACTACTTCATAGCTTCCTGAATTTCAACTGTTTAACATGTATATTATATAAATCAAAAATGCTGTTTTACATGTAAACGTAATTATCTGGGAATGAAGCCATACGATTATAAATAATTTTATATATTGAACGTGAGTAACATGTTTTTTTTTAATTCACTAAAAATTAACTATTTACAATATTAATAATCGAAAAACACAATAAATTGCTCACTTTTTTGGAATAAAAATATTTTAACAAACCGTTTTAACAAATTTTGATACATTTTTCTTTAGCACAGTCATGCTTTATATATACCTGAGGATGAGGTGTAATAATTGACCTCGAGGCCTGGTAGTACCAATCTACAAAAAAATTGGTTGTGAGAATTGAACATTGATATTAATATTGTCACGTTTCCGATTTCACCAAATTCAATTATTACCAATCTTTATAATTTTTGAATATTGTAAATCATTTTTATTCCTATTATAATCTTTCAGATATTTTATTTCAATTTATCTTATTACAAAACTTACTTCAAACCATTTCCTGTCAGTCGGTGCTAATTTCATTCTCAAATACTTTTATATTGCAAATAATAAGTAGAACTGTAATGTCAGCATTAGGGTTTATTATTCTGCCGGACAACTTCATTCACCGTGCGAATCCTGAATTGCTGCATTTCATCAATAAAGTTTATATAAGTCACCGACATAGGAAAAGTGGGATATTCGAACTTCTTTCTCTCGTGTGTACGCATCGATGTTAATAATGTGAGTAATGTTTTTTCTATTCACATTAAATGGAGAATTAATGATTTAATTAAAATGTTTTCAAAACTATTCATTATCATGTTTTTTAAATCACCTGAACTAATTTCGAAATTATTTAGCATTGTGTTTTATTAATCAATTTATGTTATACAAAATTTGATGTACTCATTTCAAATAGCGTCGTATTTTATTCTTATCTGTTAATTTGTTCCAATAAATTCTATTGAGTTAGTTTCACCAATGTTATTTATTTTAAATTACATTTAATATATCTCAAACAAGAATCCTCAGGGATACGCCATGCCTCTTGCTCCCAAACCAATATTCATCTAAAACATTCAGCTCTACCAAAAAACTGGCGCGTGGCATGTGATGGAGGCGCCGTTCTTTTCTTTTTGGCATATTTAGATATGTTAAGGAGAAAGTTCCTTTTATGATTTTGATCAGAATTATTAAACTAAAATAAATACACATAATTCATTAATTGAAAAATGCTTAATAAATATTTTTATTATTTATTATTTAATCATTCCTGGGATGTGATTCTTATATAATACCTGATTAAAATTAATTCTCCACCCATTAATTTTTATTTTATACTTATTTTGTCACTTTCTCATTTTCTACGTACATATATTTAGTATAATTTACCTTTCTACTATCATCATTGTTTCACATAATTGAAACATTATTGTTCAGTTAATTTTATCCACGTTTTCAAATAATATGCTGGGATATCTGACAGAACATTACTTTAAGTTTTTGTTTCTTGTATATATTTTCAACAAGCCAATGACTACTGACTGTTCGACAAGTCAAATGACAAACCTTTCACAAGAGCTGAAGCAAAAAATGCAGACATTGGATTTAAGTTAACTGTCGAAGATGAAACAGACACTCATTTTGAACCTAACTTTCGCAGTACAGAAGTACTTGGAAATGCCTTCATAACACACAGAAACCCTACTAAATCAACATCATCCACCCCAACCGACTTAATAAGCGGCTTAGGTGACTTAAGCATAATTGACTTTGATAGTCCTTCACATACTACTTCTTGGCAAGGAGAAGCTGGATCACACACAGTAGTTAGACGAACGTCACAATTTGGTGATAATTTCCTAAGTAACTTAGAAGCACATACTGGATCCACAAGACAACAATCACTTTTTAAATCACCAACACGCAAAATGGCTCACAACTTAACACTGGCAGATGCAACAATTGCTGGTAGGTCACCTACAGTACCTGAATTTTGTCACCACCTTTATTCAACACATGCACAAGCAGCCCCATAACTTCCATAAGAAGTTATGAACGTTCAGCTTCAGCAAATTACTATAATGATACATATAAAATAAATTAATTAGGCAGCTTTCTAGAAGGAGCAGCTATTAACTGGTATGCTAGATATATAGCTGAACCAGCTAACAACAATACAATTTGGGAGCAGATATCGGAAGAATTCTGTAAAGAATTCGGTGGCGAACACCCTTCGAGGAAAATCAAATTTCGTTCCAATATGAGAAAGGAACAAGATAAAGAGGACATAAAATGATATTTCTACGATCTTTTATCATTGTCAAATGAAGTCGATCCAAATATGGCATTTGATATATTCAAGGATCACTCTGAAAGTGGCTCACACCCGACTTGTTATGAAAGCTATTATTCCTCTGGAATGAATATGGACCAACGTAAAGCATTAGTTTCAAAACTAAGAGACATTAAAGAACGTGCAACTATTACACACATGACTAATCACGCTTTTCTTGCATTAAGTTGGCCACACTCGCAACAGAATCCCAAAAACTCCATGCAGAACCTATCTCCTGACACATCATATCAAAGACAATTCCCACAAAATTTTCAAAACACTCAAAAATCCACGTATCACCCAAATACGAACTACAACAAACCTCGATACTATGGACAAAATCAAAATCCCAATTATAACAAATCTACGTATAATAATACGAATAATTACAGACTTACCACATATAATTCTAAAAAGACTAACCAACCTAACGTTCATTTTCCAAATCAAAACAGAAACGATAGATTTGAACAAAATGACATATCACAGACTAGAATAAAAGACGGTAGACCAATCTGTTCCAACTGTAATACGGTTGGACATTATACATCAGTGTATAACACAAATTCAAATCATAGAGAAAATAAGGTTACAACTGAAACCGAAACTAACAGACAACCCCCAAACGAGAGGGGACGATACTGAAATCCCCTGGGGTCGTTCTTCATAATGTAAACGGTTCAATGTCAAATAATATTCTAATGATTAAGGGTAATATAAACAATTCAGAAATTATCGAAATAGTTTTAGACACTGGATGTAGCCAAAATATTGTTTTAAGAAATTTAGTAAAGCATTTACCGATCAAAATTACAAATTAGGTTCTTATTACCGCAGGAAGTCATAAAATTAATTCTGTAGGTGAACTATGTTTTGAACTAAGAATTGCTGGTGAATTTATGGAGTGTAATGCTCTAGTAATGGATTCATTACCCCAAGCCTTTAATCTCAGGCACATGTTTTTGCAAGAACATAGGGCCGTAATTGATTTCAATTCATCTACAGTGCAACTTGATATCAACAACAAAACATCTAGCGTAAATTTCCACAAACAATATAGAAATATATCGCCTATATCCTACAATTCACAAACCACGCTTGATAATGACATTAGTAGATTCAAAGTAACTGCTAATGAAGAATTTTTTCAGACAAAATGTTGAGATCAAAGTGAAGCTATTACATAATATTCTGAAATTCTCGCCTGAAATACTATCCACACTTTACTATGAGGTGAATGAATCTTTTTTAATTCCCAGAGGGTTATTATGCACTAGTGAACCTTATTTAGAAAATAGGCAGTTATACGTAAATATCGTTTCCAGATCTCACATGAACATCAAGCTTTTCAGAGATACTTCGATAGGTTTTTATTTTAAGAAAGCTGCATCAAATGTAAACAACGAGAGTATTTTCCTGTATACTGAAGAAACTGATGAATCTGTTACACTACAAGTCCATAACTTAGACAATATCAATAATTTAGACGAGAAACTTAAACTTATTCCTTCATTAGAAAAATATCACAATGTGTTTTCTAAAAATACCAAATCAATGAGTAATACTGACTTAACCGAACACGAAATTATTATTGAAACTGATGAACCTATCAAATCAAGACCTTACAAAGTTTCCCACAAAGAAAAACAAATGATTGACAAACAAATACAGGAAATGCTACAAAACAATATCATTAGACCAAGTCATTCACTCCGGTCTAGCCCAATCGTATTGGTGAAAATGAAAGATGGCACAGTTCGTTTTTGCATCGACTATAGGCATATCAATAATGTAACGAAAAAATCCCACTGCCAAACATTGACGATATTTTAACTTATCTAGGCAACGCAAAATATTTTACAACATTAGATATGTTTAGTGGTTACTGGCAAGTACGAATAAAATAGTAACACAAGGCGTACACGGCATTTATAACTCGGGTCAGGGATTATACGAATTCAATGTGTTACCTTTTGGTCTATGCAACGCACCTGCAACTTTTCAAAAGCTTGCGGACAAAGTATTTCAGGGAACGAAATGGAAAGATATTCTCATCTATTTAGATGTTATTATTATATTCTCAGAAGCTTTTGGGAAACATTTAGAAAAACTAGAAAGTATTTTCCAGCGACTAAGTCAAGCAGGACTTACTTTGAAGCCTAGCAAATGTAACTATATCCAACGCAAGGTAAAATTATTAGGTCACGTTGTGGGAGTTGAAGGGTTAGCACCTGATGGAGATAAACTAGCGGCTAATGACAAATCATGCACAAACAGTCATTACATGCTTTCAAATTCACTGTTTGTTGCTGTGTTCACGGAGAACATGGGATTGGCTCATATTTTTCGAAGGCACCGCCGACAACACTGCTACTGAAAGGATGGGGCGATTGCACACACAGCATGAGCAACAATGGATATTCTTTGCGTGATATTTCCCGGTGACTCAATTTCTTGTGTTAGTGATTTGCATTGGCCCGAAAGATCACACTATTTGACTGCTACAGGCTTCTTTCTCTATATTGAAGAAGGAATGGCAAATTTATTGCCTGAAGTATTGATAAAAGTGATGAAGAATGCTCCAAAATGCACCCGAATATGCTTTGGCGGCGACCACTTGGTCGATATTTGATAGAGAATTAATTAAATGTCCAAATAAACATTACTCACAAACATGAGCGATTTTTTCCTCGAAAGTTATATCCTTATGAAATCAGGTAATGATTTCACCCCTCCTGGTATTTACAGACTCTTTCGGTCTAATAGTGGGAGGTAATTATAATAATAAGTGAATTTAGATATTATTGTTTCATTAAAATTCCAAACTTTTATATTATTCACTCAAATAAATAGATCAGTGTCTGTATGATACAGAAGTGAAAATGGTAAATGTTTCTCTAAATATGCCGAATATTCAGGTATCGAGTATTTCAGATGTTCGTTTTGAAACAAGATCTGTTAGATTTTATCTTCAAACTAGTTGCTCAGCAAGACTTTTGAGAATTTTTGTTTAAGCTTTATCACAATAGAAAAGGATTCCTCAAGCTTCATTCGGCATTCATGTTCTTACATTATCCAATTTTGCAGTCGCAGTCTACAACATTATACTTTAATAAATTTCGGTGATACTTCTCCTATTTATGTATGAACAGTTAAAAATTTTCATAGAATTTCAACCTTCAAGTGTTATATTGAAATTAAATATGTGAAAATAGCGAGATCATGTTCTCTATTCATTTTGATATCATTATTATGTCTTCCGGCCTTCCCTCACACTAACGACACTAACGACAGTGTAAACGTTTCTACAATGCGTACAAGGAAATACATCATCTCAAATCATAATGTTAAACATTGAATCTTCAAATCGGAGTTTTTCGTTGATTCTTCTGTTCAATTATGTACAACTGTTGAAATGAAGACTGAACGTCCCAAATACTAATACGTTCTCGAATTCAAAATGGTGTCCATGCTGAATCGATTCCTCATGAGAATAGAAGTTTGTTGATGTGTTGAGAAGGAAATTTCAAGGTATAACCATTGACCTTGTATATTAATCAGGCAGAATATATATTCCTTATGTAGTAGGTCATCTATCAAATTAACAAATCACTCGAACTAATGAAAGCACATAATTGCTGGATCTCAGTTGGATGGAAGGCAGTACTCAAATTATAATAATCAGACTCAACGATTTTCTAATTTCAACTATGTGATATATCACAGCATTTTGTCTGATACTTGGAGGGATTTCTTTCTTCAATGAATACCTGAAAAGTCTCACAATACCTAATTCATTGAGGTTTTCAAACAAAAACAGTTTATGTCCAATGATAATCAGGAAGAAAAACTGTCATCAACAACATTCACAATATGAAGCTCAGACTACGTGAAGAAATAAAAACGATGACTTCAAACCTAATACAATAGAAGCGGGTAGCTCTCCATTTGTGACGTGAATGCTGTATGAAAAAAGTTCGTCCTCATGTATGAGTAAAATCCAATTATCGTTAAATAAACCAAGTACCCCTTTCCGTTCCGGTTTGTTATTCGTTCTGCAATATTGTTTTGTACGGTATTGTCCATTTATTTAATGTAACTAGATTGATGGTAGTTTTTTTAACTCGTTTCTATGTGTCATATAATGGAAATTTCTATTGGAAATAATGGACTATTGTTTATAGCATCCAATTTCAAAGTTTATTTCAAATAATTTCGAAATTACATTTACAATTTTTAACTGTGCAGTAAACCGTTGTGTACACTTGGACTCAGTTAAGTCTATAGCAGCATTGGACTTCCTGTTATCATTAATGAGATTTGTCAGTAGGAGAGGAAGGTCTAGTGTGATGTTCAGTGATAATGAAACAAACTTTGTTTGAACAGAAAATTATGTAACGAAAATTGACTGAAGCTCAGTCTACTCAAACAGATCAAAATCATCATTTAACCCTCCATCTGGACCATGGTGGGGTGGATTTCGAGAAAGGTTAATTTGGAGTCTATGGGGTTTATCACCAAGAATACTTGATCTTGGAAAACTAAGGTATCTTGAACTGGAAACTTGTTTTGTGTGAAGCTGAAGCGATTTTGGATGCAAGATCTTCAACTTATGTCACGAAAGACCCAAAAGATTTGATTACTTCAACTCCTGTAATGCTCCTACATGATAATATTGGAACAGGTATTTCTGAGATTGAATGCTTGGAAGCACCAGTTCAATTGAAGCAAGAATTAAGAAACCGATTCCGAAGTGAATACTTGGGCATATTGATACAAACAAGTAAAGAAAAAACCTATGAAGAGCCTAAAGTTGATGACGTAGTGTTGGTAGGCTCCGATAATGAGGAAGGCTGGAATGGCCTATGGCATTATTTTTGAATTTATTCCTGGTCGAAATGGAATCAGTGTGGTATGGATTACAACTACTGGTGGTGGTGAGATGCTACGACCTGTCCTGCCTTTTGATGAAGTATTGACAAAAGTCAAGGGAAACTACATGCAGCAAAAGAGGTTATCGCTTAGGAAAATTGGAAACTGAAATTAAAAAATTATTTTGTTTCCATAAAATAAAGTGGGAGTATGTTGTGTAATTTCATGTTTTTTTACATCATTTCTACATAATAAAGCGTTTTGTATTTACTTGGATAGAAAATGTGAATCGTAAAAAATGTCAGAAAGAATAAAGGTTGTCAAGAGTACGTGAATATCTTTTTCAAGGATTGTCTAAGTTCAGTTGACTTGACTTGTCGAGCAGACTGTACCCTTCTCATCTAATGCATCGACCACATCTTTCTTACTGTTGTAAAAATCAATGATTTCCGACTTTTGAGCTACCTGATCTGTTGTTTGATTTTGGTGCATTGAAGATACAAGCAGGAAAGCTTTATTCTTCTTTGGAATGAAGGAAACTACTAACATAATGCTTGTGAAGCTACACAGAACGTTTCCTTCTTCTCGTGGTTTCTACGTTAGTCGTGCCGGTTTCAGTTAGCTCTTTAACGAGACCTTTAGAATGAAACAAATTATCTGCCGGTTAGTGTCAACAATCGGTTCACTTATTTGCAGCACAGCCTGTATTGGTTTGAAAAATTTCAGCTCGTCATCGGTGAGTGAGCTGCCATCACTGTCCGGAATAGATGTATGCATTCAGAAAATAGTTTGTTTTCGTTTCATTATTTTAATTCCATACTTTCTTTGTTTATTCGGAATATACATCCTGAATCGTTATAGACCACGAAATCGATATAGCATTCCGTTAATGCAAGCATACTCGACAATTGAGTAACAATTACGACAGTTTCCCAGGAACTTGTGATATACCCATAATACGGCAGCCGTTGAATCAATCTTTTTTTCCCTCTCCTCTATCTGAAGCATCATCAAATCATAGGCCCAACAGTATAATATAGACCATTTTTAGTGACATCGTACAACAAAAAATATCTCGACCAGTTCCGTCTGTAGCGAACAAACCTTCAAGATCTCAATAATCAAATTTGAAGATGGCCGTGAACATAAGGATTCCCAAAAATTCCTTGAACTCAATCAAATCAGTATCTCTATAGTCAGTACGAGTATCATTGGATGAATTTTCGTCAGAGATAGTGCTGAACTATTTATTTTATGGAAATCCATTTTAATTAAATGGAATAAAACACTTTTTGTCTAATTCAAATTTCTAGAAGAAATTTTATTTTCCAATAAACTGTGATGTTGAAGTTGAAACAGGTCGTGTTTTTTGAAAGATAAAAAAAATATCTTGTGGAAACTAAACCAAACATTGTTTTATTCAATTTTATCAAATTGTCTTTAATTCCAACCAATTTTTCATTGGTTCGTCGTATGATTTGGCTTAAAATTTCCTCACTGAGCAGGTCTCACGGGGACCTGCGCTCTATTGCGACAAATTCTATCTGGAAGATGCCCTCTTGTACGAGTGTTGAAAGTGGTTGCTTGTTTCGTTTATGCGAAGACGTTTACGTCATGGTATTTGGATTGAAAATGAAGGGCGACTTGACGGATGAGGAACATAACTAGGTTAACTTCATTGTCAGATCCTCCTTGTTCTGATGCACTCTCATGATAATTTTGGAAATTCGGGTGTGTGATGTTCACTTCATTGGAAACTCATCGAAAACAGACGTAGCCCACTCACTAGAACTAGGGTCAACTGGCTTATTAGACCACTTTCCAGATGCCATAGGAAGTAAAAATGGAAAACAGAAAAACAAAGAACAATCACGGAACTGTTAATGTAGTGTTAAAAATACCCCGACTTTTCGGAATTTGACAACGAAGTCAGACACAAACAGGCGATAAGCTCACTTGAAGGTATTCGAGTAAGCAGAGTATTTGGTGTCACTGTATGTTGCAAGGGGCAATACTTTGATTTTGTCGGGATATTTAATATCCAAACTCACCAGCTACGGGTTAATAACAAACTTGTTCGCTTCAAAATAGAACAATTCAATGCCCACAGCAAAACCAAAATTGAGATTGAAGGTACCTAATGTAAATCCGCGTCATTTAAGAAAAAAAATTGGATTATAAGCCATTCAGTCGTTATAAACAAAATAAAGTTCTTAATTACCAAATTCGTATTTCGAAAGCTGAACGGAAGTTAGACATTTTGTTTCCTTTTATCGGTGCCTTTTCACCAAGGAATGTGCCATACTTTATTTCGATATCTTTAATATTTTTAACTTGTTATCATACATGAAATAATTTGTCTACTGAGAAATAATCAATATTTTTGGTGACCGCACCCCTTGTGACACCTGTGTATAGTTAATACCCCCGATATCAACGACCTCCCTCCTTACCTCTATTTATTAACAATTATTTAAAAGTTGTTGAACAAGAGTTGAATATCTCGCCGACGAAAATGTCTTATCAAAATGGGGTTCGATGCATTATATATAGATTCCAAAAAGATAAATTTAGAGCTTGGTGAGATCACGATACCACAAACAAAATCGGAAATACGAGTATATTCGTGTTTTCAGGTCTAAATTGTTCATTTATAACTTTTTCACTCAAACTTTGCGTCAAAGTGGAGCTTATGAGTTTTCCAATAAAGATAAGTTTGTGTATCGAGTGATTTCAAAATGAGAAAATATTTGTAGGAAAAAAATTTTAATCTAACAATTCATAGCCAAAAACACAATATACTCGTATTAACCAATAAACACACATACGTCGAGAACATGTTGAGTTGAAACCATAACCTAGAGCTCACAAACGTTAGATATCCAACATAGATTCAACGTAGAAGTGTTCCTCTTATTAACGTGAAATTCAACATAAGAAACAAATTATTTTAACATGTGCAAAAAAACATTGAAAAAATATGTACATTTTGAAATTACATATTAAATTTAAATGTTTATGGAACATATATGTTTTACCACTTTCGAACGTTATTTCGATACAAAATATGAACGTTTGATGGCAGATTTCTAAGTACGTTTTGAATATGCCAGTTCAGAACGTATTGAAAACGTTCGATTTGAATGTCGAATTCATATAGGATTTGTATCTTGATATCACTTGTAGTATTGAGTATATGAGTGAGGGTAAGTCAACGCTTATACGACTGCTCGAAATGTGAAACTTATTTCATAAATTGAAAGCAATTTCATATACAAGCTTGCAGTATTACATAAAGTTTCCTCAATATCACATTCGATATGTACAATAAGCACATTAGAAACCTGTACATCAATATCAAATTTCTCAAATATTCACCTTTAGAATTTGGTGAATAAATATTAATCGAAATAAAGAATTTGTTAGAACCCATGTTCGAAATTACATAGGTAAACAAATTGGTTGAATCATGTTTATCATGAAAATAACAATTATTATGAAACTAAATCCAACGTAATGGAATATGAGAGCTAATATTAAATTAAAATAGTTTTACATTCAATTATATATCCACAATCCAACATATTGTGTTTCAATGTGAGAGTAATCAAAAGAATTTATAGACATAAACCCAAATAAACACACATTATTTCTATGTTTTATAAAACTTTCATAAACTAGAATTTCTTTAAATGTTTAACAAGGTGATAGTGTCTCAATATATAGAAGTTTCCCAGTAGATATCCAGTTATGGTGTCTGTGAAATAATAATAAACATATTCCAATCTACTAAAAGGCCCTGATTTCACGAATCACTCATCATGAAGCCTACATTGGCAAAGAATGTTGAGAACGGAATATATATTGACAGTGTATTGCAATTTTTGAATAAGAAAATCTACACAATTAATATTATCATTTTAAACCAGTCCAATATGACTACTATCATTAGGTTTTATGAGTTAATAGTTAAGTTTTTGATTTTGACAAATCCATTAGCTCTCTAGTAGACTAATAACGATCAATTTGACAGTTTGTGCAAATCAAAATGAAAAATGTTTGTGACCATAGTGAAATGATGATTACATGATTATGATTACCTTCACCTAGTGAATAATGAGCGGAAGGTGCATATAGAATATACAGAATTGATATAACGACGTGTCATAGCCGGAAAAAATAGAACTGAAACACGATATCAATCAGCAATTGTTTCTACCAGCAAGCATCTTTCAAAGTAGTTCAACAATATTTCAAGTACAATGTGATACCTTCAGTACTTCTTGGTACTCAGGAATTATTCCAAGTACTATACTTGAAGAATAATACATGATTTACTGCAAGTATTGTCTGATTACATAAGCAGCAGTGTTCCTCGAATATCAATATATGTTTTTCTGACTGAAATAGGCAATGTAATGATCTGAAAAAGTAAAAATATTTACCCTGTTGATTTAGTTTTAGCCATTCTTGATTTTGGATATTTGAACCAGTCTTTTATGGTGTTAGCAACTACAGAATCCTTCTTCAGTTTAGCAGTGTCTGAAATTTTCAAATTAGAAACCCTACATTCGAAATTAACTTCTCACATTACCATATATTGCCTTCAGAATATTGTTTTTTCCAAACTATGTTGTTCTCTTACTTTCCAGTTGAATTTTGTTCCTAGTTCATTAGATATTGGATATTTCATCATCCCTCTAACTAATGACTCTACCTCAGAACCCCCAACAGCTGCTAGTCGTTTAACCTGGAACAATGAATCCACACACTTCCCGAAATTCATGATTACATAGGGAGATTATTTCATGCAACATTAAAAATGTTGTATCATACTTGCCTCATAGCTGTGTATACTTTCATGAGTTTAGTTTTGAATTCCTATAATTCAAGAAATGTACTCAATGATAAATTAGGTAATCCTTCTGGTTGTTGGACCAAAGTCTCGAAATTTTTCTGGCGAACTGTTCTCAAAATCTCATTTGAGACCATCATTGGTTGTTCATAATTTGCTAATAATTCAGATAAACAATCCAGAACGGTATCATTGAAATCTGGGAGAAAATATGGATGCAGTTAAAGAAATCTTCTGGAGAAAAATTCTCACGTTGTTAACGAAACAAATACAGATTCTTCAACCTCAACTTCCATTTTTACAATCATGAAAATCATAAAGATTGAATCTGTTTTCACAACATATGCATCGAATTTTCGTATCTGTTTCTAGCATGATTCAATTTATTTACTTTCCTCATCATATTAAATAGAAATTTTTTTGAACTTTCAATCTGTTAGCAAAATACCTTATATTTTTTAGAAACAACCAGCATAGTATGAAATATGAATATGGTTCAGGTATATCAGGGTCATAAGCTGCCTGAATAATAAAATTTGAGCTCCCGTGACTGCAACTTGTAGCAGTGATATTAATTGACTGAATAGCCTGGATAGAGGATCGCCGTATATGTTTCTGAAAGTATGATGAATATTGCAGCTTTTCAACTGCCGCAGAGTATATTTAGCCCATCTCTTTATTTTCTTTTTTGATAATTTGGTAGTTTTTCTATTAATTATATTATATAATATTGAAAAAAAAAGCACCAAAATAGTAAACTTAACTGAATTGTTGTAAAAGAATGCATCAAAGATAAATAGCTTATATTAGGAATATAACCTGGATTTGGAATGCGATAAACTAATTTATTGATCATGTTAATCAGCTGATAATGATTAACTGTTCTGAACACAGCGTGGGTTGTATTGATTATGTAATTCCATACAAATCATCATTTTACTGTACTTAGTATTAATATGAATTTTTATGCAGGAACATCATGTTACTACCCCATTTTCATTACCTTTACCTACTTACAAGTTAACGCGTGTGCGAATTTGAATCCAACGTTCTTATTGTCACTGAATGAAAGATTCATAATAAAACTGAATAGTTCTACTCAGTTGGGTTACCTAAAGAATATGAAATGAAACCAAAGACAAAGTGCAACAAGTAGAAAGCAGAAAGGTAAAAAGACCGAAGACAGATTGCTGGTTGTGCCGGTGAAAGTGAAATTCTACTTTCTAGCGAATCGCAACATGGATACATAGCACCAAACGTCTTTTATCCCATCACAATATTCACAGTTAACAAGAAACCGAGGAAATTTGACACCCTGCTCACCTGCTCTTACAGTGACTATACAAGCAGTCACTTGAGGTTAAAAGGAGCTATGGATAACACGGGGCTTTAGTGGCTACATTAAACTCCGATTTCCGTGTAGTTCTGATAAAGCTATTAAGTATTTTATTCCGTGCTTATTCCCAACTGCCGTATTAAACGAAAGCCTTTATGAAAGCGAATACGAAAACGGTATGTTAGGAAAAAATAGCATCACCATTCAGAGTTGAATTGTTATGGCTTCATATGATCATCTTCTGATTCTAACTTGGTAAAATCACGTGATGTTATCTTCGATTTCATCTTGTTTCTTTATATCTTGTAGTTACAAAGTATTCCTCAACAGGCTCATATCATAGATTACAATTATATCACAGTTATCTCGTACAATTTCTCCTTTATTAATATTTAGCATGAGTATCTCTATTGTAACGAAACTCTAAATTGTAACTATTTATTTATTTTTGGTCATGTCGAAAATAGCTATCAATTACAAATTCACGTCGAATTAGGATGGAAAACGTGCAATGTACATCTATCTAATATGCTCATAGTTTCATATATATACGAGTATATTGCTTATTCTATTCATTCGGAAGTGTTCAAGTGTTTTAAGAATGATCATTTCAGAAGCATTGAGGAAAACAGTGGTTTTATCAAAGAACCACGGTTGTATAAACATGTTTGATCTGTGATGATAATTTAAGTTACGCGCATAACCATAACCATGAAACCAATGAAATTGCGTACATCTTCACGGTCCGGTCTCCTGTATGTGGCTGCCTGGATAAATGATATTTAGATGAGAAAGTTAAACAAGCATGACTTTTCCAAATAGTGGAAGGAGGTAAAAATAGTAAATAAAAAGTATGGCTGTGATTGTTCGATTCTTGTGATATGCTAGTGGCTGTTGGTGCTGGTAGTACTGGTAGTGACAGCACGGCGGTTTGGTCAATACAACACTCAATGGTCTTGCATATAGCCCAAAGCGTGTTGCTACATAAAAGGCACCTATAATTGATGCAAAAATGGAGGCATTTGATTCAACAGAAGATCAACTGGAAAGGTGAGGAGGTGAGTACCTACATTCACGTCATGTCGTTGATGTATAACTAGTTGTGTCAAATTATTTGACATTTTCACCTCTCCCCAATTTGTACACTGTCCTTATGATAGTCTTAGTCATGGGGTTGAGGTAAGGATTGGTATGTTTCAAAATATATGTAGGCAATGTCTATTTCAATACTGAAGATTAATTTCTGTCCACTTGTGATTTTGAAGGATCACGTTAAATTAAAGCTACATATTATACTGTGAGGGTATATTTTACAGCTGAAATGTTCCTGTTAAATACACTTATTGTTGAGATTATTTGTATTGTTATATGAAAGTTTAACGTGTGGTTTCATTTCTGATGTAGATACAGATTTTAATGTAAGGTTGTTTATAATATAAATGTATTATTTTTTCGAAAATTTTAGTTTCTTTTCAAAAACAGTTTCCATCTTCCCAATTGATATCCTGACTACCTCTTATAATCAGTTTTGAGTGACCAAGCACAATTTATTGACGGATGATGAACCTATCTTAATTCTAAACATGTTTTTTATATTAGGACATCAATTTTGGTATTGAATTTTTTATCTAGATATGTTCAAGCAATTGCTAAGTAACTTCAGTTATAACATCAGCCTATGAATTATCTATGTTACTAGCTGGTTACTATTATATAACGGGAGTTTTAAGGTATATAGAAGATAAGCAAGTGGTTATATATGGCTTGAAAACTGTTCTATAGTCGCAAGGTTTCTGTTAACTTGACGTAATACAACTTATATTTGGCGCGATTGGCTAATTGTATTGATGTCAAGATCTAAAATATAAATTCTGGGACGATAATACAATTGGAAACTTGTCTTCGAAAACTGTGTTATTTGTATACAATCAAACAGAATATCTGCTAAATTACGTTCCATAGTGGCTACTCACCATGACATTCGAAAAGAGACTTTTGAGCTGGTAAACTATTTATATAATGGTACTACAACTGTAAAAAATTCAACGGAGTTGGTTATATAAATGGTATAATAGAAATTCAAAAAGAAGCTACACGGCTTACTAAATGGTCAGAGAAACTTGTATACGAGGTGTGGCAATTAAGTTCCGAGACTATTGCTATAACATCTTTATTTTTGAATTTTGTACACTTGTTCATTTTCCCCTTCAATATACTCTCCTTCCGCATCCCTACACCGCTGAGTGGCTGCGCCGATTTTTTTACGTCTTCTAATGACTCATGGCGGGTTCCTTTCAAGCAGGATTTGATTTTTGGGAACAGGTAGAAGTCGCAGGGTGCTAAATCCGGCGAATATGGTGGGTGCTCCATGACTGATAAATAATCCTTGACAGAGTACGCGTTGTGAGCCGGCGCATTGTCTTGATGGAAACTCCAGGAGTTCTCTTTCCACATTTCGGCCCTGTTTTTGCGAATCTTTTCTCGGAGCCTTCGCAATGGCCCCGTTCAAGTCACGTTTTGGAGTCACAGGCCGCCCGTGGCGCTCGTCATCTCAACATTCTCCCTACCCTCCTGAAAACGTTTGTATCACTCAAAAACTCTGGCACGGGATAGGCAATGATCCCCATAAACCGTCTGCGAATTTTCATAGGTGTCCGTTGCGGACTTGCCGAGTTTTACCAAAAACTTTATATTAACTCTTTCCTCAATTTTTATATTCAACATTTTTTCGGCGAGTGTAATTTTTTCACGTTTGTTATTTCACGATTACAACAAGACTGTTTATTGCAGCCACTTGAAAATTTTACCCAAGGTCAAGGGAGAAATACAAAATAAAACCAAGCCCTTCACATTCTTTTTGCTAAGCTGGTTTTAGTTTTAAAAAATCAGTCTCGGAACTTAATTGCCATACCTCGTACTCATAAAAAGCATTTTATTTGGCGCCAATAGTATATAACATTTGTATAAATCTCATACAATTTTAATATAATGGTTAATATTGTTTCATCTCAGTGAAGTGGTGTCACCAAGAAGCATTGTTAGTATAATATATAAAAAATTCTGCTGGAATATATAGGTGATCTGACTAGATCGTTGGAAGAGTATAAAAGAGAGGCACTAGATGAGATTCCCCTTTTGCTATTTTGCTACTTTCTCTCTGATTTGTGCAAATATATGAGTACAATTATGGACATTTCAAAAACAGTTATTAGTGTATCAGTAATGAAATATTGGGGTGAGCTTGTGAATCATTCAATCTCATTATCATTTGTTTTGGTACATTGAAGTATTGAGCATTCCGCTATCTGTTCAGGCCGTGATCATACACGCCAATTAATAATTAGTAATTGTTATAATAGAGTATGATGAATTTAACCTGTCTTTATTCCGGTAAGAGCAAACGATAACACCGTGTGAGTACTAGAAATTGTAATATTGAGTAATTGTACTGTCAGAGGGATGATACGTGAATTCAACAGGACCTCACCATACTTTTAACGCTGTGTCAACCGTAAGAAAGAGTATGTTTGTAGATATGCCACTGACAGGGTTTTCACGCTGTTTCAAACGGAAGTGAACGCTGGAAGTGGATGTGTGTTTGTTTATCGTAGCATCTGTCTTGTACAATGTGTCAACCGGAAATAAAGGAAGGGGGCTGTAGATTGCGGTGGTTATAGTTTTGCACGCTGTGTCAACCGGAAGTAAGAGTTATAACTGTCCAATTGCTGTGTGAAGAATGCATGAATTACTTGATGTATTTTTCCAATTACCGGGAAGACACCGCCATAAAGCGGGAATTCCCGTTGAGATGAGGCAGGACTAATGAATTGAAATGGCCAATCTATAAATATACATAGAGCAAATATTAGACGAACGCATAACGATCAAAGACCGACCGAATACTGTTGTCCGCCTTTCCACCACTACGATCCCATGATTTATGTACTTGACATTTGCGATAATTGTATGACATCTCCCACCGTTTGCTAATGAAATGAACCACACCAAATTCGTTCTAGCTAATTCAGTGTTTTTCCGAATAATATGACAACTTTATTTAGTTGAGCTCCCGTACATTCCGTCGTGGGCTCAAATGAAGTTATCTTATGAGCTGTAACAGTTGAATTCTCAACCAGGATGGACCTAGGAGTTCGAAACTGAATGACATGATTTTTGAATGGAACTAAGAATAATAACTTTTGATTGAAAATCTAAAATAACTCTGATTTAGCGAAATCTTACCTTCTTACCAGAAACACTCTGAAGAAACTATTAAGTTAAATTAATTGAAAATGCTGAAGTGTCATGTGATTGCTCAAGAGAATATTCCAAGATAGAAAATATAACGGAAGGTTTTTGGCATTGTTGCTGTTATTTATCAAGCGTCCTTTTTCTCAAAAACCAATTTACAATTAGGGGAAGTAGCCCCGAATTGATTTACCAATAATTTGACTTCTAGTGATCCTGTTTTCAATTTTACACAAATTTGGGAAAGGAATGAAACTAATAAGCAGGAAGATAGATGGATCTTTCCCTCTTTTGACTCCTCTAATTCAGAATGTCTTTCAGTGGTGATATGTAGGCCTGTCTGTTCTTTCCTTAATATTACTAACTTATTTCCTTCTTTATTGATTATTATAAATACAATCAGGATACATCTGAGTATAATTTTCATTATAAGAAACTACGTTACGTCCCGATTTACGTGTGATACACTTTGATTAAGTATATGACGTTTCAAATTTTTCGTATATAATCACAGCCCTAGCCAAACTCTTATCGCAAACAGACGGTGATTATATGTAAATTTTTGAAAAAGGTTAAATCATGTTGAATTATATTATTATTATGTACATGTTTACTATTTTTTTTGTGTTTCCGTACATTTCGGTTGCACGGTCATCATCAGAAGTTGTTTGAGAACTAATTCACATCAACTGGAGCGCAGAACTCCCAAAACTAATTGCACTAAGCACTGAGCAAGCTTATCGCATTTATGACTACGATGGCAAATGTCTCAGCCATACCAAAGTTCATGTTTTATTGTATCGGCTTCCTACCTACAAACTTTTTCATAATTATAAAGAAATACGTACAAATTTTCAAGAATTTGATTGAATAAAATTTACATAAATTCGACTAAATGACTGTGCATCGGTTCTGTTACTAAAAGAATAGGCGTCACGTTTTATGTGAATTATCTTCAGGTTAGATCCTTTATAATAATTGGTTCCTTTAGCTGAAATATTAAGATTCCTATAATTGATTATAATCAAAACAATGCAATGCGGTGGAATTTTCAGAATTTTGGTTTCAGTACTAAGCTTATGACCATATATTCCTTTATGGGAATATCGTTTAGAGTTATCTGGATAAATACCATCGCAATCTCACCAATTTGGTTTATATACTGTGTGGGTTTGTTTATATTTAGGTATTGACGGTTGAAGAGTTGGAAAATATCTACCAACAGAGTTATTAGGTTAATGTAAAAGTCTATGTTATACTTCCTCAAGCATTTCTCATTTTCTCCTGAGGTATCCGGAGTATATGGTGATGTTTCAAAATTATTTTTATAACTATTTATACTATTTATATACAGGGTGTCCTCGAACTGCGTGGCTAAAATAAAACCGAAGATTCTTTAATTCGAAAAAAATTTGATGAGCCTTCTCACTTTTGCCTCAAGTGTCTTGTTTAGCCTGTAGAGTGCTTCAAAGTTGCAAAAATAATTTTGTTTTTTCGGTATAACTTGAGAACGTGATGAAGGACTCTTACAATATTTGGCAGGTGAGTTACGGTCAATAATAGCCGTTTTTGAGAGTGGAGCATATAGCCTTAGAGACCATAGAAATGGCTCAAACTTGATGATGTAACGGGAAAAGTGTCCAGAACTTTTTTGTGGTCGATGTAATTTACTCTATATTTTTATTGGAGATAGCTTATCTAATTTGAAAACTTTTCTTGCTCTTAGAAAATTTTGATAAAATCAACGGATTAGCTTGAAAAAAATAATTTTCGAGTCTGCAATTTTGGCTTACTAATTTTACTTGATTAAAATACCTTAGTTGCCTTTGCTTTTCTAATGTCATTTTGGCATTTGGAGAATTTGTTCTCAAAACTGACAGTTTTTACTTTGCTTTCCGTAAAAATTTTATAAAATTATGGCTCAAAATTTCACTAACACTGAAATGGTTAATATCTCGGTAAAACACGAATAATAAAAACAATAGAAATGGGGAAACGATGTGATTATTTAGGAAAAACAAATGCTGAATTGAAAGAAACAACAAAACTTTTTGGGAAATCGCTTAGGCATCAATTGTTCGAAATGTTGCCCATTTTCCTGAATACTCAAATTAATTCGTTTCAAGAAATTGGATTGAACTCTGGCTAGTACTTCAGGATCATTCTTCAATAAATCCGCTCCATGATTAATTCGTTGCAACAATTCCTCTCGTGTGTTTACTGGAGCTGCATAAGCTTTCGACTTCAAAGCGCCCCATAGGAAGAAGTCGCAGGGCGTCAAATCAGGGGAGCGGACCGGCCAGTTCAGTGGTGCATCGTGTCATCTACCTATCCAGCGATCTGGATATTCCGCATTCAAATGTCGCCTCAGAGCTAATGTGAAATGAGGAGGTGCACCATCATGGATAAACCAGGCCACGACGAATGTGTAAGGGCAAGTCTTCCAACAGTTGAAGTAGCTTTTGTTCCAAAAAGTTCAAGTAGTTCTCCCCGTTCAATCGATGGGGTATAACGGTAGGGCCAATAATAAAGTTATCCACAATTCCAACCCAAACATTGATTTTAGTTTGATTCTGAAAATATGTAACTTCCGTTTCATGAGGATTTTCATCAGCATAGAAATGTTCATTATGGAGGTTAAAAAGACCACATCTCGTGAAAGTATCTTCGTCCGTGAACAGAATTCTTCTTCACAAATTGGGGTTTGCGTTTTGTCTTTGGACAATAAGCCGACAGAAATCTAGCCGATGACCTGGATCCATGAGCAATAAGTCTTGAACTGTTTTAATATGATAGGGATACAACAGTTCTTTTTCAGTACATTATGAACTAATGATTTTGAGGCTCCAATACGAAGTCCCAAACGTAGTGTGCTTATCCCAGGTTCAGTTTCAACCGCTTCCAGTATCGCTTCTTCGAGCTCTAACGTCCTTCTTGTCCGTCTGTGTCCAGTTTCTCTGCGATTTGCTTCAAATTTGCCAGTTTCGCGAAGGTTTGACGATTTGGAATTCTGCGATGCGGATATCTTTCCCTTCTCCGGCCATTGCAACGACAAAGTCCATAAATCAATAACATATCAACCATTTCAGTGTTAGTGAAATTTTAAGCCATAATTTTATAAAATTTTTACGGAAAGCAAAGTAAAAACTGACAGTTTTGAGAATTAATTCTTCAAATGCCAAAATGACATTAGAAAAGCAAAGGCAACTAAGGTATTTTAATCAAGTAAAATTAGCAATTAACAAACTCGAATCTGTAATAAATGAAAACCCAGATTGTGATATGATATCAGTAGTTGAGCATTGGAAATCGGTTGAACAACTTAAAGCCTTTGTTCCTGATGGTTTTAAACTTATGTCACATTTCTGTCGTGAAGAAAATCACCATGGTGGAGTTGCAATTTTTACCAGAAATGGTTGCAAAGCCAATCCCAGACAGGACCTTAACAAGTTAGCCTTAAAACTTCATTTTGAGTGCTGTGCGGTCGGAGGTTTCTTGGATCAACAAAAGTGTATCTTCCTATCTATATATCGATCGTGTTCTGAGCTTTCAAATATCTGGTTTTTCTTTGATCGTATGGAGAAAGCCTTAGAAATTCTGGCAACAGAAAACTGCAAAATTTTCATTGGAGGTGATTTTAATATTGATGTGTCGGTGCAAAATGCTGCTTCTGTGGAATTTATATCCCTTTTGGAGGTATATGGATTTAAGCTAGCCACCAGGGAATACACACAAATCGACGCTAAAAAATCCTCTTGTTTGGATAACATTTGTGTTAATTACGATAGTGAATGTGAGGTCATTGAATATCATATCTCGGATCACAAGTGTGTCAAAGTCTATGTAGATATACTTAATGTAAAACAAGAGGAAGTCTGCAAAAAAAGGAGCTTTTCGGAGAAAAATATAAATGCCTTTAATGAAAGACTAATACAGCAGGACTGGGTAGATATGTTATCGGTAAGCCAATCTGATGTGAATAGTCAGTGGGTAAGTTTTCTGAACACTTTTATTCCTATATTTAATGAATCATTCCCTCTTCTTAAAGTAAAAAAGAAAAAAAATATAGCAAATTATCACAACACTCCAGAAATAGCTCAATGTAAAAGAGATCTGGATGTTTTGTTAATATTAAAGTCAAGTAATAGTGAATTTAATGAAAATTACAAACGGTACAAATGCAAATATGATAATTTACTTTCCGAGGCGAAGAAAAAGTACATAGAAAATTTTTTTAAAAATAGTGAGAATAAAAATAAAAGTGTGTGGAAAGTAATCAATGACTTACAAGGAAAAGACCCCACAAAAAATGACAGTCAGATTTTCGATAACCCTCAAGAACATGCCAATAAGATAAGCGAGTTCTTAGAGAACATTGTGCCCAGTCTTAGGGATAAACAACCGAAAAGGCCTTTTACTTGCAAAATTCCTCTTAATGAAAATTCCATGTTCTTAGATCTTGTAAGTGAAGAAGAAATATTCCAAATTGTTAAAAAACTAAAGAACAAACTTAGCTGTGGAACAGATGAGATACCTGTGTATATTATAAAAAAATGTATAGGGCTTTTATGTAAACCACTTACACATATCATAAATAACTCATTTAGGCACGGAGTATTTCCGGACCAACTTAAAGTGGCCCTAATAAAGCCTATCCTTAAAAAAGGCGACCCATCAGATGTCTCTAACTATCGGCCAATTAGCTTGCTGAATAGTTTCTCAAAAATTTTTGAGAGGTCCATGTGTACCAGGTTAATTTCCTTTTTTAAGAAATCTAGATTATTCAGTGACATTCAGCATGGCAGCATAAAAAATAGAGGAACTGACACAGCCGTATTTTCCTTTATTCAAGCTGTATAAGAAAAAAATTGATAAGGGTGAACTTACGCAGGGAATCTTTCTAGACTTGCCAAAGGCGTACGATACCTTAGACCATTCACTCTTGTTATACAAGTTTCACAGATATGGGGTAAGAGGAGTAGTTTTGCAATGGTTTAGATCGTATATGTCTAATAGGCAACAAAGGGTGGTAGTTACTACTTCAAATTCAAAAGTTTACTCAGAACTCAAAACAACTAATGTGGGAATTCCACAAGGAAGTTTGGCGGGTCCTCTGTTATTTATAATTTTTTTAAACGATATCACAGAATTAGAAGGGCCAAAGCGCACTTTGGTAACCTATGTTGACGATAGCAATCTGAATCTAAGTGAAAAACTTTACCCAAAATTGATTTCTGAGTGTTGTGCCGCCATGTTGAATGCCGGTGAATGGTTCGGAAAGAACAAATTGATACTAAATGCTGAAAAAACAAATATAATGTTATTTAGAAATATTCATCCAGGCTTTGAACCGCCTACAAATATGGTAATAAACCAGATTACATATAATCTGCAAGAATCGGTAAAGTTCTTAGGGCTAGAAGTGGACGCTACATTGAGGTGGTCAGAGCATGTAAACAAACTGACCTCTAAGTTAAATAGTGTGAGATATTCGATCAGGGTACTCAAAAATTGCTGTAATGATTCCATATTAAGAACTATATATTTTGCCAATTTTTATTCAAGAATGAAGTTCGGTATCATATTCTATGGTACAAGCACTATTTTTGAAAATGTATTTGTGAGTCAAAAACGCGTTGTGAGAACCATTCTGAATCTTAAATTCATTGAAACATGCAGGGGACATTTTAGAAAAAATACTCTTCTTACTGCTTACAGCATCTATATTTATGAGTGTATTATTTCTCTTTTTAAGAACAAACATCTCTTTGTTAATCTTAAAAAACTAGATACACATGATACTCGATCAAAGAATTATAACATCCCGGGACATGACTTGACATTTTTCGAAAAGTCTCCACTATATAGATGCCTTAAATTTTTTAATGCATTACCAGACGAGTTTAAAGCTATTCAAAAATTAGTGATTTTTAAAAGGGCTGTTTTTGAGTATCTGATCGAAATAGAGGCCTACAGCATAGACGAATTTTTAAGCTATAAGTGACAATAATAGTAATTTTTTAAATTGTTGTTATTGTGCAGTGTACATTAATTATATTTTATATTCTCTTTTTTGACGCCACTTCATTTTTAGTAGTATTGCTGTATTATGTTGTAATATATCTGATTACGAAGAAAGAATAAACTTACTTACTTACTTAGTAAGCCAAAATTGCAGAGACTCGAAAGTTAATTTTTTCAAGCTAATCCGTTGATTTTATCAAAATTTTCTAGGAGTAAAAAAGTTTTCAAATTGGATAAGCTATCTACATACAAGATATCGAGTGAATTACATTGACCACAAAAAAGTTCTGGACACTTTTCCCGTTACATCCTCAAGTTTGAGCCATTTCTACGGTTTCTAAGGCTCTGTGCTCCACTCTCAAAAATGGCCATTGTTGACAGTAACTCACCTGCCAAATATTGCAAAAGTTCTTCATCACGTTCTCAAGTTATACCGAAAAAACAAAATTATTTTTGCAATTTTGAAGCCCTCTACCGGGTAAACAAGACACTTGAGGCAAAAGTAAAAAAACTCAACCACATTTTTTTCGAATCAAAGAATCTTCGGCTTTATTTTGGCCACGCAGTTCGAGGACATCCTGTATAATGTATTATTATAGATTTTCTTTATTCTTCTTTTGGGTTGAAAAATGTTCTTGGGGAGCCATTGATATTCACTATATTATGAATTTTTTCGAAATTTTTGGCCGGACTGTCTGAATAATGCCTTATGTTCATATCTAGGATACTTATATTTTTGTTCACTTATATTTCACAGGAACATTGAAGTTTACAGTGGAAATTGTTTAATTTGTAAATTATACTAATTTCACCCTCAGGAACACAAATAAGGCAAAACCATTTAAAGAATACGGATTAAAAATCTAGTGAATTCATCACACATTCTTCTGGGTATTGCATTACTAAGTAAACGACAGTAGCTGAAATAGGAGACCCCATTGCTGTGCCGATTATTAGTCCAAAACATTGTTCACCGTATTGAAAATGAGTGCATCGTGAACAAAACTTCACTGAACCTATTTATTCAGGCTGATTTAGGATCTGTAGACTTCAATTTCTGCCCAACTTTCTTTATGCTACCTATTGCTAAGCGGATTAGTATAGTTAAACAAAGTAAAGCAACATCTATGGAAATGAATTGATGATCTATGGGTAGGGATTGATGATTTTGAAAACTCATTAAGATATCATTCGTATTTCATATAAAATTAATTTATTCCTATTCTATAATTTATAGATTTGAATAAGAACTTTGACAAATTATACGTAGGCGCTCCAATATTGCGTACAATGGTTCTCAAAAGAATCTTAGTCTCATGCACTCTCGGAAGCCCATAAATATATGGTGCTTGTCTATTATTGCAAATTAATCTATTGTTCATGTCAATAAGGATTAACTTATTCTTATATCATTTTGTCACGTCCATCCCTATTTCTACATATTATCCAATGTTATTTTACTATTATTCTTAACATCAAACGATCATCAAATCATTGAACTCTGGATCTCCTGTAATCACTTTAAGCTATATTTCAAAGCCGGAAAGGCCATATGAGTTTATTATGGCAAATCTTACCAGCTATCCAATTACCAACATCTGTAATCCATCTGGTCAACAACCTATTATCTAGCAAATTATAGGAATTTCCCAACCACCGCAACAATATCCACCGTATCTAAACAAATAGATACAGAGTCCCCACCTCTTCCATAACTTTTGGAGAAGAACTACTATCAAGAGGGTATGAAGTTCGAAACCAGAATTCAAGATTCAATATACACATTTATTATTATTCATTCAACATTCAAGAAAACATCTAAATCTATAGGTACTCATTCGTTATAGTCTAGTTTGTGATTAATATAATATTAAGGGTAAGGATTAAATCCATTCAAAAATATTCAACAACTCTCAGTTATTAAAATAGTGCCTTCGAGTACGATCCCAACACATTACACATTTATTTTATAACTTGTTCGGATCATTTCGTACCGATAATGAAGAATCGGATTTTAATTCAGATTTTCTAGCTTGTTTTCGTATTCACATCTATGCATTAGGCCTGTTTTATTACATGTATCAGCATATAAAATTGATGTTTGAGGGTTAGAATCCAGAAACTCTTTGGCCATTTTGGTACGATAATTAAAACTATTTTATGTGATGCCTGATTCAGCTTTTTCTTCATCGTTTTTATTGATTAAAATGCTACAAATTTTACTTATTATTTTTATTTTTTCTTCAAATCTTTAGTTCCAGATCCGCAACCTGAGCTATCAATCATATTGTCAATAGGTGATTTTTTGGTATCAGGCAAATCAAATTCAGGACCTCCACTCAACACCTTCCCCTAGTTGTCTGTGTGAGGTATTTAACCACTGCTTATTGATTTTTTGTTTTTCGCTGCTTATTTAATCAAACTATACTATAACTTTTTTGACTGAATGGCTTTGAGTTTGTTGAAATTTTTGTTTTTAATTGTCTGCCAAACTTGCGCACTTTCATACACAAAAGCAAACAATTTTCATGAGAAGAATTTAATAATTTAGCGTATGCATTTTTATTTTGCACCTTAATAAATATGTTTTCCCTTGATTTAGGTTCAACGAAATTTGGAAGGAATTGCAATCTTCTATATCTTACCAGAAATATGCGGTTCTTCTCTTTTCTGGCGCGCAGCAGCCGCAACCAGGCATTAATGTAAAAAAAAGTAAAGCGATATCGTCATTATTGAAATCAGATTTCCTTTCAGTCGATCATATCATTCGGTGTGTACTTGACATTTGCTATCTCAACTTGCTATACACATTAGCATATTTTCCAGAGGTTTCAAGTAATTCATATGCTAATAAGTTTTGTTCCTAAAATACTTATTCGGCGGAACATCGCAGTGGATTTATTCGTAACTCTTCATTTATCATTACTTTGAACGCATTTTCGAATGCATGATCAGTCTAAATTGACGACTTTCGAAACTACTAGGAATCCTAGTCAAATTGTTATTGAGAAAATGACATTTTGTTCCGAAAGAGATGTTCTCCGAATTTCTGATGCAATAATTGTACACGATTGACTTGAATAGTTTTTGGAACCATATTCAACTAATGACGTGTTCCTTGTGACTTTTTGGTGAATTGCTTACTGCGGTAAGCTTCGCATCCTCGGGCGCCAGATTTTTCCTAAGGTTCACTCCTTTTTGAAGACTTCTGCGAGGGTTTTTACCACAAGGCTTGTCACTATGCTATCTATAGATGGCCTTGTCCTGAAGGTAGCTACAGTGAAGTAAAACCAGGGGCCATTGGGCAGCAAACAGTATCAAAATTGTAGGCACTAATCACAATTGATACCTGGTTGAAACTTAGCTCATTTGAAGATGGAGCAGAAATAACTTAATAAAACACGGCATTCAGAATAATTGATAAATTCAATTGAACGGTATTCCACACGGAAAATTTACCCAGACGGGAAATGTAATGAAGCTCAAGCGGTATAAGAAAACTGTTTCAACATATCTATTCTACGACATGTTCGGTATTGAAATTCAATTCAACGGAACGGAATTGGTTGTTAAATGATTTACATTCATCATTTGCGGAAAATACAAATCAAACGGTTCCTAACGTAATAAGCGGTGTTCGGTAATTTGTTCAGATAGCGGTATTACGTGAAATGTTTATAATACACTACGATAAATTGAGCGGTTGAAATTCGGTCGGATCGGAAGATATTGACTCGCACTAGTTTTCCGTTTGTACGATATCAGATTTCACGGTATTTTCGGATAATTACTCTGAGTGAGTTTATTCTGTCATATCACCCACCCTTGTATTAGCTATCCACGAAGTGCCCGGTAATTGTATAACAGTGTTTGATTCCATACACTTGGCAGATTCAGAATTTCAGACAATCAGGGCTTATACTTCTGGTACGGGCACAGCGTGCACAAACCCTAACTATCGTATCTGCAATAACCCCTGCATCCACGGCCGGGGCTTCTCATACGAATAGGGGGTTATTACGATTCTCAATCACACAACCACCACAGCTTATACTTCCGGTACAGGTACAGCGTGCACAAATATACCAAAGATGCCCCTGTCGTTCAAACATACACACTCTGTACACACCATACAATTACTTGAATATTTCGATTCACATGCAAATTCAAATCGTGTCCGACCTATGACGAATAAAATCAAATACAACAATTCAAATTACTGAAAGCTACGAAACTCAGATATCATACAATGGAATATTGCCAATCATGAACCACGGAAATCAATATATCGTAATGCCAAAAAAATATAAACTATTTAGCTATCATTTACCTTATGTAAAAATTCACTAAACGTAGCACCATTGTTAATTCACAGTTCAAATCTGACTTGAACTCGGCTAATAATTAATTCACTTTGATTCTAATATGATAAGCACACTTTAACGGTACTGATTCAAAATCAAAATCATAAAGAGAGCAACTGTACTATTTGAAAATCAAAATCACCAAAGAGGACGATATTTTGTCTGTCACGGCTTTTATATGTTTTAGAGGTTCTGGACAGGTCCGCTCCATGAATTCCTTATCCTGCGCCGAGTGTTTTTTACTTATGTCCCGAACAATGTTTAAAGTGACGCTACTTTTTAGATCTAAAATTCGCGGTCATGATATCACACCAGTTCCGCTCGGCGCAGTAACCAAATGTTATCGGAGTTTTTTTGGTTGTTCGTCTTTTTTATATATAAGGTTGTTCAAAGTTTGATGCGTTAACTCGCCAGACCCCGTTTTTGCAACATATTTTATCGGAATGAATGCAATTTTCAAACGGGCATGTATTCGATTCATTTATTTGAATAATTACACTTATTCAAAATTGCGGAAATTTAGAGAAGTGACAATCACGGAATACACATTCGAAGTTCACTCATATCTATTGAAATAGTGAACTGTTCAAACTGAGTTTTCATGTAATATCCGTATTTATTGCCTGATCTTAAATACATGATACTTCAAAATTTAAGCTTCATTACAAACTATCTGGGATTTAACTAAACATTCGACTCCTGCAGAATCGTCTGATTTCACTGAAAAGTTTACATTCCCGTATATATGACGAATTTTTCGATCGACCGATACATCAGTATATTAGTGAATAGTTAAATGACAAATATCGAAACTATTGAAACTATTTTGAAAAGCAAAGAAATATGAAGCTGGCGAAGGTAATACATAATTGCATAACAAATGCAGATTGACTATCCATTGTCTCAAGGTTCGCTTTCATTTTGCTGCGGTGTTGTCAGACCTAAGCAAGTAATATCTCACCTCGGAAATGATCAATACATGGTCACCTTGTAATTTATTTTAACGTAAACGTTGGCGTATATAATATGGACCTCGATGGTTAGTGAAAATTGTGTCCAATTATATGATAAAGTCCGATAACACTGATTATTTATGAAATCGTCGCGTGTGCAATCCCAGGCCAATAACTGTGTGTTACAATTATAATGTTATTATAGTTATGTAATAGCTTTGCTATAATAAAGTCAGCAGTGATTTTCATTGTCAAGTTTGATTTCTTCTCTAAATGCTGAGTTTATAGACTGTACACTGAATTGGCGCAGTCGGTAGGATGGTATCTGTATTGTTTTTGAAAATAAAATATGGTAGAAGATTTGTTGAATACAGCTATTCAGACGCTGTAGCAGAAACCAGAATAAGATGTTCTTGCTCTGAAGTTCCAGAAGCTCGTTTCTTCGCGGACTACTAGATGTAACCGAATTTCAGGGGTCTGTTTCAACAAAAACCACGAAACATAAGTGTAATATTCCGAGAGAATATTACTTCTGGGTCTCTTTAAATAATTCAATTTAATTCGAAATGAAGTTTTATAAATTAATATATCTTGATAGAACATACGAGATGTCAGGCAGGCCTCTCGTTATTCAATATCTCCTTTCCGGAGCACCGACTCCAGTGCCAGCAAGAAAGTATGATCAGCAACGTAAGTATAGTACGAGCCCAATGACTTTTTATATGAGTCGGGGGAAATCCACGTGGATTCGAGAAGAATTTTCACGGGCTGTTATTGCGGCTAGTCATTTTATGTAGGTTGCTTCCATAACGTATGAGCGGTGTCTGCCACCGCTGTTCTAAATCAAACATTTTTTCTGAGCTTTGTTCGTGGGGTGGACCTCGCTTCAATGGTTCCATAAAAACTGATTACCTTCAAGAAAAGGGTTTGCATTAATTCAAGTCATATAAATTTTACCTTGAAATAATGATTAAAAAAATTTCATTTCTCTCCCATTGTTGTTGAGATGATGTCTCTATAAAATTATAGATAATTCTCTGGTCAAGGCAAGTGGAATTTAGCCCATGTTTATTATTGCGCCTAAATTCAATGGACTTCGAAAATGCGCAACCCAGGCTAAATTTTGATTGCAGTATTATAAGAGCGATATTTAGCTTGCGTAGGCGTAGTTTGATTCATTGATTCGGCTTCCAGCTAGTTGAATAGCGAAATTAGACGTAGTATTCGTGCAACATCAGTTTTTTATCCCTAGGGGTAAAGCAGCGCTGGACCTGTGAGCGTCTTTCGCGATTCGCGGAATTCTGCTTATCGCAGATCACTAAGGGGATATGATAGACTATCAGGTCGTAAGGCTTGCCCCAGGTAACCAGAGAGAGAAGGATATAGAGAGAGAGGAATCCTTATTTAATTCTATATTCTATCGATCATCGGCGGGGTCGACCGCGAAATCGATCACTGTTCGGAGCTTGTGCTAATTAGCTCTTGCTGATTTCAACTTCCTTTGAGAGAACCTGAGTAGGTACTCGGTCTCTGGAGAAAGTGGTAGAATTAGCGACATTGATAACCTTCTCCCAGGTTTCCACTTTGGGTGCACCAGAATCAGACCAGGCTCTAAGTTCATATGCTATCATTTCCATTACCAACAGATCTTAGAATAATTCTATAATCGTTTGTTTTGTTGTGATGTACTAAATTTTGTTAACTTTTATCTAATATATATTTATCATTCAATTCGAGTAGCGAGTTCATATAGTAATTCCCAATCACCTGTCAGCGAATACGACCTTCACAACGTACGCTGCAATAGATATGAAGATATAATTGTATACTTAATTCTGGGAGATCCATTGGAAGCGATCAATGCAACGAAGTCAGCTACAGCTTCTAGGTGTGCTGAGTTATACACCTTGTTGTGGTAGCTCAGAAGAACCTTGAGGGTACGCGGATCAACTAAAATTTCTGATACCCGAGCAGATACCTACAATTAATTCTCAATTCATATAGCACGTCGATAAGGTATTAATGCTACCTGGAATTATAATACCCAGCCGACTACAACACGTACTAGATCAGCGGTGAGATAGACTTTCAAACCCATTCACTTGCCTGAAATATCGAATCTGGAGTTAACAGAAACATTATAGGTTCAGAAATGATAAGTTATAACTTGCGGTAGATGTGTCACTTGTTTGGAAGTAAGTGCATAGAGCGGCTGGTTTCGCATTGAAACCGGTGGTAGGTTTTAACTTCAGTCCAACAATATTTCAGATTTATAAAATATACGCTCGGCACAGGTACATATGTGTCGAGCAAACCTCCTACTTATTTGTAAATCATCCTATTTCAATCAGATCGCAGTTTTGATTGTTGAGTAAATTCCATTAAAAAAGGTTCGAATCAATTCATCTTGCACTCCCGATTATCCTAATATAGAAATAATCAACACAGATCATACTGCTGGAAAAATCGCAGACACTATTCTATTCTTCGATGGAGTGATAATTTCAGAAATGTAGAATAAATTAGAAGATTCAGTCCATAAGATTCATGATTGTTCAGACGACAATGCTGTGGACAATTTTATCTTTTGTCAACCTGATTTGAATACATGGCCTGAATTGAGAACAGCCTTAAGGAACAAATTTGAAGATACAACTGACATGAGTTAACAATAATTTATCTTTACATAACTGAAAAGAGTTCAACAATAATTCATCTTTACATACAATATTGAAGGTACTTTCATAGTTTTTCTCGAAAAAATCTGCAGATGGAATTGATGTAGACCTTATACTGTAGCATTTTGAAGAAGCATAGAAATGGTATGTACAAGAATAATAAAAAACAACTGAATTTGAAAATCTCGCGTAAAGTTAGTTAACTTAGACTAGCTTCTCGTCACTGATATGTATTTACCGGTGTGTACTTGACATCTCCTGTCTGAGCTTGCTCTACACTTTTTTTTGGAATTTGAAGTAATCTATATGCTAATAAGTTTGAGTTTTCTTCGCGCTATTCTCCTCCAACAGATTATCATAGTTCAAACATTTAGAAAAATCAATAATTTCTCACTTTGAGTCTCTTCTCAAACGAATAAATAAATATTGTGGAAATATCTGTCTATTTGTAGAAGAAGTTGGAATCCTAAGAGGAAAAGATTGAATAAACGATACAGTGAGAAACATATTTTTATTTAGACTCGATGTTTACTTGGTTTGAAATCTTTGTGGAATAGTAGAATACGACAAATTTGAAGTTCAGTTTTTATAATGTCACTGTATGTCGAAACAATATTTGTCATGTAAATTTAGATTTATCTCGATATTTAATTATTGTACATATTTTTAAGAGCAGCGCGTACAGAATTTGGCCAGAGTCGATTGGGATACTTGAAATATGTATCAACTCGGAAACGTGATACGCGTTTTTCTTCTAAATCACATAGTTAAATACGAATCAACACAAATGTACACTTTGTAATAAGAACAAATCAATTTTTTCGAATTGTATGTGCAGCATTTTCCAAGGAAAAGCCGCAAAAATTGAAGGCGTAATAAGATACTGCAGCACCTATGTGGAGGCTATCGCCGTCGTCTTATATTTAATGTTAACGGGAAAATCTGTGAGTTTCCATCATCAATTCACCCTTCTTAATATCGCCAATTTAGATGTGGAATTACATGTCTGCTTCACTTCACTCATAAGCTTATAATTACAAATTATACATACTTGTGTATATTATGGCTGAACCAGAGGATGCTCTTAAGAACCTGATGGTTCGTAGGTGGCAACTGAAAGCACTATCAAGCAGATTCGCTAGTTTTTCAGTCGATTCTAAAAATCACGAAAAAGTTACCGAAATATGTACCAGATTAGAAAAAATTGATAGAATCTTTGATACATCCAATGATATTCAAACAGAAATTGAACTCACACAATCATTCGATACTTTGGAACAACTCGGAGGAAGAATGTTTCTCGAAGAAAGTAGTTCGCGATTGTTGCCTATGTAGAAGAGTTAATAAATTTCCAAGAGCTGGTTGAGCCAATACCAAATGCATCTTCAAACTGAAACAAGTTAGCATTCTTAAAAGACATCCATTCAGGTGTACAGTTAGCAGTCATGAAATTGCCAGAATTCATTGGTAAATATGACAAATGGGCTACTTTTAGAGACACTTTTGTAGTTTTAATACATAATTCAAGTTTGAGTTACATTCAAAAGTATCACTATTTGCAGAGTCTTCGAAAGATGAGGTTGTGTCGGTGATTGAATCACTGACAATTAATGATAGCAATTATTAAGTTGCTTGGGACTTGCTACAGTCGCGATATAAGAGCAAAAAGCTCACCATAGTAACTCATGTGACAATTATTTGATTTACTCATATCCTATTACCCTGAGGAGACAGAATTGTTTACATTTAAACACGATCAGGCATTGCCAAATTTCGAGACACTCAGGCGGCTGTTATTGAAAGTATGGCTGTATGGAATGTGCTGTTGCCGGATTGGTTGTCTTGTGTGCCGGATTGAGATTTGTAATTATTATAAAAACGTCCATAGCATCATTTATCCGTTATATCAGTAGCAATACTGTTGAAATGTCGTTTTCTCTGGAAAATATTCCATAATTTATGGTAACCTGGAATACACAATCGAATTATAGAATATTTGAATTTTTAAATATAGAAATATTCGATTCCATTGCATCATTTGTTCAGAAAGCGAAAACGCCGCTCACCTTCTATGAATGGGGACTTGGTTCTGTACTACGAAATTTGACAGCTCACGTATTCCTAGTAGCTATTTCGAAGCGGTGTTGCCTTGCAAGTGGTACCAAGTTTTCAATCATCGTTACAGCGTTGTCAATAAGGAGTAATCATGACTCGGCGACAAAGTGGTCAGTTGGTTTTCTTTGTCATACTCCATGTAATCATTGCGATAAGTCGAATGAAGTTCTATGAATGAGGTGTTTCGTCTCTTTAGGATGATAGGTCTATGGATTTACCCAACTTTGTGAAAGATTCAGCTACTGCATTACTTTCATTCTTAGACAATTTTTCAAAACATTACAGGTTTTTAAAAAATTTGGGAGAGTCAGTAGAATCTTGGAGAAATTAGATGTAGCATCTAAAAAGGAGTGTAAAATTAAGAGTAATGATAAGGTGAGATTAAATATGGATGGTTTTATAGAATTCATTACTGACAGATGTCAGTTGTTAGAAGCTATAGCGTCACGTAAAATAACTGATGAAACTTATTCGGTGAATTTTAGTACGGATAAGGTTGAGGGTCCATTATGAAAACTGGATAATGGTATTCAAAATTGCAAGGGTTTTCTAAAATTGACTCCCAGTGACAGATTAGCAGAAATGAGGAAGGTGAGAGCTTGCACTAATTGTTAGCGTGCTGGACATGGCAATAAGGATTGTCATTCCGGTGGTTGTCGCATATGTCAAAAGATACATCATAAATTATAACACTTGGGTCCAAGAGGCAATTCACAAAATGCAGCATCGTCTGTTTCTACGAAGCATTTGGCTGATACTCAGACACAGGTCTTATCGACAGAAGGGAATTCGGTGACAGCTTGTACAACTATCGCAAGGGCTCCTGATTATGAACCTACGACAGTAACGGTTACTCATTGTCAGAATAATATGTTTGTTATTTTGTCTACTGCACTTGTACAAATTATTAATTCTCAAGGTCAACCTGTTATAGCTAGAGCTTTACTGGACGAAGGATCACAATCTGATTTCATAACTAAGAGCTTAAGGCGTAAACTGGAGTTGCCTATGAAGTTCACCTCTGTGCCTATATTGAGCATTAATGGTACTCCAAGTAAGGTTTTGCAAATAACTAGGGCAGAAATTAAATCTCTTACGACTGATACTTCAATGGATTTACAATTTTTGGTGGTTGATAAAATAACAGGGAATATTCCACAATTCAGTTTCGATATATCTAGCCTAGAACTGCCGGTAGATTTGAAACTTGGAAATCCAAATTTCAATATAGCTTCAGAAGTTGATTTATTGCTTGAGGCTAGTATATTCTACGATCTACTATTATTAGGTCAAATCAAGGTTGATGTTCATAAACCAATATTGCAAAATAATAAATAAGGTTGGGCTATTGCTAGCCCAATGGCCGATTGCAATATGAAAAGTCGGGATTTTTTATGTAATTTTGTACGGATGGATTCATTGAAAAATCGAGTAGAAGCATTTTGGCGATTAGAGGAATGTGACATTAAGAAGACAATCTATACCACTGAAGAAGCATATCGCGAGCAACTTTTTCAGAATACTTTTCAGCGCAGTTCAAATGGTAGATTTATGGGACGGTTGCCTTTTCGGGACAACCAAAATACATTAGGAGAATCATTATACATTAGTAGGCTCCAAAATTTAGAAAGAAAATTTGTGAAAATCAGACTTTGTGTAATAAGTTTAGTAGGTTTACGTCAGAATACTTAGATCTAGGTTATATATCACTAATCAGCAAACCAATTGACATAAATAATAATGTTTGTTATTTGCTGCACCATTGTGTACTGGAAGAGTGCTCTGAAACTACTAAACTACCCGTTGTTTTTGATGCTAGTGCTAAGATGAGCACCAATATTTCATTGAATAATATTCTCACGGTAGGTCCGAACATTTAAGAAGATATTTTCTCCATAATTTTACGTTTCCGTATTCATTTGATTGCATTTACTGCAGATATATTGATGCATAGATATACATGAGCAGGACCGAGAGTATCAAAGAATCGTTTGACGTTTCAAGCCTACAGAAGGCTCAGGTCATAACAGACTCATAACGCTCACATACGGAACATCTCCGGCATCTTTCATTGCAAAAAGATGTCTGAAGCAGTTCGCATTAGAAAATAAGATACAGTTTCTCATTTCTAGCCAAACCATTCTGATAGACTTTTACATGGATGATTGGCTGGGTGGTGCAGATGACGTGGAGTCCGTCACATCTTTGATCCGGCATGTTACTATTATTGGGAGGTGCTGGATTTCATTTGCGTCAATTCAACTCGATGCTAAATGTCTGAGAGACACAGGCAAGCATGGAGACAACTGATCAATCTCAAAATATCATTAAAGATACACAAAGTTCTAAAACCTAGGGAATTTTTTGGCAACCGAATGATGATTGTTTCAGATATCTAGCTCATTCTAGCCAACATCTCATAATTATTCCATCGAAGCACCATTATACTGAATTTTTGATATGGCAAGAGCATCTAGAAAATTTGCATGCTGGGCCTAGAGCGATTCCAACTAAATATTGGCCCTTGAGTGAGAGGCAATCGGTGAGACGTGTATTACTAAAATGCGTCATTAGTTTTCGAGCTGATCTTCCGAAGATATATGATTTATCTGCGCCTAGAGTTACACCATCCAGTGGCATTGACTATTATGGCCTCCATCTGATCAAAGACAGCAAGCTTAGAAATAAAAAGTACATCAAAGCGTACGTACGTATTTATATTTGTTCCGCATCTAAAGCTATGCATTTGGAATCGGTCATCGAGCTGTCCACTAATGGGTTTCTGAATTTTCTAAAACGGTTCGTTGCACAAAGAGGCTTGTGTACAGATATATTTCCGGATAACGGGACTAATTTTGTGGGCGCGGAAAATGAACTTTCCCAGATGGTTGATGTAGTTAAGAAACCACGTGTTTGTGAGTTTTTAATACGAAATGAAATTCTGTGACATTTTATACCACCCCGATCCCCGCACTACGTAGGCTTATGGGAATCAGACGTAAAGCTTACAAAGTATCATATAAAACTAGTCATGTATGATGTTCATTTGACATACAAAGGTTTCCATACTCTATTGGAACAAATAGAGTCTATATTGAATTCTAGACCCATATTTCCCCTCACAGAGGATCCCAACGTCCCAACGATTTGCAAGTATTAACGCCCGGACACTTTTTGATTGGCAGTCCGCTGAAAGCTGTACCGGAGGTACCATAATCTTACAACCGGCATACACATGCAGCAATTTTTCGACACATGGAATTGTTAATTCAGCAGTGCATCCTGAGAAAACCAATATTGTCCGAGTGGTATCTGTTAAGACTCGCGCTGGTGTCGCTAAGCGTGCAGTCAATGAAATTAGTTCGTCGCCAATAGATACTATGTGATTAACCATTGTAGCTCAGTTATGTACTCTCGAAGTCAAGCTTATCATTCATTTTTGTGTTCCTAAAATCCAGATCTTTCAAGTTCGGCAGCTATGTTGAATCGATAGTTTATATATATGATGTTCTATGAACAAATATTCATATTTTACGCTGCGGTTTACGCTGAATGTTGGATGCTTAAGGGCGCTAGTATATTTCTTGTTTTTAATTGTTATTTTTTGAGTAACAAATGTTTATGAGGTTTTTTACAGTTCATGTAGTTTGTTGCTTCTCGTTGTATTTTTAATGAACTAATAATCATTTGCATTGACATTTCGCTAAGGGAACTTACAACCCCAAGAAAAAGCAGTACTACCTAACACTAATAAATAGAGCTAGTTGGGGTAAAATTAAAACAACATTAGATCACACGTTGTGAATTTAATTATTTCAACTGAAGCATAACAATAAATAATGAATTGGTGGACCTTAGGCTATGAAAGAAAATAGAACCACGAGAAAAGTTTTTGGAATTAGAATCTGTTTGAACGTAAATAAGTGAGAATGGAGAAATGTGATAGGGAATTCACTATTGAATTGTTTTTTCCAAAGATGGAAATGGAAAGCAACTAAATGTAGAAAGAATGTTTTTTTGAGAGAGAGTTTGAAACGCATGTTTGATGAAGAGTATGTTTGAAATTATAGTGAGTAGTTTAAAAGACATCAAAGAGAGTTCAGAACGAAGAAACAAAAAGTTAGTCAATTTTTGAATGATTTGAGAGACTATTCGAAAAGACGAAATGAAAGTTGTGAGAAAATGTGTGGAAATTTAACAAATAAGTGATGTACAGAAAGTGAAAATTAGAGAGCATGAAGAACTAATCAATGAGAAAGTGAACAGATATAATGATTTTGTGGGTGAGAAGTTAAGTGATAATCCCTATATATAATCGAGTATGAGATATGGATACTATCGGAGAGAATTTGGGAAAAACTGTGGATGAATTACGAGAAAATAAGAATAGAAGATTAACAGAACAAGAAGACAGAATCAGAAAGGAAGAGAGTATGAGAGAGGAACGTGTAGAAGTAGAATATAGAACAATGGGACAGGAAACCAGTATAAAGTTCGATGATAGCATGGAGAGATTACACTCATGTGTATTTATACGAGACATAAAGAATGAATTGGAGAATGTAAGAGTGAAAATGATAATACGAGAGAAATTGATATGTGATCCCTTATTGTTAATCGCAAGGAAAGGTAGATTAACAATTTAGAAGATTTCAGTAAGCAATTTATAAGGAATTATAGAGGTGAGATACAGCAATCTGGATGTAGGGAAGAGTTATATCTCCACAAACTCATAGAAAATAGGGGGAAAACAATGAGTTACTATGCTCTTACGTTATATAAAGAAGCCCAGTATTTAGAACTGAGAATATAGGAAGAAGAAATTGTCTGATATATATCTAGATAGTATGAGGAACAGATTGATAAGGGATATGGATCAGCTAATTTCATATTTGAGTTGGATAGAAATGAAGAAAAATTCAAGTCAGGAGTATTATAGAGGTGCAAAACAGAATAATTGCAGGTAAAATAGTATGAACAGATCCTGTAACAGGAATCATAATTGCAATCTGAGTAGGGAACATAGCTATTGTAAAAGACGTTTTTATGTACGGTTGATAGAAGGATAGATAATCATGGAAACTACCAAGGTGATGATAATAGAAACATAATAATAGAATACTTATAACAGAAATAATCATCAAAATAATAATAGATATCAGAGGAATTATTAAAGAGGGAATAAAACAGATAATTATATAGAAAATAGTAACCAGAGAAGGAATAATAATTATAGAGACTATGATAGGGGTGAGAATAGGGACGAGAGAAGAAATTCAGGTTATAACAATAATTAAAGGGAAGTCAATTGTAGTAGGGTAATAGTAGTACCATATCAGGTAAACGAACATGCATCTTCAGGATTTTTAGAGAAGCACAGGTACCTACTGGAACAACGTTTTGACATATGATCATCATAAGGAATTTTCAGACACAGAGCAGGAAAATGAAAGCCTAGAAAGTTTAGGTTTGATATGGAAGTTCAGGGAAACACAGTAGAAATTTAGGTTGCCACGTGGTCGTAAGTTTCTCTCATGGAAGGAGAGCTTGTAAATGAGTGAAAAAGGTTAAAAATAATTGAGAAATTCCTAAGCTTCTAAAGTGGCAACTGAAACAATAATAATAATAGGGGAAACAAATTTTGAAATAGAACTTTTGATATTAAAGAATATTAGTATGGATATAATGATGAGAATATATGAGTTGAAACGGAATGAAGTCAAGGTAGATTATGAAAGAAAATTAATAGATGTGTCATTCACTCAAGTAGAGAAAATAGGAATGAAACGGTAGAACCAAAGCAAGGTTATAATTTGAAAAATATTGTTGAAGCAAAAAAGGTTTACATGAGTTTAAAAGGAATATTAGGGCAGATCAGGATGTTTGAGAATTATTATAAGGAATAATAGAAGAAAAACTTCAGAATGAAAAATTATCCAATACAATACAAGTGAATGAAAAATGTGAAAAAAGTAGAGGAAAGGTTATATTAATATTATTGAAAAAAGTAAAACGAAATTGTAATTCTTTAGTTATTGCTAAGAAATCTAACAGAGACATAAGGTTATGTTTGGATGCACGCACTATCAATAGCTTTCCTGTTCCACAATATGAGGCTCCTACAAATTTGCGTACGTGTTCAGATTTAGTTGGAACGATGCATGAAATCTCAAATGAATATGAAATTTGCAAGGTACGCTACATCAACGATATTCTTATTTCCTCCAAAGAAATGTGAGAAAGAAGTGAAATTTTTGGGATATAAGTTGCCAGGAAGTGGAGTAGAAATGGATGAGGGTCGGATAGAAAACATTGAGTCGTTTTTGGGTATGATAAATTATTTTGAAACTTCGAATTCTGATTTGAAGCAAAAGAAATCAAATTAATAGGATCATTAAAGAAGGGGGTTGAATGGAACTGGTCTCAGGAAAAATAGGAGGCATTATTGATGAAATATAAAGAAGAATTTGCCCAAATACTGAGGGTATATCATCCACTATATGAAACACCATTCATTCTAAAGACTGATAAATCTCAGCAAAATTTTAGTGGCATATTGCAAATACAGGAAGAATTGTAAGTTCCAATATCATTCGTATCGAGAGTGACACAATACCATGTAAGAAATGATGGTGATGAGAAATGAAGTCATGATAAAAACTGATCTTCATTCTTAAGAATAAATTTGCGAATAGTCGTATATAAAGTTGAACTCTTATAAAACAAAGAGTACGATTCTGAAATAAGGTATATTCCAGGTAAATCAAATTATGTAGTAGCAGACGCTCTGACCAGGAAACAACGTAGGTCTGTGAAAAATAAACGCAAATTTAAAGACAATCTGAAAAAATATTTTCATCAAGAGGAATTGAGGGAAGGCAAAACGAGTAATCAGAGGGGGAAAAAATCAAACAGAGTATGCATGTACAACAAGTGGATACAACAGAATTTTACAGAATTGGCGAAAATTTAACTTTGAAAATATTGAAAGCTTCACATTTAGAGTATAGACATGCAGGAGCTAGAAAAACATGACTGTTATTCTGAGGGAATTAGATCGATAAAAAGGACTGTCACTGTATAAACGAGTAGCTAGTACAGTGAAAAATGTCAAAGAGCTAAAAACAAAAATAGTATCATTGAAAATATTCCTAAAAGTATCATGGCGAAAGAAGGAATAGTTGCTATAAATTTTTTGATTGATTTTATAAAATGCGAAAGGGGAACTGAACATATTTTCAAAATATGTGAAACTTTATCCATGTGAAACTATAAAATGTAGAGAGATAAAGGTAAAGTTAAATACGTATTGCAAAAATAAAACTTACAAATTGATAACGGACAATGCAACCTATTTCAAGAGCATCCAATTGAAAATTTTCTGCGAAAAGGAGACTACGATTGTTGGAACTGGTGCGATGTCATAAATATCAATAATAATAATTTATTTGCTGTATAAAACTAGTCATGTAAAGATCTATATCAAAACATATATCATGTTTAAAGATAGTAAATAAATTGCTGCAGTCACTTAGAAGAAGTCCTGAATATGGTGTAGTAATTCTTTTTGAATATAGATAAATGAACGTTGCGAATGCACATTTCGTTAGTCACTATCATATACTATCAAATACATATGGATAAACATAAACAGAAACACATGTGAACATACAGATATTTTGTTGGTGGTCGCTTTTAGTACTTTAGAAATAAATATTTGAAACATCTAGAAGCTGATAGATTCTCAATCTAGGATTTTGTTCTATCCATTTCTTCAGCTTGGAGGAAGGAGAATCCGAGCATTAAGCAGTTCGAATTTGGGTTTTAGTTTTAGTCGTGACGAGGTTGTTTTATTTGTACTCGTTTCACTCCGAAATTCTAGCGTTTAGTACAGTGAATCTGTCAGGAAAATATGGCTTTTGGGGCAACAGATGACCATTGCTATTTTTTCCATGAATCGTAAGCGCGGCATGTGATGGATGAATTCAAGACCAAAAATTTGTGACCGCACCCTGCAAAATTTTCGAGAATATCGGAATGTTTTTGGTCTCGATTTTCCGCAAGAACGGTAGGTCATGGAGAAAAATGTTCCATTCAAAAATTGTAGAGATCAATATAATCTACAATTTATCACAAGCAGTTAATGCGCTACAACCAAAATTACAAAGGCAGAGGGCACCAACATTTCCGAAAATTACTTTTTCTTCTTTTTTGACGCGGAATATGAATTTTTACGCTACAGTGGAAATTTGAAAGTACCGAAAAACCTACCAAACACATGCGCTTTTTCGCTACGATGCACTTTCACGGAGATATAGTGCTTTCACTTGCTAATATGGGTTATTTTGGAAATACCTACCAAATGCCGCATTGTAGCTTTCAGCGGATGTGACAACACCTCATTCACTTATTTCCAAGGCAAATAAAAACTCTTAGCGCTACTCGAAAATGATGAGATTTTGAGTCTGATAATATTGCATTCGTTCGATCTTCCAGCTCAGTGGATTTGGTTGGTAATACATCTTGTTGATCAGAATGGCGGTATGTCGATGCGATCATCACATTTGTTCTTGCGAATATTGAGTCGTACCCTCGCGATTGTTCAATCTTGGAAAAAGTATTTCCACGAGGGTAGCAGTTATTATGATGCAAGGCACATGAGTTTGCTATGAACGAGGTGATCAGAGCTCATCCTTTTGCTTCCTCCAATTTTCAATCACTTCTCTCGATAACTCGAGGTTCCTGAACCTGAATAATATCTATATTTTTTTGTTTAGTCACATTGTAAACTAAAGCCGGACTTAGATTGGTGCAAATTCAATTGTAGGACTGAAACTATCTTACAAGACTCTTGTCACCTCTCTGGGCTCCCTCTTAGGCAAGTTAAAAGTGAACATCCAAAGTTTTTGGTATGATTTGGATCTAGTGCTTTTTGTCCTTGTCAATATCGTCTAGAGCATTAGCATAATAACATCTCACTCAATAGTGGGCCAACGGCAATAATTTGTTGTCACCCACCAACGGTAGGGCCTATTTCTACCGAGAACTAGTCACCCCACAAGATGATAAGAGCGAACTCCATTCCATGGTCTCTTAAAACCTTGGTGGGATGTCTGTTCTCGAGCGTTTGACGACCTTTCGCTCAAGGTAGCCCGTAAGGATTTTCATATGTTCCGCATTTTATGTAATGCGGGTAATCTTCATGAAGTATAGTCAATCGGATTCCTGTCACCTTACCCTGATACGAAACGGTCAGTTCTATCCCAGATCTCTCCGCAAGCTTGTGCATCTCTTCAGCTCCCTTCAGTGGTACGATTGCTACCACCATCAGCACCTGAACTCAGAAGAGTGTTTTCTCCTTGCACGGTTTGCAAAGCAGAGCTACTCTATTTTATCGAGTTACAGTCGTCTTTTTACAAGCCGGCAAGTAAAACATGAAACATCACATAACTTTCAACCGTAGACCCATGCTCTGTGAATGACAGTCGCTCTAATATGGGCAAAGTCTATCTTTTCAAGGTTGCAGTGGCGGCTCCTCGTAGGAGGCTAAGGAGGCTCAGCCTCCTCACCAATTTATCTTAATGATCATTTTCCATTTTATTTCCTGTTTCTCAGATAATTTTTAAAATTTTACAATCAATTCCCCATTCTCAGTAGTTATTTCTAATCTGGCAACAGTGCCCTGAGGCTAGACTCTCTATATATCTCAAACGCTGAGCATGTGTTGTTCAACGCAGTTGCCGTTTTTCCGACCAGTCCGAATGCCAACTGGGTAAATCAGCGAAAATGGCAACACCCTCTGGAGGCTAGCCTGCGGCAGCCGCTAGCAATCTATGAAATACGAGACGTGCGTTCGGCCGACTGCTGAGTAGGTCAGTCAGTGCTTGTTTATGTGTTGTCACGCCATGCGAAGTAAGGTTAGATTGTTGTCTGTTGTAAATTTAAAATGAGTGTTAGTGAGTTAGTTGCTGCCTTTTAGAAAATTCATTTATTGAATTCACGTATAATAAAAGAGTTTCTTTTGAATAAACGGCCTTTACCGAATTTGAAAGGATTAGTAATGTCAGGTAACTATCAAAATCGATCATTGTTAATACCAATAGTAGTATTGACCAGACGAAGTTTAAAAAAAAATCATTGGTTATCCTGTAATGCTCCAACTCGATGGAATTTTACATCACGTGCAGTATTTACCATCCATAAAAATGAAGACAAATTAATTGAGACATTTGATTTTGTATTAAACAGTGATGACTTTTCAACAGATCAGGTTTCATTTAATGCTGCTGTTGGTTTAAAATCTTATTTAGAAAATGAAGAATTTTTGTTTTTTCTTGATAATTTTAAATCAATATTTGAACAAACTGATCTTATTTTTCAAATTTCACAACATAAATTCACTGTTATAATTTATTCAAGAGATCGTTTGAAACATCTCATTGGAAAAATTTCAAGTTTCCGTAATACGGAATTTCATTTTAATATTTTATTTGAACATTTTTCAACTGAAGAGGCTCCTCCCGCGAAAAGGAGGAAAATGTATGATTTGGTAGACAAGAAAGTAAATTATATACAATTTTCTTATGAAATTTTAGATACTATTAAAGGTCAAATTGAGATTCGATTTTCCGATTTACATGAATTGAAGTTTTTTGACTTGACGGATGGAAGATTTTTCGAATCTTTTTCAAAAGAGTTCCCCAATACACTTTAAGATAACTTAGTTCTAAAATATAAATTTTTTGATAAAATAGCACGGCATAATGAACTATGCGTTATATACTCGGATGAAGATATTTTAGGCCAGTATGACAGTCACGCCGATATGATAGAATATATGATAGACAATGATTTGCAACAAGTTTTACCTCAGTTTTATAAACTACTTTGTTTGACAGTCACCATTTCTGTCACGTTGGCATCGGTGGAGAGATCATTTTCTACTCTCAAACGAATCAAAACTTACATGCCAAACACAATGGGCCGAAATCGTTTATACAATGTTAGTTCAATATCTACTGAAAAAGATTTAGTAAAACACTTAAAACAAAATGATACATTTTTTGATAATATTATCGATCATTTTTCGCAAACTAAAGACCGTAGAATTCCGTTAATATGAATGAATGAATGTTTATCCATGAATACGTACATTACATTTACATTTACGTACATTACATTTTTATGCATAAAATACAAAAATATATCTCGTTAACATAATACTAAATGAAATTCTAACTATAACAAAGTCTAGATATATATTAAATCGTGAGCCATCGTTATATTGATGTAGGTACACTGAAGAAACTAGAATGGGAACCCGACTAAATTCATCGAAGAATTCGTCTTCGGGTATTGATAGCTTAAAAAAAGAAAAAAAAAAGAAAATATAGAAAATATATAGAACGAGCGAATATATATTGTTTTGTTGAATATTTTATGTTATTGGACTTCTAACTACGACTAAGATATTTGTAAGGGTGAAAGACCTGTATGAAATACAGAAGGTATTTTTTACAGAAGGTATATTTTCTTTGCCGTTTTATTAACTTATTTAGTTTATTTTTCTTGGGAGTAGCGGCTTATTGAAACACGTAGATTATTTATACATCTTTACTAGTTTCGGGATTTAGATCCCATCCTCAGAAGATAATTCACTCTACAAAAATATGTATTGTTTAATAATGACTAGTGTTGAAGCTTATGTTATTACTTTAAAATCGTGAATCGTGAAAGACATGTATTATATATTATAAAATATGAGCAATGATTATTCTAACATGCAATATTCTTACTTGTACATACCTATAAAACACATTTACAAACACTAATTGACATAACATCCTGTAGAATAAAGTAAAAACGCAACGGTTGATTAATCATATCATTTCAGACTGAACGATGAAAGGTGACAGTAGTGGTTATCCGATCTCTATAATATTATGTTATGTCAATTAGTGTTTGTAAATGTGTTTTATAGGTATGTACAAGTAAGAATATTGCATGTTAGAATAATCATTGCTCATATTTTATAATATATAATACATGTCTTTCACGATTCACGATTTTAAAGTAATAACATAAGCTTCAACACTAGTCATTATTAAACAATACATATTTTTGTAGAGTGAATTATCTTCTGAGGATGGGATCTAAATCCCGAAACTAGTAAAGATGTATAAATAATCTACGTGTTTCAATAAGCCGCTACTCCCAAGAAAAATAAACTAAATAAATAAAAAAAATATATATATATATATATATATGTATTGATACAACTATAACAAATAGTATACAGTACAGAAATAATGACAAAATTATATGTTAACTGAAAATGGATCGATTACATTGGCGAAATACTTTCGGTCATTTACGAATATCCATTCCTTTAATTTGGTTTTGAAAAGACGAGCTGAATTTATTTTTTTCAAAGAGTTCAGTAAATTGTTCCAAAATTTCGATCCAATGAAGCAGAAGCTTCTCTGACCAAGTGCTTCATGAGTAGCCGGGGATACATAGCGGATTGTGTATTTCGCCTCGTACCGTAAGTATGTGGTATATTATAAGTATAATGCCCATTTGAGTATGGGAAACAAAGAGCTTCGAAACAAAAGAGTTGTCGCGTGTCCATTACTTTTGAATTATCAAATAATTGTTCTGAAGAGAATCTGCATGGTTTTTTGAGAATAATTTTCAGTATGAATTCCTGAATAATATTGATTGGACTCAGATAATTATTCCTCATTCCACCCCAACCAATGATACCGTATAGTAATATGGATTCAACGAAAGCGGCGTATATAATTTTCAATTGTTTGTGAGATAAAAATTCCACTAGTTGCTTGAATCTGTAAATCAGGAGGCCTCTGAGTTTATTCGTGATGTTGCGAGCGTGAACGTCCCATTTCAAAAAGGAGTCAATATGGATGCCTAGATATTTGCAGGTGTGTTCGAGCTCAAGTTTATGATTTGCTACAGAGATGGTATCATAATCCGGTAAAAATGGTTTATATGAAGTAAAAGGTACAATTCTTGTTTTTGAAGCGTTAACGGTCAGTTTTCTCGAATCAACCCACTTAAATAAATTTTGTATATCATCAGAGGCAATTTGTTGGATTTCTGACCAGTTCTTTCCCACGCTAATAATTGCTGTGTCATCGGTGAATGATAAAATTACTCCTGCTGGGTCCAATTGTAGAACATCATTTAAATAAAGTATAAATAGTATTGAACCAAGAACGGTACCTTGGGGAACACCGACCGTTACAGTCTCTCCTTGGCTGAACATACCATCTATTTCTGTAACTTCCCTTCGATCGTCGAGATAACTTACGAAAAGATCTAATGCAATTCCACGAATGCCGAGGCATTCTAATTTATCAATTAATAATCTATGATTTACTGTGTCAAAAGCTTTTGCCAGATCAACAAACACTCCCAAACAAGATTTCTTGTGATCAATAGCTGGATAAACGATGGATGTTAATCTGGCAATAGCATCTGGAGTAGATTTACCCTCTTGAAAACCAAATTGGTGGGGGGAGATTATTTTATTCTTGTTGATAAAGCTAACTAGGCGGTTTTTAACTGCTCTTTCAAACAATTTTGCTATTGATGAAATTAAGGAAATAGGTCTATAGTTGCTTACAAGAAATCTTTCGCCTGATTTGTGAATCGATTTTATAACTGCATTTTTGAAGTGTTTTGAGACTTTTCCCATTTGTAAAGCTAAGTTAATAATATACGATATCGGTTGGCATACAAAATCACTGGTTATTTTCAAGGTTTTGTTAGATATTCCATCAAGGCCACTAGCTTTTTTATCCTTTAATTCCCTAATGAGCTCTTTTATTTCAGTGTGGTCTGTTGGTTTTAGAAATATAGACGAGTTGACGTTTTTAGTTTTGGTTTTTATCTCTGCACTTTGAGAGATCGCATTAGCCATTTTTTCACCAATACTACAGAAATATTGATTGAAATGGTTTGCAATTTGAAGTTTGTCAGTTATATCAGCACCATTAACAGACTTAATTTTGTTAATTGTATTGTTAGTATTTGGTTTATTGCAGAACTCTTTAACAACATTCCACAGATTTTTGGCAGATGTTTTGTTTTCATCAATTTTTTTTTGAGGTATTCATGTTTGGTTTTCTTTAATAAAGAATTAAGTTTATTTTTGTAATTAATATATGCATCTTCCTTTTCTAAGTTAAGAGGATCTTTGAAGGTCTGTTGGTGTAATTTGTCCCTATTATCAATGGATTTTATAAGGCCTTTCGTGATCCACGGTTTCTTCTTTTTGATAGTTCTATTTTTTTTTGAATGAGTTGCTTTTTGTATAATTCCATTCAGAGTTTCAATGAAGTTATCGGTAGCAGAATTTACATCACGTTCATTATATACAGTTATCCAACTCTCTGTACTGATTATGTCTAACAACTTTTTTCGTTTAGATAATTTTTGGTCGTAGGCTATCTGTGCCTACATTTTTATTTTTCAAGTTAACTATTTTTACTGCTGTGGAAAAGTGATCCATAATATTTGTATGAATTATGGCTGGGTAAATGTTTTCAATAATATCCGCATTATGTTTTAAAAATATGTGGTCCAGACCGGCTTTCGAGACAGTAGTTATTCGCGTGGGGTTATTTATCAGCGATCTGAATCCTTCAGCAGACAAAACATTTCGGTAATCTTCAACATCTTTGTCATCTTGCTCTAATACATTTATATTTATATCTCCCAATATATAATATAAAATAAGTTAATAAAATTAATTCAAAAAAACAGAATATGAAAAATTCAAAAGAGAAGAAAAAATATTAAAAATTCAAAAAAAATAAAAGGCAAAAAACGAACAAAAAAATTTTTTGCCAAGAGAAACTCTACACCTCCACGTTGGTTCTTGCTGGGTAACAATTAATTTTGTCACTGAAGTAGCTGGTACGGTCGCTGTGCAAAGGTTAAAAGGCTGTGAATAGAGTATATTTTTACAAAAACGTTTTATGTCCAGCCTCCTCTCGCAAAAATTCACGAGCTGCCACTGCAAGATTGTACTATTATGTTTTGATATTTACAATTCCTAGTTCTCTTATTTGAACATGCTAAAACGATGAGCCGAGCGAGATTATGAATCTAAAATCACTCCAGATTTAGATCTGCCAGGCAAGTGAATAGGTTTGAAAGTCTACATCACCGCTGAACCAGTACTTGTAACAGTCGTCTGAGTATTATTTCAGGTAGAGTCAATACCACCTCATCGACGTGTTACGTGTATTGAGAATTGTTTGTTGGAACCTGCTGGGGTATCAAAGATCTTAGTTGATCCGTGTACCCTTAAGGTTCTTTAATCCTGTTACCACTAGGTGTATATTTCAGCCCACTCAGAAGCTGCTTTCGACAACGATACCTTGATTCCTTCCAAGGGACCGTCCCGTATTATTACTTATAATCATATCTTTCCATTTAGTCAAGCGTAAATTCTGAAGGTCGTATTCGCTGAGAGGTGATTAGGAATTATCTGTTAAACTGGTTAATCAAATTGAATAATAAATATATATTGAATGACAGAAAATTTATTACATTATGAAAAAAACAAACGAATCATAGGATTAATCCAAAATTTAGGAATGAGAATGATATTAATTTAAAGAACGTCTAATTCAGATTCACCATAAGTGATAACTTGGGAGACCGTTATCAATGTCGCTAGTTCTACCCCTTTCGCCAGTGAGCGAGTTCCTGCTCGAGTTCTCTCAAGGGAGTTGGAATCAATGAAAATTAATTAGCACAAACTCCGAACAGTGATCGATCTCGCGCTTGATCATGCCGATAATTGATAGATAATATTTAAAATTAAAAGATTCCTCTCTGTATGGTAACCTGGGGTAAGCCTAACGACCTAATACTCTATTATATCCCCTAAGTGATCTCCGATAAGCAGGATTACGAATGATCAATACTCAGCCTGAATGGTTGGAGGAAACATTTATAGACTAAATAAACATTGGCGGGCGGAGCGTGATCTGAAGGTTAAATAACCACATTATATCCTTTCGCCGATTCAGAGGTTGGAGTCAATATAACAGTTGTGCTTTGACAATCAAAATGCACTCACCCTGTTGGTCTGATATCACAATTCCCTCTCGAATCCCTTGTAGAACTAAGGCACAGTGAATTCACACACTCGAGTTCTACGTCGGATTAAATTATGGATGTTATGGAATTGTCAAAAAATGATTTTGAAGGGAACAAACAAACACTTTCCGCGAAACGCGGAAGAGACGCACATGTCCAGCGCAGCTTCAACCCTGCAATGAACACAATCTGATAAATTAATTCAATCTCTATAAATTTCTTGAACACAAATTAATCCAGATGAAGGTGATACATAACTTGACTTAATGCAAGAATGGAGCATCCCTGTGAACATAAAGCTGACTGGACTTACCAAACGAGTAGGTGGTGAAGAACTCTCCTTTTTTTCTCAAGTAATTATTTTTTATGGAATCATTGAAGCGGCGGCCACCCCACGCCGAAAGCTTAGAGAACGTGTTTCACTCAGAATATCGGAAGCTGAGCCCCCTCATCCGTTATTAATGACCTATAGGAATCTAACTAGGTGGAAGAATCGTAAGTGACGGCTCTTCTCAACTCCACGTGGACTTCTCCTTACTCAGGGAAAAGAGAGGCCATTGGTCTCGTGCTGTGCTACGTTTGCTAAGAAAGGTTGATGGCTGGCCTAGAAGTCAATGCTACAGGAAAGAGGGTTCAGTTTACAAACGTCTCTAGACATATATGACATATCGTATGTTCATTTCTAGATATAACAATTAATAATACTTTCGAATTGAATCAAATCAAATTATTCTAGGACCCAAAAAGTAATAATCCGTCGAATTATCACAATGCTACATCATAGATAACAAAGCATAGGTGATTGGTCAATCGAATGAAATAAAATGAAATGATTAAAATGATGTGAGATGAAGAAATATATCATTAATTTTTTCCACACATCAAAATCTGATATTAGATTGTGCACCAAAATTAGCGAGAATCTTAACCTATTTATTGTTATGGAAGTAAATATTATAATTCTCATTTTCATCTTGTCTACCCATCTAAGTGAATATGTTTTGATATAAATTTGAATAATTAGATGTTTGGAAGTGGGTAGGTACCTCGGTATGGGTATTTTTTTGCCAAAATTAAAAATAATGGAGAGTGGATTTGATAGAAAGGGTTAGAGACAAGACGGGTTGAAATATGAAAATGAATATAACAAAACTCAAATTCGTAAAATGGAAATAGGCATATAAGTCAGAAGTAAGTATGGTATAGAAGAGAATGAAATTATCTCACCTTATTGTGTTGAACGTATCCAGGTTCCTTATCTTAATTTTATTGCCATCATTATTTTTGCATGGTTTCTAGTAAATTGAATTTTTACATGTAATCTATAACATAGCACGATTATTCTGTGTTTTTGCAGAATAGTTTAAGAGTGATAGAAAATATCGAACAAAGACCCAAGAAAATCTTTCTGGTTCTTCATATTGAGTAATCATTTTTTCAATATACAGTCGTTGATAATAAACTCTAAGATTGTGTACATGTGAAAAACTATTATGATAAGGAAATAAGTGGCTAAAGATGAACCATCTTTTTAACTCATCAAAGTACTGATTATTGGTGTTACTCTCAACTATATACGAAAGTTACTCATTACAGGACAGCTTTTGTATAGTGATTGGGCTAGATAATTATACAGAAATATAAATTTCAACTACGTCGCCGTCTACTTGATATTTGGATAAATACAAACTACAAAATATCCCAGACAATTTACTAAAATTATTCAACATGAGCTATATATTTACTTCCAGATTTGTCAAATCAGTCTCTGTTATTATGTATTTTAATGAAGACCGACCACCCATATAATTCCCCATTTTCTTAAGAATGTGTCTCAGCCTGATTTTTCTCCTAACTTTTCAGATGGAAATTTCCCAGAAAAATAGGATGATAGAATGTTTCGAAGGAAACTCATCTATTCATATCAATACAGATGTATTCTGTCTGGAAGCAAGCTGAGTAAGTCTCTTTTTTGAATGCGGATTGAAATATAATTTAAACTACCTAAATAATAATTTGCTTCAGAAAATCTATTATGGGATCGATGATGAAATATATCAGTACACTCTGTTCATCTCTCATATAGCATCATCGGTCAACTCATTCGTCAACTCAAAATAATATCTCATGATAATTTCACAGATGTATGGAGTTATTTATTATATATTTATTGTGTATGTCTGAATCTTAATTCAGCAATTCATTCTATCCTGTTTCCAAAATGTTTAACATTTGAATTATGAATACTCTCAATGATATATGTGAATGTAGATTCAGATCGACTGAAAATACAAGGATGAAATGAGAATGGAGCAGAAGCGGAAAGTTTACGTGCCCAATGAACGTGATTGGTGGTGGAAAGAGTATCATGTGAAGACAATTTTTAATGCTCCAACTCTAAGAGTATCAAAGAAATTTCTATTTCACGTATGATACTTCTTCTTTCAACTAGTTCATGGAGGGCAGTTTTATTTTTAACCTCCAAACTCCGGTTAACTATGATTGGAGTCCAACTTTTATCAAGCAGGAACGATTCTGCAAGCGGATCAAGAATAAACTCATATTATACGAAAGAAATGTCCCAACTAGCCACTATACGTGCCCATGGAGTCAATAATGCAATCAGACCACGGAGTAAATAAAACTGTTCCGAATTTGCCTATAATTACATTTTCATGAAACTACATGATACACGTTTTTCTCTCCAACTTCTACGCCACTGAAAAAAAAAAAACAGTTTTGAGACAACCATTAGAACCGCCAATGTTTTTTACTGAAAAAAGGTAATCCTGGTCATAAGCTCTAAAATTGACCGTTTTCGAGAAAAATCAACTTTTATGTTGAAAAACATGGTCAATTCTTACTAATTAGACGAAATTTATTCAAACAAGTAGAACAAGTAACAAAATCATTTTATACATTTTCGGAAACGAATAGATGTATGGTGCTTGCCAATCATGGCAAATTAATTTTTTTTGCAAATAAATAGGGATTATTCTATTTTCGTACCATTTATTAATTAATTTATACATGTCATCCTGTACTGATAATGTAGGGTCAGATTTAAATTTTTTATAAGTTGTTTCATCATTTAATAAATTTTTAATTTTTTTTTCATAGTCATCTCTATGCATTATGAAGGTTTGTTACGTTGATCCGAGTTCCAAACTAATATTTGAGAGTTAGCATCCAATTACTTTTTCTCTTTTTTGTGTGATGGTTGAAACGATTTTTTGCTATGCTTATTTCAGCTTTCTGTTTATTCTCTTTATTTGTCAAGATGTTACAAATTAATGAGCAATTTCATTGTCGATAGGTTATTTTGTATTATCAGTCAAAACAAATTTCGGACCTACGCTTAACGTATGTTGCACCACATCCGGAATTTTTGTGTCTGTTTTTCAATCATAGCTTATTGATTTTCCGTTTTTCATTAGTTACTTCATTGAAATATTCATCTTTTTGATTGAGAGGCTTTGATCTAGTTGTTCTTTTTTTCGAAAATTGTGCTGCTGGGCTTGGAACTTTTTTTTTATGTAAATCTCATTAAGACGCCAGTAGCATCATGACCATCGAATTGAAAGGAAACGTTATTGGATGAAAATGTGGGGTCAAATATCTGGGAATTACACTGGATGAAAATTTCCTATGGAACAAGCATAAAAATAATCCAAAGCTATAAAAGTCCCAGTGATGTGCAGAAGTTTTGCGATAAGACTGAGGGAAAATATTCAAGTAATCGGTGGATACACACGGTAATAGTGAGACCGACTATTACGTTATATGGGGCAGTGATCTTTGGTAGCAGAACTGATGAGATTAGTTCGATATGAATATATCAAACATTTTAAGACTAGCCTGTGTAACAGATGCAATCAGATCGTGCGTAATGGGTGGAATAGAAGTAATCCTGAACCTCACGTCATTCTATATGGTAGTTGAGAGTATGGCGATAAGGACATCACATAGAATGATTGGAGAGGCTATCGCCAAACATAAGTATGGACCCCTATCTGTGAATTAGCATACTTGGGAACGATAAGATGATAAAAATGTGAAGATGCGAGAAAGACTTCAAGATGAAGCCAAGTCGCGAAAGAGAATGGAAATAAAACACCATCCAAGACTCAGTAGGAAAGCTACTGAGCGGTACAGTGACGGCCCTGGGACAAAAGAAGGAAATGGAATTGAGGTATATGGATCTGAAGCTGAGTAGCACGAAAGCAAGCTTCTTCCAATAGGAGATTCACGCTGTAGGAAAATATGTGCAGTTCATTATAGGGGAGATCTTTCGTAGACAAGAAATCGGTATGTCGGACAATCGCTATCAGCGCTGAATTCTAACGTTATCAGCTCCAAGATGTCCTGGGAAGGCTCAGAGAAACTTGACGAACAGAGCAAGAATGATGATCCCAGCTTTCCAGGACTCATCAGAGTGGACAGACCGATTCGCAAAACAATGTTTGGAAACACCATTTTTAGGACATGAACATTTCTGCGCAATAAGTGCCAGTACAATACTGAGACAACTCCATAAATAAGTAGATAGCCAAAAGCAGGCGGAGTTTCTTCTGAGAAACTAGAAGAGATATAAGGACTTCATAACCTGTGAACAAATTAACTTAGAATACTAGCGGAAATCCTAACAGGTCACTGCCGGTTGAGAAAACCCCTTAAGAAGGTCGGATAAGTATGGGCAGAAGAGTGCAGACTTTGCAAAGTGAAGGACGGAACCTCTATCCATATCCTTTCAGAAAGCACTAGCTTGCAAAATCCAAGGACACAACATTGAGGAGCTTATCAAATAGAAGAGAGAGATTCGGTGCCGCCTACATGATAAGTGGAGGTTGAAACAATAGGTGCAATCAATTATTAAGTATACTTCCATATATGGATATCATATGACAGTTTCTCATAACTACTGGTACTGTAATTTTTTCTATCCTGCTTATGTAATAAATAATCTAATAATAACCAGTCAGGTTTTAATTACAAGTGCTGGAATATCTCTTCATAAAGATCCTGCCAATCCTGCCATGTAATCAGGGAATCCCAAGAAAGAATGAATTATCTTATTGAGTGTTAATTTGTTGAACAATATAATAGGGCAATTTGGGAGAAAAATGGATATCACCAATTACAAACAATCTAAAGTTACCGACACAGTAGTGGTCAACTCAAATTTCATTGTGGATGAATAATATATCAAGGCACCAACATATTCAATAAGCGTACTCTACATGATAGCTATGTTCATCCTTGCACTCCTCATATTATAAATCAGGGATGCCTACTTAAGAGCAATATAACGACATCTATCAAGAAGCATGGTCCTAAGAGCACAAGTAGGAGACGCCTAAAAAGTGAGTATCGTAAGGGAACAATTTAAAAATTATCAGTCTCCGAAATGCATGTTGCATTAGTTATGAAAGAGGTATATTCGTAATAGTAAACTCCAGTGCAATTAATAAAATGTAGAGCAATGTAATAAGTAAAATATCTTATATTGAGATCAATTGCTCAATGTTTCATCAGTTCGATGTACATTCTTGAACAAATTCAAATAGAGATGAAGACGTTCAACACTGAATATGATAACATATTAGAATCAGTCAATTTCTGTAGTAATCAGATAACTACATTTGGAAAAATATTGAGCAAATTAAGTAAAAGCATGACCATTATAGAGAAGTTGTCGCAGGAGGATGCAGATCTGAAGGTAATGGTTGGACAGTTGACAACCAGAGTTGGAAATATTGAACATCAAGCACGCCTTAATGATATTGAAATACAGGGTGTGCCTGAGGAATCCAATGAGAACATTCTTCAAATACTGGTCCATATTGGATAACATATTCAATGCACTATTCCGCTATCTGATGTCAACTCAGCTCATACAGTAGCTCACTTTACTCAATCTGAGGATCCCAAATCTATCATCGTCAAATTCCAATCGAAGATGAAGCAAGATGAAATCTTAGCAGCGGTCAAAACAAAAAGACGGAGCTATCCTGACAAGTGCCAACCGGGTCTCGTCATTGACAACATATCAAGAGGCCTCTTTATGAATGAACATCTTGCAAGAAACACCGTACTTCTTTTGAAAAAACCTGAAGATATGTCCAAATCGAACAATTATGAATTTGTTTGGGTGCGTAACGGTAGTGTTTTCGCTCGAAGAAATGACCGGTCTTAGTTTTAAGAATCATTACGTCCAAAAAATGAACTGAATTATCACTTCCTCTACAACCAAATGCATATGCATCCTTGGATAGTAGACTTCCGCAGATAGCTAATCTTGAAAATTCTTGGCTTCCGGATGGATTTCGCGTCACAATAGCTAGACTCGATGCCGACGTTTCGCCAATCATCACAGGTGGCATCTCCAGGGCAGGCTTGAGGCTTGAACTGAAACTGGTTCTACTGGTTTCTGTAGCTGTATTCATTGTAGAAAAAATCCTTCACGCTACACAGTTCACTGCCTTTTTTCCGGTGGTCAACTCCGTTCCGGCACCTGACCCTGCCGTTGTGTGATCATGTGCGAAGTGGAATTTTCGAGAATGGGTTTCCAAATGTTGGGAAGGTAATATTCGAGTCACAGTTCAGATTTTTCGAATGTTTTGGAATTTCTATAGCTTCAAGAATTTTTCGCTGATAGAAGTTTGGGGCTCGGGCTAGGATTTTAGTATCTTCAAAAAGGATTTGATTAGATTCCTCAATGGTCCTTCCCACCACCACCCTGCCCAAAAGCAATCTGTTGTAAACTCCCTGGTCAACAGAGCTGTCAACTTATCTCTACCTCAATCCTTGAAATCAGAATTAAAACATCTTTCATCTGCCTTATTATCAAACAATTTCTCCCATTACAACATTCAAAAAGTCATAAAGAAATACACTTCACCTAAAATTTCAAATCAACCCGAGCCAGAAACCCTCCCGCCTGATTCATCCACGGCCTAACTTCCATATATTCAAAATATAACAGATCGAATTTCCAAAATCCTCAAAAAACATAATATTTCTACACGTTTTTCCACACTTCCAAAATTATCTCACTTTTGCAAACCTATCAAAGATCTCCCTACACTCAGAAGGTGTTTATAGCATTCCCTGTTCTTGCGGTAAAGTCTACATTGGTGAAACAGGTCGTACAGTAGCAACTCGTGTGAAAGAACATGAGTGCTGTACAAGGCTTCGTGACACAAGTGGATCTGCACTTGTTGAACACAAGTTTGACACAAATCATCAAATCCTTTCTGAAGATCCTGAAATCCTAGCCCGAGCCCCAAACTTCTATCAGCGAAAAATCCTTGAAGCTATAAAAATTCTGAAACATCCGAAAAATATAAACCGTGACTCAGGATATTACCTTTCCAACATTCCCATCCTCGAGAATTCCACTTCGCACATGATCACACAACGGCAGGGTCAGGTGCCGGAACGAAGTTAACCACCGGAATAAAGGCAGTGAACTGTGTAATGTGAAGGATTCTTCCTGCAATAAATACAGCTACAGAAACCAGTACAACCAGTTTCAGTTCAAGCCTCAAGCCTGCCCTGAAGATGCCACCTGTAATGGTTGGCCAAACGTCGGCATCAAGTCGAGCTATTGTGACGAGGAATCTATCCGTGAGCCAACAATTTTCAATATGCATCCTTGTTTTTTCATGGAATTATCAATAGTATATCTAAACGTTCGTGGTCTCAGATCTAAAACAAACACTTTCTACAAAAACATGCTTACTTGTGATAAAAATGTAATAAGTTTGTTCGAAACATGTTTGAACAACTCTATATTCAGTTCGTAAATGATTTGTGATTCCTTCAACGTTTATCGGAGGGATCGCGAAACAACTTCATCTTCTAAATCAGACGGCGGTGGAGACCTGATAGCCGTCAACAAGATCTTCAACAGCTACACTCAAGATTCCTGGAACTCAGTTGCTGAAGATCTATGGATGACCATTACTTTAAACTACAACAACAAAACGCACATCGGATGTGTTCACATACCTCCAGGTGAATACTCATATCTCGAATGCTTCTGCACGAAACCAAGTCATATAATCCTATCTAATCCTGATGAAATTTTTGTGATTTGTGGGAGACTTCATTTCTACAAATATAAAACGGTTGCTAGACTGCATCAATAATATCTGTGAGCCTCATAACTTTTTTGATCAATTTTCAAACTTATTTATAAACACTGTCTCTTTCAACAAGCTATCGCTATACAATTACTCCACTAATTCGTCTGGTAACACAATTTATCTGGTCTTCAATAACATATTCAGTATACAAAATGTGCACCTGAGCACATTACCATCAGTTCCAGAAGACCAAAATCATAACAACTTAGTATTCTCTGTCAATACCCATAAATGCTTATTACCCCATAATAACTAAAAACATAACTGTTATAATTTTTGTAAAGCTGATCATCAACTATTCTCTTCCAACGAGCTATTGCAATACAATTACTCCACTAATTCGTCTGGTAACACAATTGATCTGGTCTTCAATAACACATTTAGTATACAAAATGTGCACCTGAGCACATCACCATTAGTTCCAGAAGACCAAAATCATAACACCTTAGTATTCTCTGTCAATACCCATAAATGCTTATTACCCTATAATATAACGAACATAACTGTTATAATTTTTGTAAAGCTGATCATCAACTATTGAAATCGGAAATATCAAAAATTGATTGAAATAATCTGTTTTACAACTCGAATAGTGAAGAATCAACTGATATATTCTATAACACTATGTATTTCATAATCGAATCTGTTGTACCGAAAAAACCGAATGGTCACAAGAGATATCCTTCATGGTATTCATACAGTACGATTGAGATCATTGAAGAGAAGAGAAAATATCACGGATTATGGAGAAAGCATTCAAAATTTTTAATTGGAGAAGATTACAAACACTACATCAATAATTGTGAAACCGCCATTAAATCCAACCCAAAACATCTACGGCAATTCGTGAAATAAAAAAAAAACTGTTCTTCCTCAAATAACACGTTGAGACATAATGGCAGGTTAATAATGAAATTTGCAAAACATTTTCTGAATATTTTCTCTCGGTTTTCAATCCGAGAAGAATTGTTTCATTTCATAACGCAACACATAGAGAATCATATACCAACATTTCTTCTTATAACAGTTCCTTACAATCTATTCTCCAAAAACTCCAAAATCTCCCAAATTAAGGAGCGGGACCAGATGAGCTACCAACAACATTCCTCAAAAGCTGTGCTGAATATATCGCATTACCACTTTACATAATCTTTAACAAATCCCTTGAAGAGGGTGTATTTCCGTCAGTATTTGAAAACAGCTTGTCAAAAACTATAGACCAATTTCAAAACTGTCAATCGTAGCAAACATTTTTGAATCCATTATTCTTTGACGTCAAAACCATAATTAATATTGAACAACATGGCTTCATGAAGAAACGATCAGTTGACTCAAACCTATTCACCTATACTGAGTATATCCTGCATGACCACAATAACAAATACCAAGTTGATGCTATTTACACCGACTTCATTAAGGCTTTTGACAAGATCGATCACTCAGTTTTGCTACGGAAGCTCGCTGGAGTCGGGGTAAATGGCAATCTGCTAAATTGGTTTGAATCTTATGTGACTGATCGTTGTCAAGCGGTAACGGTCAGTAACCACAAATCAGAATATCACCAAATCACCTCTGGATTGCCTCAAGGATCACATCTAGGGCCACTATTATCTAATATTTATATTAATGATATATTCCAATGCTTTCGATTCGCCAATTTCTTAATGTTTGCGGATGATCTAAAAATATACCATTCAATTTCTGATGTTGATTACATCACGTTAATGCAGCAGGATATCAATAACTCCTATGATTACTGTTAGGAAGACGATCTTTATCTGAATTTCGAAAAGTGTCACCACATTCCGTTTGGACGCGGAAGGAGCAGTCTAAATCAATCATATCAAATATCTTCTCATCCCTTACAAACTGTCACGAAAATAAAGTATGTAGGAATAATATTCAATTCTAAAATGCTTTTCGATAAACATATATTCTACGTTCCTAAAAAAGGTAATAAAATGTGAGGTTTCATAATGAGAACTTCTCGTGAATTTGGGAGTATTCAGACTCTCCGTACCTTTTATATGTCATACGTCAATAGTGTTCTGAGTTATGGTTCTCTAATATGTAACCCTGGATACGAAATTCATATGAATAATTTTGAATGGGTTCAGAATATATTCATAGATTATATCAATGGAAAATAATTTTCATCCAACCCCTACAATCGTATCTACGTTCGGAATGAACTGAACATATTAACACTAGCGAATAGAAGGAAAATTTCAGACGTGAAGTTCCTCTTTAAAGTCATAAATAATCTAGTTGATTCGCCTGCTATCCTTAGTAACATTTATCATTATGCTCCTACATATATTACTAGGCATCAGCATCCATCCATTCCGCTATGAACAATCTCAAACAAATTATTTTTCGAACTCTCCAATGCATAGATGCAACATATCAAACAATACGCTATCAAATAAATCTCTATTGTTATTATTCTCATTTTGATTCCATTCACATGTACTCAATTCATTACTTGAATTCTTTATTGATTTTATATTTATCACCAATTTTGTAACTCTTTTTAGAATACTATAGATTCACTACATTGATAAATTACTTATCTGCGAATACTATTTTTGGGTCAGTCCCGTTTGTATTCCTCCTTTATAAATAAATGAATAATTAAATATTTATTATGAATTGGGGAGAAAACTTTGGCAGGCTATTGATTCCAAACATCTTAGTAGTGAACGTAAGTACAATAAAGTCATGAATGCCGAGGGTAAGTTCGTGAGCTTTAAAAAAGTATTTCAATCAATTAGTTATTATCGTAATCTAGGCCAGTCGCTCAGCGTTTCAAAAACGTTTTTTCCACCATTCAAAAGTTGGGGGTCGATTTATATAGATATTGAGGCACCGAAAAAGACCCCGCCATTTTTGAGGGGCCAACTCCCCACTGCTCTCACCAGTTGCGAAAAAACTGTCTTGAAATTGAGTTTTTTTTTATATATCTTGAAAAGAACAACTGTTATCAAAAAAACTACAGTATGAAGTTTCAGATGTTATCAAAATCAACAACTTGTCACCTACTGCGCATGCGTGTAGATGCTCTTTCGAGCTTCGGGGTCAAAAATGAAGTAAAATTTTGAAAAATTTTTTATCGGTTCAAGTAACTCTTGTTCAAACTATAACGTTGATATTCCGCGTCTGTGGACGACGGTATTTTTGTCATGAAGTTGGCGAAGTGTTGTCATGACATTATTGTTGATAGAACGACAGAAATGTTGTTGAAAAACATTGAGATTCTGATTTGTATCATTTTGGATAATATATTTTGAATTATGAAACAGTAGTTTCAAAAGGAAGGCTACACAAATAAACAACTCTATCATAACTTGGGACGGATACAAAAGTACCTCGAGGCCCAAAAGAGCCTCAACGCGCATGCGCAGTAGGTGTCAAGTTGTTCATTTTGATATCGTCTAAAACTTTCGTACTAAATTATTTTCGATTTCAGCTGTTCTTTTCGAAATATTGAGAAAAAACTCAATTTCAGAACAGTTCCTCGCAACAGGGGGTTAGCAGGGTGGATTTGGGCCCCAAAAAAGTTACGGTCTTTTTCGGTACCCCAACATCTATATAAATCGACGTCTAACTTTTAAATGACGGAAAAAATGTTTTTAAAACGCTGAGCGACTGGCCTCATCAGTTCCTATTACTCCTTGGACTTGAGCAAGCAACAGATACTATAGATAAGAAATAATCACCCTTATACACTTAAAATAATTAGAATAAACTGAATTATGAATCAAAATGTGCCTGAGGAAATACTATTTGGGCATAATAATAAAAAGGGGTTACCCTCAGCAGGAGATTAATCGAAATTTGATACACACACAGTGTGAACTTTTTTTAGTTCATTAAGAAACAAATGATTGGAAATCTTTCTACAGAACTAAGACACCGGGTGATGAGAACATTCCAAACATTGGAAGTAATTCACAAAATACCTTCTCCGTTTACAGAGCTAATAAATCCACTAATTGTAGACAAAGAAATATGAAAATCTGACTATGAAAGCGCTACTGGAATGAAAGGGGAGATTTTTCTGAATTCGCTAGCATAATTTTACCAAACGAATTTGACAGTTTTGCTGATAGGCTACAATCATTTTTAGATGGGAAGCAAATGCAAATGAGGATGCCGATAATGCAATATCATATGTGAGAATCAGGCGATATGCGACGTAACAACAAGAAATGACACGATACACAAAATTGTAACAAAACTCAGAGCAGCTTCACATCCATTCTGGCTTAGATTTGGTTCGCCTATTTTCCATTTTATGAGACATCTACATGAGTATGCTTATAAAGTTGTAGTAACCTCATTAACCTCATACTATTGAATATATTATCATGAGACCTTCGTCGGATATTCGATTATAAAATGTAGGTACATGAACTGTTCGAGTTAAGATGACATAATAGAAGAATATGATGAATTGTGGTCAGTTTGCCTAGATTTTCAATCTTTTAGAATGAATCTAACGTTAACCTCTCTGAAACCGATAATGAACTCTCATGTTATCATACTTATCTTCCACCTTCATCTTGTTTCACAATCTTATTGAAATAATAAATCACTTCAGTGTTTTACAGAATCTTGTTCCTTCATCAAACTGTAACTATAATATTCATCTCAAATAAAACACCAGGAGAGACGAACGCATGTCCAATGATCACCTATACTGAATTTAGTAAAAATACTCACAATATTTATTCTACAATCAGTTTTCCAGAATCAATTACATTCACAGCCGCTTTGTTAAGTTGTTGTTATCTTCTAGGTTTCGAGAGTGCTTCACCTCTGCTTCATTTACTTGCGATTTTATTGATGCTCATCTTCTGATTCTGGATTAAGTTGGGAGAGTGACCTATTGGTCAGAGTAATTAATTTTCATCAGCACTATTGTATCCCTTCCATAATAGACATCCATCCAGTCTTTTTTTGACCTATCTGGTCACCCTCAGTGTTGAACAAACAAAAGTACAGCACTCGGAGGAGAGTTCTGGTGCTGGCCATGTGCAGTTATTTTCCGCAATATGAACTCTCTATTGTTGGCAAGGGCTGAGCAGTAGCTCAGTACGTACTTCGCCATGTTGTTTCCTCCTGCGCATGTCCTACATAGTGGGTCTTCCATTTAACCAATTAGTGTATGAGTTTTCTTAATTGGCAGTGTTCCGCATCGATTCTTCCAAGTAGTAGCAGGTTCTTCCGAATAGGCTCACATCATCACGTCCTCGGTTTTTCTAAAATCTGAAGTTTCTTCTAATGTTTGGTTTGAGAATAGCATTGAAGAATTTGCGTGATGGTGCGATCATTTATACACATAAGGAGTCTTCAAACATGCCAACTCACCAGACTAGTAATTATTGTAACCTGCCATGAATTGAATTGAATCTTTCAATAACTGATACCACTTACCTACCGACTTTCTATATCTGGGACGTGAACATTTCTCGTCGGTCTACCAGACCGCTGTCTGACTTTGGCCCTTTTGGATGGTTTTATTTCAAAATTGGATACTACTATTTGAAACAAATAACGACTATACTTAAGAACTTCTATTAAAATTCAAATGCAGATGCAGAAAGGAAACTTTCATCCAAATATTGCAAAAAATATATGAGAATAAACATCTAAATAATAAAGGAATGATTAATGTATAGAGTAGAGTCAAAAATTGTTACAACAGGTATTAATCCACAAAGTAGAATGTTAAAGACCAATATTGAACTAGATAGTGAACACACAACATTTCTTTCTAAAGAATTGCAAGGAGCAGAATGAAAAAGAACCGTGAACATTGGAAACAAATTGAATCCTTAAATAAGATACACTCGTATATCGTATCCTTTTTTTTATAAGGACAGAGCATACATATTGTTCTTGTTGGAAACATATTTCAGTCGATGTGACCCTCTTGTTCTTTCGCAAAATGGGAAAATCCCCGTATCGATCAAGTTTGTCATATACCCATACGAAGGTCACGTTTCTATCAAATATTTGCCTCCTTCATTTCATTCCAGGTAAACAAGATCTTCATAGGTCTCAAGTTTTTCAGGATTATACTTCAATTGTAACTCACACGTCTTGAGGGAGAAAAGTAACGTTGATATCGACCCGATTATAACCGACGACAGGACGTGCGTCTAGTTAAGAAATGATTATCAGCTGACTTGGAGACACATAAGTACCAACTGTCAGAAAATATCCGAATTTACTGTTTTTCGAAAGTGCATAAGTGGTCTGTCAGGCCGACGGTCTGTAGTTGAGGGATAAAATAACAAATGCCCCTTGAAACTTTTATTGAACAACTAAATACCGCTTTTCCGTGGCGTGAATTTCGACGTAACCTTTCCAAGGTTTTTCAAGGAATCATGAGTATAACTTTTGTTTATCTTGCGACAAATGTTTCTGGCAGAGGAATATTACAATTAAAATTGATCCATATGACTACATTCAGCACAATCAAGACTATATTGAAGAAAAGGTTATATAAGCGCTTACGTTATCATCTCCTCCAATTTTCCAAATGTGTAGATTCTACGAGATGATCGGTTTGACTGTTGATATATTTTGTTGTAACCCTAATGATATTTGTGAAGCTGTGTATATTAGTTAATTTCAATTCCTTTTCTGCAATTATATTGTATGTACCCCTAAGCTCCAGAAGGTATTCCTCCCGTTGAGCTAGTGTAACTAAATTAATGAATAAATGAATGAATGAATAGAATTTTAACCTACTGAAGAAATGTATGAACAATGAGAGTTAGATATACGAGAGCAAGATATATGACTGACTACTAATAAAGAGATTCTCAGATTTATGGATGCTAGATTGGAAGGGTTTCACTATAAATAATTGAGTAAGGTATACATGAAAATCAGATTGGGGAATCCTCAGGCTTCTGTACATCATGTTTGTTCTTCGATATCATCAAGAAAACGTTCTCATAAGTGTCGCTTGATTACTTACTGTATTCAAGAGCCCAGATCATCAAATTTCCTAATTATATATAATATTTCTCAATTTTAAATAATTTCTGCTTTTGATGAATAACCAACACCAATTTCATCATTACAGATATCCAACTCAAATCTAAGCAAATTTTTGGGTTCATAAGTCATTCTTGCAAACGTGTGAGAGCACGGTATCTGCAAATCACTTAGACTACCCGTGTGTACCAATAAAAATTGAAGCCGTCTCGGTTCAGAGTAAGGTAGTCATTATATATAAGAAATTATCACCCTTAGTCGCAAAAACGAAGAAATCGGTAGCATATATCATAAGCTAGTTCATTTACAACTTTCAGATTATAACTTACATTTGAAACTCAGGGTTGGGACAATATCATATGGATTCGACTACTCTTATTCTAAATTATTAGGCACAGTTTCCTCAAAAACCAATAGAAAAATTAAATCGATCAACACTAAATTTTAACATGCCTCTTTATAATGTTGAAAGTATAGGAGGAGTATTTTAGGTAGATTGCTCAAATAGTGATATTTTTAATAAGGTCTGACAACCTTTTTCTATTACCTCATAAATCTTAAGCATCTGGTTCGAAAGTAGATACTTGGACGTAATGTCTTTGCCTAGAGTCGCTTACTGATTTTGTTGACATGTATTCGAATATTATGAGAATATTTCTGAACAGTGGATTTTTGATATATTTCATATACTAAACATTGAAGTGTTACAACTTCGATTATTCGTGTTTCTGTTCGTTTCGACGACGTGCGAATTTTTAATTGAAATTGGTGCGATGAGGACGCTTTGTGCTAATACAATTAGTTTTAAGAAATTTCGTTTTAGACATAATAAGTCTTCTGATGTTGTTACCAAAAATTCCTAGAGAAGAAACTAAGTATATAAATATTATTCACAATAAAACCGATATTAATTTTAATGAAACGGAAATGAGTTTGTTGAATAAAGGTTTAAATTTTGCAATTGATTCTAAGAAATTATCTACGGCAGATTTGACCAATAATATTGAAAATACGAGTTTGTATTTCAACTTTCAGGATAAAGCTGATATTCGTAACCAGTGTAAAACAATTCTTGAACATTCCAATAAATCATACGGAAGTACATCCAATAACTTCAATAATATCTGTAAATTTTTTGAAGGAAAATACTGGTATTATACGAATAAAGATAAGGGAAATTCCATCAAAATTATGAAGGAAGAGGATAATCACAATTCGGTAAATACCTTTTTGAATGGTTCATATGAACATATTACCAGGTATCCTCCATACAAATGCGGTAAATTAGTCAATCCTTCATTAAATAAATTTACCTAAACTATATTGATGATGATGACTTAAGATTCATAAGCCGGGTAATTACATGATACCTATTTCAAACGTTAATCGTAATTGTAACGTAGGTTAGGTAAGGAATGCAGCAGCTTCCAAGCCGAAGCAAGCGTGTCTTGGGAACTTGGGAACAAATTGCAAAATTGAAAGATTTCAAACTTAAACCAGGTGAAACTCTGGTTCCAATTGATGTTGCTTCAATATTCATAACTACCCCAATTTCTGAAGAAATGGCTTTCAAATATCAATATCATCGATAAAAACTGTACAAAATACGTGATCATCACGGTTGAATCCATAGTTCATATCTATGATGTTCTGTGGACTGATATTTGTATCTTGAATAGTAGACTCCCGCGAACAGCTTTTGAAAAATCTTGGCTTCCGGATGGATTCCGCGTCACAATAGCACGACTTGATGCAAACGTATCGCCAACCATTACAAGTTGTGATAGTTGGCGAAACGTCGGCATCAAGTCGTGCTATTGTGACACGGAATTCATCCGGAAGCAAAGATTTTTCAACTGATATTCGTATTTAACGCAGGGGTCGACGCTCAATGTTCGATGCATAAGGACGCTAGTATGTTTTTTGTTTTAGCTGTTATTTCAATACAAGTGATAAATGCTCACGTAGCTTTCACAGTTCTTGTAGATATACTATCTTGCTGTATTTTCAATCACGTGATATGAATTTGGACCGGCATTTCGCTAAGGGAATTTAGAGCCTCAAGAATTGTCAGTACCACCTAACACTTACGTTTTTATGTATTGAGCAACATTTTCTGAGTAATCCACTAGCTCATTTCTCGGAAAAAATTTCCTTGACGGTAGCCCCTTGATTACCTTATTTCCACCAAATAGTATTCCAACTTTGAATTGTAATTTAGTTGACTCTGATGATGGCTACTTGGTAGTCGAAAGGATTTCAATAGTTTAACAGTATTTTAAGTGGATTAGGGTGATTATTCATCATTTATGGTGTTATAGTGTATCCACAGTGTGAACTCTTTTATAGTTTATTAGGCCAGTGTTTGTAGTTTTTTTTTTCTAATTCAGGTTAGTCAAGACTTTGCTTATTTCTTGTGATTTTATAATTCTTAGTGATATTTTTAGAGTCTAGATCACTGTTATTGATAAACATTACTATTACTGCGCTCAGTGTAGTGTTAACAGTGGGGAACATCAACTGGAAGACAATTTTCTTGAAATTCTTAGATTGTTGATGATATAGATTATCTCTGTTAGTGATAGATTTACAAACCATATCTGACAAGGGAATATATTATTTTACAGTTAAGTTCTTAGAGTATTATTCTATCGATACATTTTTAAATTCATTGAAAAACGTTTAATTATGAATAATTTTTCATTATTTAATGATGATTTTTGTCATTTGTTGCATTCAGGTATGTGAGGATATAACTTCCATAAGATATTGTTTTCCTCACCCAAATGAAAATTTGGAGTTGATCGTAGTTAGGAATCTGAAGATACCTCAAGTTTCTCATATTGCACCACAGGATATGTACAATGAAAAGCGTTTCTGCCAAAGACATTTTCATGAACAATGTATGTTCCCTGTTCTAAGAGACTGGCTGTTAATGCAGTGTCTATAGTTAATTTACCATTAGATTTTCAAGATGATTGTGTTCACAGTATTCTGTCACATATAGAAGTTTTCTGTGAAATCGATTGACTTATTATATAAACATTCGATCACTATCATGATTTGACTTTTGATACAGAGAAAATAGAAGAAAATAGATCTCTTCATTAAATTTTCACAAAATGTTCAAATTTATATTGTTGCAATTCTAATATATCTGTACTCCACGTCTCTATATTTTATCCATATTCTTTATATCATCAGTTTTCCATAAAAAGTGTAACATATATGATTCAGTGGGAGTTGCAACATATGATGAATTTTCTGTGTTAACTTTTTTTCCTAATGATGTAGAGAACAATGTCAACAACTCCTTTTTGTAGTCCATGTGGAATTCAATTTATCAAAATGTTCATCTTAATACAGTAGTAAAAGTCATCTTACATTTGCAAGAAGAGTAACAACATCATCAAAACTGTTCAAACTTGAAAATAGATTTAAATTCACGTAAAATCTATAAGTGTCGCATTCCAGATTTTCCTCTTGTAGCGATTCATTCTTCTAGACGCATGGTGGCGGGGCGATTGCTCGAACACTACTAACTAATGAGATCTGTGTTAATTTGGATCTAAGCGTTTCTGTGTCTGCAGTCAATAGACAGAGTTAAAGTTTGTCTACAACAGTGACAGCATGCCTACGAACGAGTCGAACGATGAAGTCACTATGAATCATCTCCGCCAGAGGTATAGAAATCGCAATTGGAAGTTCTAGAACATCAAGTGTTTCCAACGTCATATACCAGAAGATTCATGTACCACTGAAAGAATCATTCACAATGCAATGCATTGATTGAAAGATCTCACGTGTGTCAAAGGAAATGACGGGGATAAAATATATAGCCGTTAGCGGGCGGTACCGAAACCATAAATTGGATGAATAACAAACACATTTTCATGTTAGATGTCGATGTACAGGCTTAAGGTTTCTACAGGTCGAACAGTAACAACACTTCTATCAGGCAGCTGTTTCTCTCATGAGCTCATCAGCGAAATGAGTAGTGAATCTCGTTGTGACTATGTTACACATCATAAGCATATGACGGTGCTAATAGACAATTATATTTGAATTTAGAGAGGCATATCCGATTTTATAAATGATTTGGAAATATTTCAGGTAGCCATTTGGAAATAATGTTGCTGTCATGGTGTGTCGCCTAGTCTGTTTGTATAAAATATCAACATTATTATCATAGTTCAGCTAGTGGTGATGCAATTGCATTAAGGAAGTTCGTGAGCTGAACAATTTCCGAACAGAAGGGAAACACAATCACAAATGCTCAGTCTATCCATCATAGATGGGGAGAATTTGGAATATTCAATCTGCTATCGATGTGAATATACAGTCGCTATTTTCCCATAAAAACAATACTGTAATACATATTTGAAAAAACAAATTAAATGTATAGACTCTAAAACTCTGAATAACATATATTCCTATATAAATGACTTACAATCTAAGAAGGCCAAATTATAAATTGTAGAGTATATAGAAATATGAAATGTGATGATTGTAGTGCTGCTCGTATAGAACGACAAGGGGAATCTTTTGCATTCATTGTCAGGAAGTTACCACTTCAAAAGACATATGTCAAATTACGCGAATCTTATAGAATTCAATAATAATTTTCTGCCCAATCCGGACATTCAATTTATTCAGAAGACCAAATACCGAACATTATGACATCCATAGAAATATTTGAGCATATGCCGTATTGAATGAAAATTTGATATACAGATTGAATTTATGAGCCATGTATTGTGATTTGATGATATCGAAATAGATTAGACAAAGATGAGGATCCATACAAAGTCTCTCAACAAAAATAAAGCAGAATGAATTCTAGACCTCGGTGCAAACATACAAGGGAACTTTGGAACATCGTTTTGATATTTATTGAAAGCAGACTTATAGTTTCCAATTGAATTTACTACTCTTTAAATCATAACCAAGATCATAGAAACTATTCTGCTTTTGTACAATTTCCTGAATCATATCATCAGATCAACCTAAAATATTCATACTACATATTTGAGGATGCTATTTCCATTCAAAACTAGTCAATTTGTTTGTATTTTAATTGAAAGCTGCCCTATTAGAGGGATTCATTCCAAAACAATTACTGAAATCAATTGTATTCACGTAGAATGTTATCCTAATTTCTATTGTCCGAAAGCAATGGTTTGAAATTAACTTACCTAAGTTTACATTTAATGAACATGTATCATATTCAAAAGATTTATTTCTATTTCATTTCTTCAGTTTACGGTTCATTCGAATTTATAGGGTAATATAGATGTTTCGTTGAGTTGATATTAATCCAAATTGAGGAATTTTATATTTAACCAATTTTTATTGTTTCTAATTTTTTTGGTAATTTTTGTGGGCCTTTGAAGAGTTGGAATAATTTAAATCAATATTCTTCGTTATATAAATCTTAATTGTAAACGTGGTTACATCTCTATTCACACAGTTATTTCTATCATTGCAATCCTATTGTTATATTTTATTGTACTACATAATTTATATTATATTTAAATAGAAAAAATGAGAGGTTTCATACATTCCCTCATTTATCAGTAAGTGGAATTTCAATGTTATGTTATTTGAATTTTATTTGAATTATTAGGTTATAGGAATTGACAATCTCCCACCTCACCATTGGAATATTCAAATGTTCGCACGAGTTTTATATCATTTTTCCTATTTAAAGTACCAACGGGTTATGTTTTCAATCATTACGAAACTTGTAAAGTATTGAAATTTTTATATTCAACATTGCCTCATTTTATTTGAAGAATGAAACGGTATTTGTTTCCAATGTCAATTACCACAAGATGCCTGCATACAATAAAATTTCGCAAGTGATAAAAATGATCTTAAAAACGATACCGCTGACATTTACTAAAGGGGGACTTAATAATTGAGGCAATAGATGACGGCCTAATGTTAAATTTGCAGAAATTGATACCTGGATAAAGAAATATGAGCGTATAGGAAATTAAGGTGAGTTTCTTTTTCATGTAACTCGATCCGAAGTGGCGTACATAACCTTAAAAATTGGCAAAGTTGCAAAAAGCGGTTTATCTTAAATAAGTAAAAAACTATAGTTCGGATCGAAAAAAAAATAAATGATGGAAAGGAATAGATCTATCGATTTGCTCTCTTGATAATCATCGATATCTTTCATACTTCTCGAGTTATATTGAAGAAGCCGTTAAAAATCGGGGTATCTAGAAGTCGTTACCTATAACGTTCTCATACTTGTTATTTGCTGTATGTTCCTATAGCCCATAGCAATATTGAGAAGAATATTCAAAATATTGATCGTTTTTTGAGATATATTGATATTTCTATAAAAGTTGCTCTCATAAATTGGCTAGCCCTCCTCAGCGGATGGTCCTAAACGAACGATTCTAGACTTATTTTCTTCTTGAAGAGTTGTGCTATGATGTGATTTGAAGAAAATAGCAATTTTTCGAACATTTAGGGGGAAAAAATGTAGAAATAATGACACCGTTCTTGAACATGTTTTTCCAGATAAGTTTCACAAATTTCATTTTAGGAAAATGTCTTTGACGGAAATCGATTCCTGACATTTTTTCACGAATTACCAAACAAAAATGTTTCATCTACAACGTTCTGGAGATACTTTTTTCGTTTCAAAAAAATCTGTAAGTTGCAATAGACATTCTACAGAGATGTGCTTCATGGGTGTTAATGTTGAAGTCAAACAAATTAGAAATATAAAAAATATTTCCGAGAAGCAAAATAGAAGCTTCTGAGTCGAAAATGAATACACATCGAGTTGCATGAATCAGGACTCACCTTTAAATTTTATAACCTAAACGCTCATATTTTTTCCAGGTATTAATTTCTGCACGCACCCCTGTCTATTGCTTGAACTATAATATATTAACTATATATCTGTAGTTGCAGTTGAATTGTTGATTTGTTGATTGATTCCGACCGGTATCTGGTGAATTAGATTAGCCTCACGTTGGAGCGTTAACTAATACCAAAGGGTATCGTGGAGATAAATGGTGTCCTGAGTTTGGAGCCAAGTATGATATCGCTGATCTTGGAGATTGGTGGACGTGTGTGATGTCCGTCAAGGGGGCCCTGTGAGGTTGTTGCGTCCGCCAGCTACAACTTTCTCATTCGACTTTTTTCGGTCGGAGCTATAGTTTTTTACTTATTTAAGAGAAACCGTTTTTTGCAACTTTACCAATTTTTTAGATAATGTTCGCCATTTCTAATCGGAATGCATGAAACAGAAACTCACCTTCAAATTTAATTTTCTATACGCTCATATTTTTTTTCCAGGTATTTATTTTAGCACGCACTTCTGTCTATTGCTTGGAATATAATGTGTCAACTATATATCTATAGTTGCAAGTGTTTATCGATTATTATCATGAAATCAAAATGGTGGATCTAGTTGATACCCACAACTTTCTCATTTAAGAAAAACCACTTTTTGCAACTTTGCCAATATTTAAGATTATGTTCGCCATTCCAGATCGAGTTGCATGAACCAGAAACTCACCTTTGAATTCAATTTCCTATACGCTCATATTTTTTTCCGTGTATCAATTCCTTCACACCCTTCTGTCTATTGCTTGGACTATATATCTATAGTTGCAGTTGATTAATTCCCTAAATAGTCACGGGAGGAGCGTCAATTTTTATTGTTTACATGATTTTCATGATACTCAGGTACTTGATGATAATTAAAATTAATAAACGATGCTAATTCGAGTCTATATGCAAGTTATTCATAACGATGTACCGTGTATCATTAACCTGTTACAAAGAACATTCTTGAGGTATGTAAATAATATCAAAATTTGCTGAGCCGTTTTGATATTCATTCCATCATTTCCTGCATTGAATACACATTTCATCTCTTAATTTCAATTAACACCAACTACTTGGATATCATACAAACGTGAACAATGTAAATTAACCCGCCTTCAGTGGATTGCTGTCATACTATTCCGTGTAGAGTGGAGCTACTCGCCACAACAGATACTTCGATCTGCATTGTTTTGATCATTCTTATGGTATCGGAATTTTCATGGAATGCAGCCATTAGCATTGATAATGATTCGAAATTCGAATAATGATTGTTCCAACTAACAATATTAATGTTTATATCATTGAAACATACAAACTGAAATAATTTTAATGCAAAATAGATAATTATAAAGTTGAAATTCAGATGAGATTGAAACGAGAAAATCAAATTAATTCAGTTCAAATTGAATGTGGGATTATAAACTTGGATTCATTGAAATTCGCATATGAATATCATGATTACATTAATGTTTGGAATGAAGTCGAAGTAAAATTGACTACCATAATTCGATTCGTATGAAATAAGTAATTCCATATTGTTTTCATAATCGTTGTTATTTGAATGTTGTTTCAACGGAAAATGACATTCTCATAAGATTACATGAATTCATGAAAATTGGAAAGCTAAAAGTCTTTTACAGTAAATTCAAAGGAATAATATTTAGTGATGTGAAAAATCAGCAAGTCAAGTTAAATAGGAAGTCATATCGAACTACATTGCTTCTGAATGATGTCATATACTAACTTATACATATAAATAAAAATGTAATTTGAATAAAGAATATCCTAGTTTCAAAATATGTTACTTGTTCCACTTGCGAAATGAATTGTGGATGCAATAAATTAATGTGGTAGAACGTAATTACACTTCAGCTGAATAAATGCATGAATTTATTTTGGAATCCCATATAATAACAGTCTACGGAAGAATTGTTGCGAACTGATTAGCAATTGGAAAAAACAATGTCTCCATTAAGGTAGGTTAGTCTATTTGATTTCAATTCAAGAGAAGTGCATAAATAAACTTTATGATTTTTCTGTAGAGTTCACCAATTTTGTTGTAATTCGAATAGAAGAGATAATTCCTTATGAGAACTACAAGTTTTATTAAGATACCATGCGCCTCAATGTCTATTATAATTGCACCAAAGTGAAAGTCGTAAAAGACCTGGGCCTTTGTAATACAAATCTGTTTTCACATATATTTGAGGATAATATTATTAGCCTAGAAATATTTTATAGGTCGACTTTCAATTCTGCGCATTTCAATTTTTTAATTTCTTACATATTCTATTTTAGAACAAATAAAAAGATGAAATTATTATATAAGCAAAGAAAAATATTATGGAACGCAGTTTCAATATTCATTATTAGCAAGCTCAGGTATCAAAATGAATTCATAACCAATTACTTAGCTTTTCTCTAAAGCGCCAAACTATCGAGTTGTTCATTACCAAAAAATAATGCATATTATATTGAAAATTTCACACCTGTCATTCTAAGCCAATTCCACACTTTGATTTCGACAGTTACCAATGACAACCTTCAAATTTTTAGGAAATTTTTCTCCTCCTGCCAAACTAGGCGAACAAAATTAATAAGTGAAAATTGTTTCTTGACAACTATCATATGATCCGAAAATCAGTACGCAGGGTCAAATTTTGGTATTTAATGTTTTTATTCACTTTATAATACTAAATAAATACCAAATATTTCTTTCATTAAGGCTAAGTATTTCTGGAATTCTGATTGGAACTCTTCTCTTCGTAATGGAGAATAACAAGGATAATGGTTATCTTCTCTTTCCACTTATATCAGATGTCTATGTTTAATATAATAGATGTAATATTTGGAAGCAATTTTGTTCTGCTGAATTCAAATTTATCAAAAAGGATGGGATATCTCCCTCCAAAATCTTCTGGATAGCTGAGAAAAGGTTTTCTGGATGGGGATTTAATTCAAATTTTTCCATTAAACATTGCAAATATTTTAAATTTTTATGAGACATATTAATGTACCCTATTTCAGAGCAAGATTTACAAACATCATAGGGCTTAGAATTAGTTTCTTGATTGTTTACTGCCATTATTTAATTATTGTGAACTAAAGAAGCACGTTTAAGGAATAGCTGTCGACGTGACGTATAGCAGAGACAATTTTGACATCACAACCTAAGCCTACTTGACTGTGGTTATGTTTTATTACGAATCATTGAAAGACTGCAATAGACGCCGGATATCCTTATCGTTTTTTTACAAAAACGTACTTTCGTTTTTTTACAAAAACGTACTTTCCTCATATTTTAGTAGCATTGAGTTAGTTGTAGTCCAAAGATAAATGGTTGAGTTGAAAAATTGGATGCCTCCTATGTTACTAAAGTAAAAGGAACATTTTTTTTTCACAAATATTACTATCCAAAACTGGAATATTATAGTTTCATTCAAACCATCTATTGGCATCATTTTTCACAACCAAAACTTTTTATTCAGAGTTCAGTAATGTTAAATTAAATGTATCAAAAGGATAGATATTCTGTTCGAAAAACTGAGTGCCCTCTATGTTACTAAAGTGAGAGGTACATTTGTTTTTTCTACTATTATTATTCCTACTTAGGTAAGCAGCTATCTAACGACTTTGTCCTAATTGAAACAAATAAACATTTGAAAATGAGAACAAGAATAGTACTTTACCTATTAAGTGCGGAAAAGGCACTTTACACATATATTAGGTACCACATTTTTTCTACGAGGGTACGGAAAATAAATAAGAAACAGTTAATAAAAAAACTTTCTTATTAAATTTTCTTACAATATTTTGAAAACGACTTATTCATCCCAATTATAACATATTTCCTTAATTTTAGTATTTAAATTATATGAAAAATAAATAACCTTAACCACAGTTAATAACATTTCACACGTTTGATATAACTGAATGGTGAGGAAGGTAGAGGATATAGGTAATCTTTAGTTAGGTATCTACTATCTACCTAGATTTTAAAAATAGTTTCATCTGGCATAACTAGTTTAAACTAGACTATACTATGCTTTCCCTTTATTTTATTAGATGAAATGTAGTAAAAATAAATAAAAAGGATAATTTCCACTTATATTTTTTGCATTTCGTTTTACTAAACGGTGAGGAAACTTTTTTTTGGAAGTTTAAGTATTCCCATAATTATGGATAAGAAAAGTGCTTGAAGAATGACAACTTCTGATTAATTGATTAGTTTTATTCATAAATGGAATTAACAAAGTATAAATATTGAATGAACATACGTTTAATGATTTATTATAACTATCTATAATCACACACCTACCTATAGACACCTACCTATTCAACGAGGCACTATTATATTACCTACTAAAGATTCAAACAAGCATTACCTAATAAATAATCTATCCTACTTGATTACAACAATAGATTATCAATATTTTAGCTAATAATTATTCGTTACAATAAAAACACAATTGTTATAAACAATATTCGCTTGGCTGTTAGAGTAGTTGTTGTTCGAAATTTGTTTGTGGAATTCTGGTTCCAGTCCAATGCAGGATGCCAATGCCGCACTCTGGTTACTTTTTTCCACTGACTTATTTTCGCCCCTCATGGCGTTAATAATTTCGTGGTGATGTTCTTTATCCATCTGCAGGTAAGGTTCAATGGATTGGCTGTTACTGTGTCCCGTTATTTTAATTAGTTGTTGCTCGCTTACTCCCTTTTTGGCAAGATTGGATACAGCTATAGCCCTTGCGGAATGGTTCGTGATCTTCACTTTCTTGGTGTCAATGCCTACTTTGAAGGCTGCTTCCTTAAACCAGGTTGACATTGTGTTTTTTCCAACAGGGCAGTTTTTGAACCAGTTAGATGAATTTCATTTAGGGTTCGTTGTTAGGAACAATCTATCAATCGTAATTGAATTACCCCGTTCCTCCATTAATTTATGAAACAGTCTAGCCGGACATACTTCAGGATTTCGTCTATTTTCAATTAGCCACTTACTATCGGAGAGTTTTCTTGCTCCACCTTGTGTGGTCTTCGTAAGAATGGGGTTGTACTCTATCCGGCCTGTAAAGTTGTTTTTGTTGTTGAACTCTTTCGCAAAATATTCGACTTTCGCAGCAGCTCCCTCTCCACCTGTCCAAGCCAATTCGTGTGAAGCGATGTAAAAGATTTTTTTTTCTAAGCCATTCGTTGTATCTTCGTCCCATATCTTGATAATTGGTTGATAATTTTGGCTTGTTGACGTTGCTGCACTTCTCTTTCTTTTTTCTGGATCACTTCGCAGCTGCCTTCTTTTCGCATCGCGAGCTGCTCGAGCACCTTTGAATTCCACGTCGTTACATTGATCGAATTTAATCTGATAATTTTCGAAAAACAAAGTGTTGAAGCTGCTTTGCGGTGGAGTTCCACATAACCTGAAACAAAACAAAAAATAATTTTCAGCAATTTTGCATGTTTTTTTTTAAATCAAAGAATCTGAAAATACTTAACCTACCTTAACAACAGATTCCTTATAATTTTCTGAATATTTCTTTTTCATGTTGAAGGCATAATCTTCTAAGATTGATGCCAAAGCCGTCATAGATGATGCTGGATCTTCAACATTGTAAGATCTTTCATTGCACAAATCCAGAAACTGCCTCCATACGCTCAATTTTGACCTCTTTGTATTTTGAGGAGTTAAATTTGACACTTCTATCTTTGTGTTTCCAGAATTTTCACTTCCAAAACGAGCAATATTTTTGATTGAAAAGAAAAACACGCCAAATTCATAAAATTATGTCACGTTTGTAACAAAGCTTGAATTTTGGAAATATCATTTATTTTAGATCAGGCAGTGAATACGGATATAACATGTATTCTCAGTTCAGTATTTCAATAGATATGCGTGAGCTCCGAATGTATTTTCCGTGATTGTCACTTTTCTCCAAATTTCCGCAATTTCGAATAAGTGTAATTATTCCAATAGATGAATCAAATTCATGCCGTTCAAAATTGCATTTCATTCCAATAAAATATGTTGCAAAAACAGGAGTCTAGCCAAGTTAACGCATCAAACTTTGTGCAACCTTATGTATAAAAGGGCGAACAAACAAAAAACTCCGATAACACTTCCTTAGTGCGCCGTGAGGAACTGATGTGATATCATGAGCGCGAATTTTAGATCTGAAAAGTAGCGTCATTGTTCGGGACATAAGTAAAAAAACCCTCGGCACAAAATAAGGAATTGGTGGAGCGGACCTGTCCAGAACCTCGGGAAACATATAAAAGCCGTGACAGCCAAAAGATCGCTCTCTTTTGTGTTCTCTTTGGTGATTTCGATTTAGAATCAGTACCGTTGCTCTTTTGTGATTTTGATTTTCAAATAGTACCGGTGAAGTGAGATTAAAGTAAGAATCGAAGTGAATTAATTATCCGAGTTAAAGTCAGATTTAAACTGTGAATTAACAATAGTGTTCCGCTTGAGTGAATTGTTTCATAAAGTAAATGATAGCTAAATAGTTTATATTTTGGGCATTACGATATATCTTCCGATCCGACCGAAATTTTAACCGTTAAATATATCATAGTGTGATTTGAACATTTCCCTTATTATTGCTATCTGAAAATATTCACCGAATACCGCTCATTATGCTAGGAACTGTTTGATTTGTATTTTCCGCAAATGATAAATGTGAATCATTTGTCAACCGATTCCGTACCGTTGAATTGAAATCAATTACCGAACATATCGTAAGGTAGATATGTTGAAAGAGTTTTCATTTACCGTTTGAGCTTCATTACATTTTCCGTCTGGGTAAAATCTTCGTAAATAATACCGTTCAATTGCATTTATATTGATTATTCCGAAAGTGTACTCATAATAATCATTATATGTTTTAATATTTGGAATTCCCCGTTTTATTAAATAATTTCTGCTCCATCTCCAAATGAGCTGAGTTTTAACCAGGTATCAATTGTAATTAAAGTCTACAATTTTGATACTGTTTTCTGCTCAATGGACTCTGGTTATACTTCACTGTAGCTACCCTAGGGACCAGGCTATCTATAGATAGCATAGTGACAAGCCTTGTGGTGAAGACCCCAGCAGAAGTCTTCAAAAAGGTGTAAACCTTTGGGAAAAATCTGTCGCCCGAGGATTTGAAGCTTACGCAGTGAGCAATATACCGAAAAATTGCAAGGACACGTCAAAAATGGCGCCCGAGCAGGGACTTCTGAAAATAGATCGAGGGGGAATTTTTTTTGTTGTTGTTGATTCCGAAAAATGAAATGTTGAATAATTTATTGCAATTGAACCGGTAATCTGTTTTGAATGAAATTTCAGATATAGTGTGGCAGAAAAACAAGCTTAAAGTTCCCGACGTTCCGAATACGTTTTCGAAACATCCCCAGGAGTTTGTTTCTGAATTTTGGAAATTTGGAAAAGTTTCAACGGAAACTTGTTCTTCGTGTTTACTTAGGTAGTTTGGTGGAATTAGTTTTTCGATCCGCCCTCCCGTTTCAGGGGGAAAATAAAGTTTTCAACCGTGGCTCTGACTGGTAAATTGATTGTTCCGTGAGGTGTAGAATTGTTAACTGCACCTCAGTGTTTTGCTCGAATTTCGATTTTTGCCCTTATTTAGCCCTTTGATTTTCCCAGTCAATCGTAACCCGGATTGCGCAAGTCATAGCTCCTTTCCCAGTAAATCGATACCGAGGAAGTTGTTGGTAACATTTTTGGGCGGATTGGCCTAATCAATTTGGAGTTACCTCCCGAAATCAAAGTTACGTTTGCCCAAATTGGAGCAAGTGATTTGATTGCTTCTGCCTTATGGGAAGGAAGGTCTGGACCGGTTTTGGTCACCGCACCCTCTTCCGTTACCTCCCCTGAACAAAATAATTTATTTTTGGGGTTGAAAATTTTGATTTTGAATTGGATTGGATGAAATGGAATTCCCAGCGTGCACTGGTGCTATACCCGCTATACCAGTATGGAAGAAATGGTAGCTCATTTTGACGAAATGGCGCAATTCTGCTCTAATAGCGAGGAAAGCCAGACTGAAGCTACCGAAGTTGATTTGAAAGTTATCTGGATTTATTTTTCGAAGAAAGCGCAACTTCAGGAAGGGCTGGCCAATCATGACATTGACCATAATGAATCCGCCGAAGACTTACGCCGCAGGTGCGTAAAGGGGGTCCGCAAAGGAATAATACGCCCTCCGCGTGGAATGTTGGAAAAGATTGCCAGTACCATGGCATCGTTGACTAGGGCACTGACAACCGAAGTGGTACTAAACACAACACCGACATTTAGTCCTTCGGATGTTCAGTCAAGACCGGCAATAAGAAGCACACCGATGATACAGCCGTCGTATGGGTCAACTACGTCCACTACAAATACAGTGACATATACGAACACGGTGGTAATGACGACACCATCGATTCAAACGCCGATCTATTCTTCACCGCCGAATCTCATGAACCCTCCGAGTTATAGGACCACGTCGTCAGATGTGACAGCGGCATGGATGCAAAGCCCGACCATTCCGCAAATACCGACCGTTCCGCAAGCCCCTAAAGTTCCGCATGTACCAAATGTTCCGCAGGTACCCGCTCACTATGTTCCGGTTACTATTATTCCGCAAGGGTATGATATTCCGTTCAGTCATATTCAACAAGTATCGGGATTTAGTTTTCAAAATCCGAACAGTGCACCTAGATTGTATCAATACCGAATAAAATTTGATGGAACGTCAGACCCCGTTACGTTCCTGGAAAGACTTGATGAAATAGCTATGCAGCTAAATACTCCGAAAGACTCCTTATTGCTATCGTTACCAGAAGTTTTGAATGGAACCGCACTATTATGGTATCGGAATAATCGTAGCCGCTGGGCTACATTTGCCGATTTCCAAAGAGACTTTACACTATTTTTCATGGATGCCAACTACCACATTGATCTGGAGGTACAGATCAGCCGCAGGCATCAACGCATGAATGAGAGCGCCGCTGCATATGTTGTGGATATGCAAACATTGATCAGGAGACATGGTGCAATGACCGAAGAACGGGAATTGTTCTGGTTGCACCGAAATTTATTGCCGGAGTATAGGCAATTTATTCGACAAGGAACTTCCAACGACGTGCCGTCGTTAATGTTAAAGGCATAGGAGTTTGATTATCTGCAGGCTGAGCAGAAACTCATGCAGAAGAAGATTTTTCCAGTGTCAGTAAGGGCACAAATTCCAAATATAGCAGTTAGGATTATGGAGCCACCAGCGCCGGGTAGGCAACCTGCACCTGAACCGTCATCGCCAGTCAAGTCCGGGATACCGAAAATCCCTGAGCAGACTTGTTGGGATTGTGGTCTCCGCGGCCACTTCAAGACGCAGTGCCCCACTAGGCTGAAACCGAATACCGCAACACAGCCCATCTCATGTCGGAGATGTGGGCAAACGGGGCATGACAAAAGTAATTGTCGGAATCCGCCGAAATCAGTTTGCTCGAGATGCCGTCACCCTGGGATAATGTCGCGTGATTGTTTGTGTCCGGGACAGGGAAATAAAATGTCATATGAACCGTCCGATTCTATTGAGATAGTGCTAGACGAAGCACAGCAAAGTATGTTGGATCCGTCGTTTGAGTGTCTCCGTAGTACGTCACTCCTTTCCATAGATTCCGCACCAAGTCCCGATTCTTTGGAAATCCAATCCATACCGACCACATCGAAACATCTGGATACAGAACCGAAAACAACCATGTTCGATGCCTCATCATCTCCGCCGAAACCGGAAGAAGCAGAGTCCGAGCAAGTCCAAGCTAAGAAGACCCAGACGCACCTGGAACCGATCTACCTACCCGTCCAGTTATGGGAATTATGTTGGCGATGTGGATATCCAGGACACCGGAGAGAAAGCTGCAGCCGTACAGCGCGTCTATTTTGCTCACGTTACGGGAAGGTAGGCGTGATGTCGAAACAATGTGGTTGTCCGAACACTCCGCCCTCGAAGAAGATCCGAAACGAAAACCAGAACAGGCATGGACAGCAATTACCGGCTCCCTCCGATGTGGCGATAGGGAAATGCATAACCGGTTATAAACCAGCCATTGTAGTACCACCGAAGTCACAGTGCATACGCTGCCGAACGTGCTCATATCAACAAAATGATAAGAAGTTTCCGTTCCAAAGAAGAAAACATCCTCAAGTTTCCGAAGAAGAGGTTCAGATTTCCATTCCGAAGAAGAAGACTTCAAGTTTCCGAAGAAGCAGTTTCCGATCCGATGAAGATGTCAAGTTTTCCGTTCCGAAGAGGTTTCAAGAAGTTCCGTTCTAAAGAAGAAGAAGTTGTCCGTTTTCCGATCCAAAGAGAAGTTTCAAGTGTTCCGTTCCGAAGAAGATGTTTAAGTTTTCCGTTCCAAAGAAGAAGTTGTCTGTTTTCCGATCCGAAGAAGCAGTCGAGTGTTCCGTTCCCAAGTTTTGTTTTCCGTCCAGGAGAAGTTTCAGGTTTTTCGACCCGAAGAAGAAGTCATTTTTCCGATCCGTGAGAGACGTTTCAAGTTTTCCGACCCGAAGAAGTCAGTCTTCCATTCCGAAGGAGAAGTTTCCCATTCCGAAGAAGAAGAAGTTCCAAGTTTGTCCGTTCCGAAGAAGTCAAGTTGTTCCGTTCCGGAGAAGATGTCAAGTTTTCCGTTCCCAAGTCTTGTTTTCCGCGCAGAAGAAGTTTCAAGTTTTCGAACCCGAAGGAGAAGTCCGTTTTCCATTCTGAAGGAGAAGCTTTCCGATCCAAAGAGGTTTTAAGTTTCATATTCCGAAGAAGAAGTTTGACATTCCAAAGTCAAGTTGTTCCGTTCCGAAGAAGATGTCAAGTTTTCCGTTCTCAAGTTTGTGTTTCCGTTCCGAGGAAGAAGAAGTTGTCCGCTTCCCGATCCGATGAAGAGGTCGAGTGTTCCGTTCCGAAGAAGCAGTCAAGTTTTCCGTTTTAAAGAAGAAATTTTTGTGTTTCCGTTCCGAAGAAGATGTTTTGAGTTTTTCCATTCCGAAGAGGAAGAATATTCAAGTTTTCCGTTTTGAAGAAGAAGTTTTTGTTTTCCGTTCTGAAGAAGATGTTTCAGTTATCCGTTCCGAAGAGGAGATGCAGTTCTCCGTTCCGCAGAAGAATTTTATGTTCCAAGTAAGATATTGCTATTCCGCGAAGCTGCCGACGAAGGAAATTCAAGTTTTAAAGTTTAAACGTCAGGTTAGGGTATCTTACCTTTGTATTAGATTTTTTTTCTCGTATGAATTCTCAGATGAGAATTGAAGAATTAAAGAATCATATTCTTCCACTTTTAACCGAACTTAGGGGGGGATGTAACAAAGCTTAAATTTTGGAAATATCGTTCCTTTTAGATCAGGCAGTGAATACGGATATTACATGTATTCTCAGTTCAGTATTTCAATAGATATGCGTGAGCTCCGAATGTATTTTCCGTGATTGTCACTTTTCTAAATTTCCGCAATTTCTAATAAGTGTAATTATTCAAATAGATGAATCAAATTCATGCCGTTCAAAATTGCATTTCATTCCGATAAAACATGTTGCAAAAACAGGGGTCTTGCCAAGTTAACGCATCAAACTTTGTGCAATCTTATGTATGAAAGGGCGAACAACCAAAAAACTCCGATAACACTTGCTTAGTGCGCCGGGAGGAACTGGTGTGATATCATGAGCGCGAATTTTGGATCTAAAAAGTAGCGTCACTTTTAAGCATTGTTCGGGACATAAGTAAAAAAACCCTCGGCACAAAAAACAGGAATTGGTGAAGCGGACCTGTCTAGAACCTCGGAAAACATATGAAAGCCGTGACAGCCGGAAGATCGCTCTCTTTTTTGCTCTCTTTGGTGATTTCGATTTAGAATCGATACCGTTGCTCTTTTGTGATTTTGATTTTCAAATAGTACCGTTGAAGTGAGATTAAAATAAGAATCAAAGTGAATTAATTATCCGAGTTAAAGTCAGATTCAAACTGTGAATTACCAATAGTGTTCCGCTTAAGTGAATTGTTTCATAAGGTAAATGATAGCTAAATAGTTTATATCATGAGCATTACGACATATCTTCCGATCCGACCGAAATTTTAACCGTTTAATATATCGAGTGTGATTTGTACATTTCACTTATTATTGCTATCTGAAAATATTTATCGAATACCGCTCATTACGCTAGGACCTGTCTGATTTGTATTTTCCGCAAATGATGAATATGAATCATTTGTCAACCGATTCCGTACCGTTGAATTGAAATCAATTACCGAACATATCGTGAAGTAGATATGTTGAAAGAGTTTCCATTTACCGTTTGAGCTTCATTACATTTTCCGTCTGGCTAAAATCTCTGTAAATAATACCGTTCATTCGCATTTATATTGATTATTCCGAAAGTGTACTTATAATAATCATTATATGTTTTAATATTTGGAATTCCCCGTTTTATTAAATAATTTATGCTCCATCTTCAAATGAGCTAAGTTTTAACCAGGTATCAATTGTAATTAAAGCCTACAATTTTGATACTGTTTTCTGAATCCCCCGCGTCCTTGAATTAACATCCGGAAATTTTCCCTCAGTCACGCTTTTTTCTAGAAAATGCGTTCCTTCGGAAAAATGTCCGGGAATAATTCAAGCACTAGGGAGATTATAAGTTAAAATAGATGCAGGTCCAATGAAAATCATGATTATTTGTAAGTCAGAGTTCAAAAGTTGACTAGGTGTTGACTGAAATTGAATAGTTTTTCTCATTGCAGATAGTGTGTAAATAATCATTGCCTGATATTCTTAATAGGAATTTTACAGGCAGATACATTTTCGTATGCCATAAAATTTTGAATAATTTGTCGACGTTCTATAACAGATTTGACGACGCAAATGACAATTTATGTGTCACGCTCGGAGAATGTTTCATATCATCTGTCAGTCAGAAGTTAATGAGAAATATCAAGGAAAGTTTTATTTAGATCCGCTTATTACTGCTGGAGATTGAAAAACACATGTGAATTAGCTTCGCCTCGTTATGTATATCGATATAAATTACGAAACATTTTGTAGCAATCGAAGTTCTATTCTCATGAAAAATGGCCGAAAACTTGAATAATCTAATTATTCCTCATCGATGATAATGAGTCGGTTTGCGACCGATGAACAAAAACAGCTGTTATCTGTAACAGATCAACAATTTCAGGAAACTGTCAACTGGTGCCAGCCTACCAAAAACTACTCTCATACTACTTTCGATTTTATTTCGTATGGTTCATGGATAAAGAATACTTTGAAATGCATTTCCTGTTAGTTAAACTGCCATCCACTAACTTTCTGTTTGTGTTTCAGGTAAATTTGCGTCAATGAATAAGGTAAGGTTTTGGTCTTAGAAATTTCATTTATGATGCTTTGAAGGGTAGGAAATGTGAAATTGCCTCGCCAGTATAATTACTCTTCTACTGTGAATGACTTTATAGAGGAAATAACGTTGGCAAAATATAGCAAAGACCTAATTATCCAAGTGAAACATAAGTCCTGAGATAAAAATTATGATAGTTTGTCAGCAGCCATTTATGAATGATGAACAGTTTTATTTTAATGGTATTTTAATCAATATGGTTCAATAAGAACATATTTTTATCAATATATCTCACATGTCAGATGGTCATAGTTCTGAACAAATTATTTTCCACTCTTATTTGATTATATGATACGTACCATGACTGTTTAATTAACATTTTTGCTGACAAATTCTCATACTGGATGGCAACGGCGAGTTGGAAACTTAGAACATAGAAGTCACGTATTTAGCGAACAGTACATCTGAATAATGTAGTAGGTACACACGGACCATCGAACTATTCTGGAAATTCCAGTCTTAATATTCATAACCATAGTCGAAACACAGATGATTGTAATTCTACGGTATGACAAAACTTGAAAATTTCAGAACTGATGATGAATCAGGTGAGAGTGTTTCAACATAGACATATTATCCTAAGAAGACGCAACATTTCATTCATAGATCATTTGTTTTATCGCAATGCTTATATGAAGTATGACAAAGAAAACCTGTAGGTCGCCTGCGTCCCTGAATTTCACCAGAACCCTGCAATCGGGAATTAGGAAACGGAACATTTTTCACGTGTGAAGGACGTATGCTGTTATATCATGTTTCTTCATACATCTTTTATATTTTGAATGCTGCAACAACAATTATGATCCTTATCGGGGGATAATTATAATAATAATGAAAGTGTAATAGATACATGCATTCACTGTTTACAAAATAACTAAATGAAGTTAACTTGGGATGACAATATACGTAAAAAGTAAAGTAAATGAGTAGACATATAGGCCAGTACTATTAGGAGAAAATATTAGAAATAAAAAAAATAATTCGTTACAGCAATCTGACAGCGGAATATTGCAGGACAAGATATTATAAAAGAGGGAAAAATAAATCGAACCGACAGCTGCTATCCGGGATGGAATGGGGTGTGTTTTAAAGGGTTGAAAACAGTTTTTCGAGATTTCTGGCTAAACCGTATATTCTATCAAAAAAAGTTTGATATAAAAGCTATAGGAAATAAAAAGATCTACAACTTTTTCACGCACCATTTTTACCCTTACCTCTGAATTTTCCGACAAAAATGCGAAAAACTGATTCTTCGGTTCTTAATTTTTTTTTTTGACAAATAAAACTTTACGAAGCTCAAGCCTCAACAAAAGATACCTCTATTTATCGCAAGAAGGCAGTAACTTTTTCAGAGGGAAATATATGGAGGTTCTTGTTAAATTCAATTTAAAACAAAAAAAAACATTTTTTAACTGCGATTCCTCTTAAAACTACGCATCCTACATAGTTCTGTTTTGACTCACTTACTCTACGTTACGTCTCCTTTCGATAAACGGTGAAAAAAGGTATACCGCAATGAAAAAAATGCCGGGACAATTGAAAAAACCGAAATTCGCTGTTTTCGTGGTAATTTGCATATTTATCGTTGAATAATTGTTATTAATTGATAAAACCATTTCAATTTTTTTACGTTTATGGAAACTATAATATTATTTCTTTAATTATTGTACAAATCGAGTTTTGATATGATGTCATGCACGTCTAAGACAGCAAATTATATCTGGTATATTTGTATCTTTGTAATCGCAGGATACGAATATATGACTTCTACGATCGTTGTACACATGGGATTGTTACTATCAAACAAAACATGAAAAATGCACATTTTCAATATGCATTTAAGAACAATTCTAGTTTTCTACTCGAAATCAATTATTTTACTAAACAGAATATAATCATACAATAGGTGATGTAGTAGATTTACAATGAAATATACAGGTTTTGTAGAGTGGTTTTCAATTATAAGACATTATTTGCATGTTGCACTGAACAAGTTTATATTGCAAGTATTTATATAAGAAAAATTCTGTGAAAAATAATACATCGTGGAAAAATTGTAGCAGATCCCTCCTGTTCTTAGGTAGTAAATACTAATAACATGAAATTCATAAATGCGGTAAAATAATTTAATATTATTCTGAACATGCTCAAAAAACTAAATTGAAAAAAGTGTGCATTCCCATAGAAGTATTTTTCTCTAATCTTGTTTCCTTCGCAGAGCGTTGTACTTCTTCTTCGTCCAATTCAACAAAACTGAACGATTCTCCAGTGTTTTCGAAAGTTTCATTGAGTACTGTTTCAGTTATAGTACATTGATCTGTTTCCATTTCTTCCGAGTCACTTTCGTGTATGGAAATTTGTGGAAGTTCAGCATTTGAGCAATTTTCTAAATTAGAACAATTTGAACATAAGTTGGTACGATTGTAGTATATGCCGTCTCGACCTCTCATTGGCTTAGAAGGCCTCTGGTTGCATTCACATGCTGTCTTCAGCTTCGAAAACAGCTCCTTAAATTTCTCATATTCGTATCCTGCGATCACGAGTACCTATAAGAATATAGCAGATATAATTTGCTGTCTTAGACATGCATGACATCATATCTAAACTCGATCTATACAATAATTAAATGAATAATATTATAGTTTCCATAAACATAAAAAAATTTAAATGATTTTATTGATTAATAACAATTATTCAACGATAAATATGCAGATTGCCACGGAAAAAGCGATTTTTCTATTTTTTCAATTTTCCCGCCATTTTTTTCCATTGCAGTATACCTTTTTTTTACCACTTATCGGAAGAAGACGGAACAACGAGTGGGTGAGCCAGAACAGAACTCTGTAAGAGACGTAGTTTTGAGAGGAATCGCAGTTAAAAACTAGTTTCTTTTGTTTCTTAAATTAAATTTAACAACAACCTCCAAAATATTTGAATCCGGAGAAATTACTGCCTTTTTGCAATGAATGAAGGTATTGCTTGCCAATGTTTGAGCTTCATAAAGTTTTATTTGTCAAAGAAAAAAATTAAAAACTGAAAATTCGGTTTTTCACATTTTTGTCGGAAAATTTCGAGGTTAGGGTAAAAATGGTGAGTACAAAAGTTGTAGATCTTTTCATTCCCTACAACTTTTATGTCAATTTTTTTTTGATAGAATATACGATTTAGCCAGAAAAACTGTTTTAAGCCCCTAAAAACACACTCCATTCCACCACGGATAGCAGCTGTCGGTTAGATTTATTTTTCCCTCTTTCACAATATCTTGTTCTACAATATTCCGCTGTCAGATTTCTGTAATGAATTTTCTTGTTGTTCAAATACTATTTGTACTGACCTAATAATAGACAAACGTAATTTGATAATCAATTGGATTGATAAAAAAATACGGAACAATGTTTTATCAACTAAAATAATTTCTACTTATAAATCTCATATTCGAATATGCACTTTCATGGCAGACACCAAAACATGTAATAAGGACTATACATATTCGTTATTTAAATATACTATATTCAAAGTAGTATTGAATACAAGATAGTATACAGAGAGAGTTCACAACATACAGACAGATATGAAATTCAGGAAACAAACGTTCCAATACCTATTTTAACATATAAACTGTCCAAGAACACGAAAACACTTCGGTTTATGGACGATATTAGGGGGCGCTAATATTAGTTCATATTGGAAATTGGAAAGACATGAATATAAGTTAAGAATATTAGACCCCGTTTGCAGGAACAAATTGATATGAACAATTTCCTCAAGCGAGTAGCGCTATCTGCGTCAAACCAGAAATATTTCATTTTAGACTCATCCAATTGAAAATTGAATTGACAGTTTACATATTTATAGTGAATCTGAATTTTGATGAATTGAACTTCAGAAATTCAGGAACAGGTTTGTTATCACTAACAATAAATAATTTCGTCATTACAATATTAAATTATAATTATTAGAATTATGGAAGGGGAATGTGGAAATTGAGAGCCAAATCTTCTGATTAACTTTTTCCTACATTAATTCAAACAATATTGGTGACTAGTATGTTTAATTCACTTAAGTGAGCTGATTCCAAAGGAGCACACACTCTTGGCTCCGAACTTCACACTGGAATCAGTTTACAGAATAGGTTTTCGTTTTAAATAAAAGGGTAATAGTCTAGGAACCTGAGCGATATTGATGGTCTGAACATTAACCCGATGGCACTATGGTTTATCGTTAGAGGACGGTTCAATGATCAATTCATCTCACAGACCGAATTTTCCCCGGCTGCTAGATCTCTAGATACAACATCCACATTCTTCTCTTTTTTGACTGGAGGTTAACCCTTCCCAAGTTGCGGTTACTTGAGAAGCATGCCATTCTTATACACATCAACCATGTGCCATCATTTTAATCGTGTCCGTTTATCAGGCCAACCAGTTGAAATTGAACCGAAAATGATCTGCAAGTTAACCCCCAAGCCTTGTGGAAAAAGTTCATTGGTGTTGGCAATTGTTAACATACCCTATGCCATCAAAAGTAATCGATCCATTTCCGAGTAATTGGCCATTATTTTGACCAAAAATGTTAATTTTTTCCATATTGTGGAAGAAACTTGCGGGTTACAAGTTAACATGATGGCACCATGTTAAATAACTTTATTGGAGGTCAAATAATGATTTAAAATTATTGCCATCACTCCTTGCCTATTTCAACCCCCCTACATACATTTTCAAATACTCCTCCCCTCCAGGTCGGTAAATAGCTTCAGGTTCCTGAATCGTGTTCCCTAAGTAGTCGTATGTTACCCAGTATGCCTTCTGCATCCGGTTTAACAAGATCCGCGCCTAGTTCTTACGAGCCGGAATAATCTTCAAGTTCGAACGAAGAGAAGACTGAATTCCGCACAAAACACAGATGATCAGAAACTAATACAACCTTGTGGCCTGCTAGAACAGGAAATCTTGATACTTTGTCCATTTTTTCTCCTCTTCCAAGATTATGTTCTTCTTTGCCGGAGCAGCAGAGAATCCGTTAACATAAATAGTCTTGGTTTGTTCATCGAGGAGTACAACGTCAGGCCTATTCGCTTGTACTGACTTGACGGTCGGAAACGGGTAATTGCAGCAGATCGAGCATTTTTCTTTTCCGACAACGGACTCAATATCTCATGGCATGTAAGGTAGCACAGGCTTTTGGTCTATTCCTTAGATGTTAATGCAGCCGTGGGTGTACGCCAATGCAACTTTTGTTGGACATGCCAACATCAGGTGGAAAAGCGTCTCAGGCGCCTTCCGACAGCCCTGCATCTGACATCAGGAACCTGCACACCCATCCTGTTGCGGCGATACACCAAGGTGTTGATAACGCCATCTGAATAGGGTGCGGTGAATCCCTTGGTCTCGGATGTAGCCCAGCTGACCTTAGGTAACGGGAGGTTAGCCTGGTTGACAAGCAGAGCGTTTCGATCTTTCGGCAGAGAACACCGTGTATCGACATTTTCTGTTAGGTGACTGAGCCTGTTGGTTTTCAAGGAAATCGAGTAATAAGAAGACCCTTTTCTGATGAGTATAATATTCGAAAATCATGACTCTCGAAGTGTACATTGAATTCATTCCAAACTCAAACATTCCATGATGTCCGTGGAAGATTTTGGAATCTATTTCACATCTTCTCTTCATTTTCTCATTGTTGAACTTTCTCTTTTTCCGGTCTATATATTACTTTGTAGTTATACTATGATAAGTTATATACAAGGTTCCCTATTTCTTCGTCTAAAGGTTTACAATTTGTGATTACTGTAAATTATATCTCAACTAGTGCTACGAATATATAATAGCTTCTTCAATAAATAGAAATTGTGGATAAGTAGCTCTTTTTTCTTGAGCGTGACTTAATTTTTTCGACAAATAGAACACCGGATGTAATTCACTGTTTGGATATTCGTTTTTTTTTACTGCTCTGGATCCTCCACCACTAGTGTCCTTGTGAATAAAAACTGATTTTTCTGAGTGTTTCCTAATATGGATACAGAATATAGGTATGATTCTACAGTCTAAAATGCTTTGTCAGAAGTATCTGACCTATTGATTGGAACATTCTTCCTTAATAATTATGTAATGACTCTTGTGATTGTACTGTATTTTGTGAATATATCTATGGACTTAGTTCTTCTTATTGTCGCACACACGTTGAAATACAACAGATGTAACCTAATATTTTAAACGCTACTGAATCGAACAAAAACTGAACCGTGAACTCATCAAAACCACATATATCCGCCAAAGTAGCCCAAATTGGGATAAGTTCGGGCTTTCTGCATTCAATGATGAAACGTGCTATATTTCGCGAATCAAGAGAGTTTGCTTAATCAGTTATATGGAAAGAAATCTCTATATTATATCATTGGTTTGGAAATAATCAATACAAAATACAAGAAAGAATATAGGAAACAGTAACAGGTATATTAATTATTAATGAATAGTAAGGAAAAGTTTTACAAAAATCGCATACCCTTCCGGGAACCAAATATATAAATTAGACTATATTTTTAAAAATTGAGAAAATGTAATTTACGATTGTAACTTCATTCTGAAATTTCCCCCCACATCTTGCTCATCATGGTAATAAAATTATGCAATTATCCTGTGAAGCTTCCTGAGAGTCCAAGGTAGTGGTTGACTCTGGATTGCCTCTAGTGAACTATTAGAAAGAGATTGATTATACTAATTGGTTTGCAGATATTTAGTGATGGTAATTGATGCTTTTGGATATCAGAGTGAGAGTAAACTACTGAATAAAAAATTATTGTATATCCGTAATCTCCGCGAAATAATCGATTACAGTAATCGATATGATTTATGATAAGTATATTTTGAAGAAGGAAGATTCAATCATCTCTATATGAACATTGAATAATTCTATAATGCACTGGAATGATCTGGTCGTTAAACAGAAGAAACCTTTTCTTCGAAATAAGAATTCTCATTCTCTTTCGAGGCCACAATATCGAAATGTGTGCTATCTATAATCCCTATTACACCGAGGAAACTACTATCTCCGAAATTATGGAATATCTCCACATACTCATTTTCATTATGCCAAGAAGCACATTGTAATCGATTATTTACGTGAGAATTCATCGACCTACCCTTAGCAAGTAATGCCAGACCGTTGATTTCGTAACATTAAAACGCTATGCTACTGAGCTGGAATACAAAATAACAATTGATTAGACTATCTACAAAGTTGCTAATTGAATAGTATCACTATTGACATCATGAATCTACACTTCCTGTTAGAAGTTCCTTCGGTTTCATTTGGTTTAAAAAACTTTCCATCATTGCTAAACACCATAAGGTTACTAATGAAAGCTTTTCCAATGGCAGTTGAGGATATCCGCTTGGAAAAGCTTCAGTTTCTAGACGAAACTTACGAATGTTTGGGAATTCATCCAAAAATATTGTTTGTCATTATGCTTTGATGCTACTTCCCCCACAAAATTCTATAATTTATTCTCCACTCCAAGTTCTTCCTCATCATCTTCGCGTAAAACTAGTTGTTAAGCAAAATAAAGAAAACTAACACATCCATTTTTCGATATTAGATCACCTATTGAACAGACGTCCCCAGAGCCGTTCGGAATTGTACATTCCTCTATTGCCTCACCAGTCAAGTGACCAATGAATCTTGATCAATCTCATCTGCTCTGCTAGGTGAAATATAGAAGTCGCCCATAGTCAACTGTTCCGAAGCGACAAATGTTATTAAAAAAAATTAGTTATTGAGTAGTTAGTGTCAATTCTTCAAGTTAATTCATTACAGTATATTTAACTAGCTGATTGCTAACTGTGTGTAAGGCAAATGTCAATATACTGAGAAAATATCAAAATTCAAGATGTCAGAGACGGTCAAACAAATGACTTACTTCACTTTAAAAGTTGTCAATGTGTACAATGTTGAGATAGAATCTCAAGACTTTATGTTATACCTACCCTCATTCTTTCCCAAAATGTGTAGTAGTATCTTCAAACTTCTTTGGTTTCCAATGTTGTCAATAACTGAAAACTCATAAGAAATTTTGATAAGTCGAATTCATTGGCTCTGGATATTCTATGAATATGTAGCAATTACCTACACATGAAACATAGTACATAGTGAAGACTCCTCGTAATATCCACTTCTATTCCTTTTCTCCAAAATCTATGAACAAAAATTTTCGAATTCTCCACAATAATAATTGGCGCCAAGTGAGAAAGAATCTGTCACGCCAGAATAAGATGCGATGTCTGTGAATACAAGATAATATGACGGAATTTAGTTCAATACAAATTTCAACACTTATACTCCTTTATGAAAGGGTCCTCTATGGAAACCCACACAGTATACAAATTAAATTGCTTAGATCGCGATGTGACAAGAATCTCTGGATATTATTTCCAACAAATAATGTATGGCCATAAGTATAGTACAACATACAAAAATTGCCACCGCCCTTGCTGAACACTTTTTTGATTATAACCATCAATTCGATTGCAAAAATTATAAAACCCTAACTTAGGAAATAAATTACTATAAAAGATCTAATCTGGAAATGATTCACATAAAATGTGACTCCAAGTCTGTAAATCATAGGACAGACATTCAGTCATTGAGTCAGGTTCATACAAATTTAATTAATTAAAACCCTTGCAAATTCTTACATGCGTCATTATAATGTTAAGAGTATATTATAGCAATATTTCTCATAAGGTCTGACAACCTTTTCCTCTTACCTCTTATATCTTCAACATCTGGTTCGAAAATGGATACTTGAGCGTAATATTTTTCGGTTTCAGTCGTATACAGACTTTGTTTGACATGACTTCATATATTATGAGGAAATTGCTGAGCAGTGCACCCTTGACGCATATACATATACTTAAAACAATAATGTGTTACAATTTTGATTATTCGTGTTTCTGTTCGTTTCGGCCCACTTTCTAATTGAAATTGGTGCGATAAGGATGCTTTATGCAATAAGCATATAATGTGTTAATGTGACCTATTCCCCGAGAATTCATATAATATAATTTACGGAAAGAGGGCTTTGTATTTTGTTTTCGTTGGAATAAAATGTCAATATTCAAATATTGGTAGTTTTTAATATTTACTATAATTTTCATACGTGAGTGATCATTTTATTGACCGATTGAGAACGCATTTTATAGTGCGATGCAATTTGTATTTGGATAGTGAAGAGTATAATTTATCATCTTATGAATGAAATTATTCATATATAAACCTAAATACTACTATCCTTCATTACATCAGTAAGCGGACTATTTTCTCATTTCAATCTTTTTTAGTTATGATCGTTTGCAACCCATTCCTTCTAGGGAATATCTTTTTAATTGTATCTAAAGCCAGCCGAATGATTATACTTTCGAATTCGAACCAGCACGATCATGGATGTGTCAGCGCGTCATTCAGAAACCAATTATTCCAATTTATGCAATCATGTGGAGCTACTAATTACTCAACCAGAATATTCCTATTGGAGAACCATACTCACTAACTTTTATGCTTGAAGGAGTCTCAGCTTATTCTTTGAATATTATCCTAGGTTTTGGGAAATTTCAAATCGAAGAATTGTAGGAAAGGCAAAGGTTACAGATACGATCTTGAGATCGCATTTAGTGAGCTGGTTAGTATTTGTGATTTAAATGTTATCTTATGATACTATATTTGTTGGGTTACGTAACGTCCGCTTGAATCTGTTTGAAGTGGAATAATTGCAAATCCTGAATATGATCGGCTTGTAATTTTTCAAATGTAAGGTATGCTCTTCATGTATATATGCTTTTCACAACTTCAATCCATATTGAACAATACTCGGTGATGAATTGTATATTCGGCTTAAGTGCTATTATACCTCATCGTTCAGACGCTCACATTATCCATTCGAATCATGTTACAATTCCAAAACGTTCTGTGAATAATTTCAAGAGGGGAGAGATCACAATATGCAACCGGTCTACATATTCATGAAGTTCCATTCTCCCAAATTTTGTACTTAACATATTTCCGTTAATGATGCGTGACTAGACTATTTCTTGTGATAATGAACGCGAAAGCCACTTGTTGATTTTCTGGGAACAAAAATTCCAATGTTTGTATTCTTTCATTCATGGCCTGGAGTTATCATCTTCCTTCGTTTTGTATACATCCTAATGAATATGTTACTTCATTGTCATACGTACGAGCCATTCGCTATGCAAGTAATGATGGTTTCTTTTACTCATTTGGTGTCTTCGTCTAACGTTTGTGATCATATAGTTCATTCTGATAAACTACGTTTTTCTTCTTTAGGAAAGAATATCAATCAGTTGAACTTTCGATTTGATCTCCATAATATAGGCAACAAATCAGCATCAAGAAATTTAGAAGGATGAAAGGAAACGCATAAGAGCCTTATATGAGCCGAATCTGTTTTGTTCTAGATATTCTATAAATCTTTTCACAAAGCCATTACCTACATATGGAGTAATATGAGGTATATAGTAAAGACTTCCCGTGATACCCACTTTCGCTCATTTCCTCCGAAATCTGTAAGCAAAGATTTTGCAGTTCTCCACAAATAATCATTGGTGTTGAGTAAGAAAGAATCTTACACACCAGAATAAGATGCGAAGTCTGTGGATACAAGATATTGTGATGGTATTTATATTGATACAAATTTCAACACTTACTTCTTTATGGAATGAGTTTTTTGTATTTTGTTTTTGTTGAAATAATATACTAATATTTAAATATTGGCAGTTTTTCAATCATTACTATGATTTTCATACGTCAGTGGGCATTCAATTATCCGATTTAGGACGCATCTTATAGTGGAATGCAATCTGTATTTAGGTAGTGTAGGGAGGAAAAGGAATAATCTCTCAACGTTGAAGCATCGAAATCTAACGTAATGTAAATTTCTTCGTAATGTATCACCTTATGAATGAAAGTATTCAAACATGAACATTACTACTACAATGCTTTATTACATCAGTAAATTCACTATTTTCATTTCAATTATTTTTAGTTATGGCCGTTTGAAATCCATTCCTTCTAGGGAACATCAATCCGTTGAACTTTCGATTGGGTTTCTAGAATATATCGTCAAACATATAATTCAAAACTTATATGACGACGATAAGCTTCTGACAAGGATATAATAATTTCTTCGAAATCATATTTGTTATAATGTATATCCCAGAGCAATGAACATCAATTTGATTATTGATGAAAGGAAATACGGATCGATGGTGATACGAATTAATCAATTAAAGAATTCGAATATCTTGGATCCACGTTAGACAACTTCCTGAATCTGGAAAATTACGTCCATCATATTTATAAGTGAGCAGATATTTGACACTTCACACTACTCCAACAGCTCATAATGAAATAATTAAACATCATTTTCACTACAGTTCTTTCCTATTCTTTCTTTCAGATTCAAAGTTCACCTCATCATTGTAAAAACTGTAGAACAGAGGTATGAGGGAATAATTATGATTTCGTGATGTCTATTACACCTTAGGTTTTAGATTCAGTGGGAAATGAATTAATATATTGTTCCAGACATTCATTTTTGAATTGAAATCTGCAAAATCCCTTAGTACTTCAACCAATTCATTGTTTACCATAATAAGATTCATGATAAAGCTACAAGAGTGAATACACATTTTCCTGTGGGACCAACAATTCACATAAAATGAATCAACTATTTTACTGAGGGCTCACTGAACCCACCCACGTCTGCTAGATATAAGCAGTAGCATCTCCATCTTACAAATTTGTACATATTATATCAACAGATATCTTAAACGAAGATAATCTCGGCTGAATTATTGATACACAAATGTATTCAACCTTCTTCATCTGATTTTGAACAATGATTTCTCCAAACCAGACTAATTATTATTTATTTATCTAGTATGAGTTTATATTCTATTATTGTTATTGGTGTAGCATATCTCATAGAATGATTTTTGCTTCTAATTGTGCTTATAATTATTAGTATAATAAATTGTGAATATAATTGTTGAATACGACTTCTACTGCTGGACAATAATCTGATCAGATTTTTAATTTTGTTGATTTTTATTCGCATTTTGGTGATGGTTTGCGCCAATATCTTGGAGCTCGACAAGCTTTAAGCGCTCGGCATTTAGTTTATATTCATATTGTTTTGGAAATTGCTGCCATGTGTTTGCAAACCAGCAATTTATACGGTCCACCCCATGAGTTGCACAAGTTATATTTCGTGGTATAAGGAAAAGGTTTAAAAAAAAAACTTTATTTGAATTAATACAAAATTATTAATGTGATACTAAAACATCTACGCAAGGTGAAGTACAGAAATATAATGAATTATTATAATTAAAATACATTATGTGTTGGCATAAAAGTACATGTCAGCTATGATGGAGTCTAGCCTATTACGGAGAGTCATCAGTTGTAGGCGATGTAACACACGTAACAATCCACAAGAAAAGGTCCAAAAAAGTAATTTTTGAGGAATAAGGATCTATCTATGTTATTTGGACGAAAGTTTACGTATACGATTATAAGTATAGACCACGGTCGTACATACAGGTCTGGGGACTCGAGCCTTTTTCCTATGTGAGAAGTGGGTCCGCTAAGCGTCGACTGTCGCGTAGTACCAAAGAGGATGGCGCAGTAGTCGAAATTCTCTGACAGCTGTCATACTTGAATTGTAAACAAAAGGAATACCTGCGTTTTCAGAAACAAATTACGAAACCGTGCATTGTGCCGAAATGCAAAACGAGGTACAATAGTGTGAAACAAGAAACTTCTGTTTTTAAAGTGCCGAAAGATGCGGGAATGCGAAAAAAGTGGATGCTTGCGATTCCGGATAGAAATCGTTTTAACGAGGTCTTTTATATGTTCGAGCATGTTTAACGAAAAAGGGGAAGTTATTTTCAAATAAGAATACTTAGTAACACTGTTTGCGATTCCGGAAAGAAATCGTTTTACCACTTCGATCCAAGCGCTAGCTAGTGGCTAAACGAGGGACTACGAGTTTGGCGACGCGTAAGAGACCCACCCATGTCAAAAATTCGAGTCCCCAGACCTGTATGTACGACCGTGGTATAGACAAAATATAATTCAAGCGGTGAACGTCGTAGTTGAATGTGAAACCACATAGTAGCGACACTAGGCTTAACTAGACAAATACCTTGATACATTTCATACAATATGATGAATACAGTCATAGAACCATCAATATTATTTATTAAGATGCAATATTTTGACTAAATATTCCTGATTCGCTATGTTCAATTAAACATTTTTAGATTTTTATCATAAATGGAATACACTAAAGGATACTTTGCATCATCGTCTACTACATTCCTAATTTGGGGCAGCATCCATTTAGATTCTAGCACATTCTGCGAAGTTGTCACATATATTTTCAAAATTTCTATGATTAGCACCGGACTATACTTATGAAAATTTCACTCTTCTGTCAAATTTAACAATTCTACAATGTATTTTTATCGTTTCATTAATACTCATGACAAATTGACAGTTTTACACTAGTGCAATTATTGATAATTACACTAACGGAAAACGCAATGAACTGTCTCCCTACGGATGATTTGGAACGTCAATATCTATCAATTTCGAGAATATATGACTTGATTTTGGATGTCAATTATTGAGGAAAATCGGTTACAGTTTACATTGTTTAGCCCTATACCTTTTTTTTATCTAAATAATTGATTCCAAATTTGCAAATAAGGTAAATTTATCATTTCATTCAACAAATATAAAAGATGACGACTGAAAGTGAAAATTTACGTTCGATGATAATTTTTTCTTCTATTTTGAAATAATAATAGCTATCGAAATAAAAATAATGATTATGGTCAGGAATAATCGAAATAATATTTTATCACAGGGGACTGCAATATTGAATTTTAGAATTAGATTGAAAACTAACTGTTTTGGTATTTTTAAAGATTCAAATTTTGTCAAAATACATAACGCTGATATTTACTGTTGACGTATCTTGAGTTTTAAAAAAATACACGTACTCACGGTATCCTAAATTTGTTTTGAACAGTATCAGTACACCGTTCTTTTTATAAATGATCGCAATTTTGTATTAAATATTATAATTTTCAATCACATTGTCACTTTTATCTTTTTCAATTAGAATCAATCACCCAATCTTATAGTGGAGAAAAGTATGGGGTGGGATCTGGAGAAATAAAGTTTTTGGGGTTTCAAATTTGCCACATTCACGCCATGTTAACACATTTTTTTTTCATTTTCCCCAAAATTTCTTCTCGAAGTTTCCTAACTTATTGAAGCTTTTGTGAGCTATTAAAGATCAAGCTTCTATAATTAGTTTTGAAAATTGCCATCTCATGTATAAACTATATATTCCATTAAATTGTAATAACTCAGAACCTACAGTTGAGAATCAAATTGTCAAACTCACTCTTAATTTCGACGGAGAAACCTAAAGTGTGAAAAAGTCGATGTGTTCATATCAGTTTACGATATAACCGGGAGTGTAAGAAGATTGAAAACAGTTTATAGCTTTCTTTTGGAAAAACATTCTACCAAAAATTCATAACGATATTCCTTGTAAGTCTGCAGATACGTCAAGGTGGTAGCTATATTCTAAAATCAGAGAAAAGCTTCACTTACTTGAACATTGTAAAACCAAACACAGATTTTCAACTTGTAAAATATAATAATAAATCCAGTAAGCAATCTTATTAAAATAATCATGGTAGCGTTTCAATTTAATTCCATACCACTATGCATCGAGTATGGAAGCTGATATAGTTGCAGAAGGTATGTTTTTGTTAGTGAGTTGGATCAACAGAGACTGAATACAAAGATTGTTTGATATTCGGCATTTTATGTAAAATAGCTTTCTAGTCCAAATTAGGTTTTTTCCGTTATGAAATCATATATTGGGTAAACTATTCTTAATCATTTGATCTGGTTATCAGATCATGGCATAATTAATTGTTCTCTTATACACAACATGTATTTTTCAGAAACACATGAGGATGTCAAACATAATATTATTATACGAAAAAGAGGGAACGTACATCCCATTGCTTCACTCCTCAGAAACACTGATGCATGTCTAGGTGTCAAGGTTATAACGATTCTGGAACACCAAAATCAGATATCAAATGCAACAGATCACTAGTAAGATTTATTTATTAGAACAGTAGAACATTCAAGAAACACCATGTGATCCCAATACCAGAATGCCACAGTATAAAGAAATTACAGAAAGGACACTTGGTCATTTATGAATGAAAGCCGAGTTCTATTTTCAATGACCGTGAATATACTCGTCTCATAGATAATAGAATATATCAATATAATGATCGTCATGAATGGAATAAAGAACAGAGTAATACACTTTGATAAAGAACATTATCGTTCGGAGGCAATACTTCAACTTTACAGCCTAATTAAACAAGGTTATCGAAAATGTAAAGATTCAATTAATGGTATATGGAACGTTAGGTAATGTTATTATTAACACATTTGTACAATGACAGATGTTGATAGAAAAGTTCATATTGAGAAAATTGGAAACATCAAGTGTTTAATTGTTGAAACTATAGCCAGTTTTCCATTTCACTTTGTAACCTCTACCAATGAAGCTTCCAATCGACTTTCCAATATTTCGAAGTACTGCAAGGTTGTTCAAGAATGTATTTTCCACCTGTATTTTTTGTCATATTTTTCAACTGCTATCTTCTCCTTCCTGACTATAATATCCAGTAGGTACCAGTAATATTGACGTAGCTATTGAAATTTTAATTCATCAAGGTTTTATAGAATTTATTGTAATATTATCAAACTTCAATATATCGCCTTCTTCCAACTCCATTTGGATAGTTCCTTCCAAAACTATCATACCATAATATGCATTTTGATTCAGAAAGATATCTACTCACTCACCTCTCGCATATTTAGTTCACATCACATTGTACTTGGAAATTTCTGGAAAATTTGGCAAGGAAATAATTGTTTGGAATACAACAATAGAATTTTATCCACTACCGAAATTTTATACAATCTGACGTAAGACTATGTCTGAATGCATTGTGAATTAAGAGGTAGAGAAGGATCAAATCACTATTACATGGTTTTTTAGGAGGTGGATTCTAACTATTTGCAATTATGAGAATTGTGGATTTTTGAGGATATAGTCATGATAATATCCATCAATTATAGTTGTATTGTATACAGTTATATCATATGAGACTTACAAATCCATTTAAATAATAGTAGTTAGCTGAAACCGAGCTAAGATTTTCTCCTTAGGAATTTAAAAAATCTTTTGTACTTAAGTAATCTTGTGATCTTTTTGAATGCAGTATTTCCTTGGTGGATATGTGAGTATTGTCCTACGTCTAGTCGTAAGAATGACTGGCAAATGTCTTTATTAACAACTAACACTATATATACCGAGTAATCCACCAAGGTCAGCTACCAGCTGTATCTGGGAAACTATTCATCCTACAGTTTTCGGAAAAAAATATTCTCAAAGAAAGTAACCCTGACAAATCAGTGTCAGTTTTGAACACAAACTTTTGTAGCATCAAGCTATTGAATACCTTGATAACAAAACCAAGTTGGCTAAAAGCGTCTAACGTAATCGGGAGTTATAGCAATTTTCCTGCGATATGATTCCGCCCTTTCCTCACCCGTCATTTCAAGAGTTAGGTCAAAATGTCAAAACATACTTTTTAGAGCTTTTATGGAGCAATCTACAACCGACCCACGAAACATTCCGTCACTACTGATTTTATGAAATAATTTTCATTTTTCGCTTTTGATTTAAAAATACACCCTCTAGCGGAAAATATTTCAAACAGACTTCTCAGAGTCACTTTTATTGAGAATTTTGTTTCCCGAAAGCTGTAGGACAAATAGTTTCCCAGATACAGCCGGTAGCCGACCTTAGTGGGACACCCGGTATACTTTAATACAACTAAAAATAAAATGAAATTTTTTCTTTTTGACGTTTCGATATTTTATCTATATCTTCATCATGAATTGTGGTGCCATGTAATTTAGAAGAGAATAGATGAATTTGATCAAGGAAATGTGTCTGTAGCCAACTTGTGTTTTTCAAAATCAGATTAAAGCTGCAGAAAGAGTAATGATAATTCAACAAATAGTCTTCTCCATATAGATCTGGGGTTACATACTTCTGATTAATTTTTTTCTCATATATAAAGGCGAAGTAATAGTATTCAAAGGATACCGCACACTTTAGTAGGGAAAGTGGCCCCCTGTCGAATTGGCTGAATTTTTGATATGTTATAGTCCAAGTCATTCCGAACAAAAAGTTCAATGGGCACAACTTTTTCTATAGGCTGGTTTTGGCGCTAGAGGCCATTGAAAACTTTCATTTGTTCTTCATTGTTAAACAACACGAAACGTTATCCTGGATAATAATCACTTTTCCGAATAATCAAGATCTAAACAGTCATTAATATGAGATACTATTAGAAGTATTGTTCATTGATGTCACTATAGGTGATCAATTATACAGCGTGTTCCAGCTATCACGGTCAAAATAATACTTCAAGTTGATGATGAAACTCAAGAATATAACAAAAATTGGTCTATCATTTTGATAGGGTTGTGTCGAATGATTACGTAAATACATCCGATAATTGTACTGATGCTCAAGGAGTGTGGCGGAGAAACTCCTTTTAGCGGGTCAACAAAGCCTCCATTTGCACATCCAGCATAAATATAATAGGAAGGAAATAATGGGCTATAACTCAATAAATATATTATATGTAACATTTAACTTAACCATTGAACCTGGTATCGTTGACCCAAATGAAAAACTCTCGACTGAACCCTAATAATTCATTTAATGATTTACAGGGTGTTCCATCTGAGAACATATCAATATGAACAAAGAAACAAGGAGAATATGCCATAAACAGTCTAAACAATCATAGGTTCTTCATTATTGTCTCTCTGCAGCATCAGATACGGTATGAAGTATTTCGGTCGAAGGATACTTAACATTGGCAGCATGACGGGCATATCCAAAGTACCAAAGTACGCTAGCTACATGCGAACATGTACCCAATGTACGACTTCCTGATTTGCACGTACAGTAGTACCCCTGAATTGGCACACCTTCCAAACTGACATTGTACTTGATCCACAGTTGGTATTTGATACTATTTCGATGACGAGATTTTATTCTCATCCTCAATAGACCTGGAATTTCAATACGGTCGTCGAATTCAAATAAAACGTTTCCCAAATCCTGTCTATTATCTTGTACATAAGATGGAGCTATTTTTATCTGGAAAATTCCGAATGTTAGTTCTCGTAGGTACTCCAAACTGAGAACTGTAAAATTTAGTAATTGGTTTTCCTCCATTGGAAACCATCTACCATGTCTTCGTAGCAGACCCTCTTCTTCTATTCTCAACTGGAGTTCATTTATTTCATTGGCACGGTTTAACATTATCTGAGCTAGCTCAGCATTGGCTCCTTCCATGGTAATTGGTTCATGATACTTATTGATTATCGCACATGCTATTCTGATATAGTCTCCTATATGCAGAACTTGTGGCATTGGTACAGTATCTCTGAAGAATTTGAATTTCTACAATCCATCTCGTTTTCGTAACTAGTCTAGATGAATTTGCCTCTTCGGTTGTAAGCTGATGCTGTCCACCACCAAGTGCTACGGGCATTTTTACTACTATACCTAAGTCACCCAAGAAATTCTGTGCGTCACGGTATCCCCTATCTAACATGAAAATATCACCTTCTTGGAACCAGTTGCTCAGACCCATTAAATCTCGTTCATACTCATGTCTCAACATTGCCGCATCATTATTTCTTGAATCAGAGAAATAAGGACCGTGAACATCTAGGATATAACCATTGGGAGCAACAATCAATGCAGGTTTCAAAAGATGGTAACCCTTGTGTACACAGTATGATTGACGTAATACTTGAAATGTCCGACTTTTGGGTATTTTTATGTACGTCCCGTCAATATAAGCTATTGCTCTTCGATAATTTGGTTCAGGATTGTAAAGGGTATTTGCAAAATCCGTAACATGTCTAGTAATATATTGGCCCCTCTCTATATGCTGATACCCTACATTTTGTGGAACGAATTGTTGTAATAATGATACACGCACTTTTTGAATTGCCAAGCTCACAGCTTGACGACTGGAATAGGAAAACATGCCCATCAAGAATTGATCGGAAAGTCCTTGTCGTAATTTGCACAAGAAACATAACAAATCTTTCTTCGCTATTGCTCTATTTTTCTGATGAATATTGACGCGATTGCAAAATTCAAAGAGGTCTGTAAACTGCACTTTTTTTATTGGAGTTAATGCCTGGAACTCTTCATCAGTAAAATTATCCTCGTTATTGTATTTATTTGTTGATTTATAGTTCAGCACAGCTTCTCGTAACGATACTAACATATGTTTGAGTTCATTACCTTTCAAATTGTATGGTCTTGTTATTCCTCTAAGCTCATTCATAAAAGGTGGCAGAAGATGTTCCTCCTCATTCAAATGACCACCACAGATTCTGACGCCGTCAGGTGCAAACATTCCGGTCTTCAGAAATACATCCAACCTACCAGAAGGTGACATTCTACCAAGATTTTCAAATCTACCACATACAAAACATGACGTATGAGAGGTTCGCAACAAAACTTTAAGTACAGTTGGATCGGGATCTTCTTCATAAGCTTGTATCTCTGAGAGAATACTCAAATGACAGTTTCGGCAAATCCTTGTCTGTTCAATAAAAGGTATTTGAGGCAATTCTAATTCATTCCTTCGACGTTCGGCAATGGCTCTGCTTTCTTCGTCCAAACGTACCATTTGCCTTGGTGTTCCATTGTACTCACAAACAAAACATTCAAATCTCACTGCGAAATTATACGCCATATTCAACTTTATATTGACATGAAGTAACAAACAAACAAAACCTTGCTAGAAACTTTGACATCATTTCCAAAGCCATCTACAGAAAAATGTGTTTTTCTGCACTACACCTACTATTATTGATTGTCTCTGAATCACTTGGACGTTACGACTTTTTGGTCGAAATTGGGTAGTCCATTTGCAGATGCATACCTTGAAAATCCCTGACGTTAAGATGATAGATTTAGAAAGAAAAAAAAAGGCCATTTTATAGACAGACTTGTGATATTTCTCATTCTTTTTCATGGCCTAAAATTATTCAGGATGGTCGAACAATATTTTTCAGTAGGTACGGAACTTTTCGAATATAACTTTCGATTTCTTTTAAAAGGAACACTCCTTATATTTTTCGACTATGTGATGTAGAATACGGTGTAGAATAGGATTCATAAACATTTTTTCATTGTAGATCCCTAAGACGATTTGTAACCATTTTCGAATTATTGCACTTTAAAAATTGTAGGTAGCTGGAACACACTGTATAATTGATCACCTATAGTGACATCAATGAACAATACTTCTAATAGTATCTCATATTAATGACTGTTTAGATCTTGATTATTCGGAAAAGTGATTATTATCCAGGATAACGTTTCGTGTTGTTTAACAATGAAGAACAATTGAAAGTTTTCATTGGCCTCTAGCGCCAAAACCAGCCTATAGAAAAAGTTGTGCCCATTGAACTTTTTGTTCGGAATGACTTGGACTATAACATATCAAAAATTCAGCCAATTCGACAGGGGGCCACTTTCCCTACTAAAGTGTGCGGTATCCTTTACATATGAATTTTTGGAGCATATCAGCCAGTACATTCCGAGATATTGCTTTTTTCCATTAAATATTTTTGAATCAACAATTAAGGGGTGCAACAACCCGATCGTAGCGTCATCACTGGTCAGTTTAGAATTCTCTATTGTGATCATATTTATGGTCATTGAACTTCTCTTCAATATAACAAAACCTATCTTGAAGGATATATAATATCTGAGTATACGTGGGAATGATCTGTAATTCTTAGCGAGTCAGTTTTTCTAAAACTGCATTATAACATCTAGTTATTTGAATCTCATTCAACATACATAATTCTTGCATATCATTTTGATCCTCTTACAATGACAAATAAATGTAGCATATTGAATTCACGTAATTGCATTGTTCTGCTCGTTAAAGTGGTATCATACCACGTGTGTTCATGTTAGAACTGGTCAGTCTGGGACATAAAAAATAGGAATGAATTAAGCCACCAAATCTAATAAATTACAATTCCCCCACCCTCTACGCTCACATTCAAGCAGATTTCTCAAATGATATGGGATAATTGTGTATCTACTCCGAATTAATCATATTCGAGGGTCTTACATTACCAAATGATAGCGCATTTCAAAAAATCGAACATAAGTCACTAATTATGAATTCAAATTCCTTCCATAGTAATTGTCTCACACCTCAATTCTATTAAATTTCCTCCAATTATTACTGTAAATTCCGAATATTTGTTGGACCAAATTTTATTTTCAATTTTTCTTGTGTTCACCAACACCGTTGTCAATGATTTACTTTTGCTCAGAATTTACCTCCAATATCAATACTGATTATTTACTAGTATAACCTATCTTGTGAATTCTTTAGTCAGATATTCTTCTATTTTTCCGACACTCGGGATCAACTGCTACACAGAACCTATCGGCATCTTCAAAGGAGAGTGATTATCACCTCACTAGTGTGAAATTTTGATACTATGATGATCCAAATTTTGGCCGAAATTTCAGAGTAACGTAATATTAGCTTGCATTATTCACAATTTTATGTATTGTTCACTATCAATGTAATATGTTTGTTATTATCAGATTTGCTTATTGATGTTCCTCATCGTTTTATTGCCAGCCAGTGTTTGAATCAAGAGATTGAGATATACTTCTTCGACTTCGTGGGGTCCCAAGATAGGTTGGTGGGAGGGAAATGGAGTGACTATTGGTAGAATAAAGATCGAATACATTCCAACTTGAGGTAGTCTGGAGAAGAAAAGAGTTTTTCATGTATTCAATCTTCAACTATAATTTGCATAACTAACGAAAACTACGTTTTAGGAAGTTTTCATGAAATTTGATACCTTCTCGAATATTGAAAATCTCATGAGGAACCGATTCCTGAATTTTCAGTCCCTTTCACGGTAAACGTAGAAATTGATAGATTTACTCACTTTAGCATTTAATTTTCCTGGACTATTATACTAGGCTAACTCATGTGTTTCTGAAAATCAGTACAATTATATTGAATGAAAAGTCGAATTCATAACCAACAATCTTAGGAATCATTCTTTCTTGTACATGATTTCAAGTTGTACTGAAGTAAAGCCAATCTTTGATCGGATTCGTAGAATCTTTCCTTGTGATTGTGAACAACTCGACCTTTTAGCATGCCTTCAAATGTTACCAGTGTGGAAAGCTCCATTTCTACCAAGTGGATTGAGTTAAAGTTGTGATTTCTTTTTCAATTTCCAGATAATGATAATTCCAAGTGAAAGCTTATTATTCACATCGACGTAGGTTTATTTTCATAATATCTTCGTACTCCTAACAGATAGTCCACCTTTTCATGTGGAAATATTAAAAACAAGATACACACCCAGGGAATTTGAAGTGACGACGTATTTATAAAGCTTTTAAGAATACTCAAATCAGTTTTACGACAGCATGACAGAGAATGTTGGGATACTGCACAACTTTCCATAAAAGTAGGTTTCAAGGTAATTGGAGTGAGAAGAAGCTTTCATATTTCATAACTGCTTTATGCAAATTTAATCACCTTTTTTAACATCGTAGAGGGAATTTGAATGCAATGGAAGGCACTTGAATTTTTTGTACGAGTAGATCTATCAATCCAGCTATTGCATGTTACCCCACCATACAATTCACTCACCCTGAACGCATTGGAAATTACGTTGATATCAGTTTTATTTGTTAATTCAGGTTCTCAAGTTTCGGCATATTACGCCAACATAGTGTTGAATGACTTCCGCGGATAGCTAGTCTTGAATATTCTTAGTTTCCGTATGGATTCCGCGTCACATTAGCACGACTTGATGCGGACGTTTAGTCAATCATTGCAAGTGGCATCTTCAAGGCAGGTTCTAGGCTTGAACCGGAAATGTCACCTGTAATGGTTGGCGAAACTTCGACATCAAGTCACGCCATTGTGATGTGGGATCCATTCGGAAGGCAAGAATTTCCAATACGGTATTGTTTGATTCTTCAATAGGATGGAATTTCATTTGAGTTACTGGAGGATCGAACGATAGGAGTTCTTAAAAATTTAGGGTCGAAATTTCAGCGTCTATAATTTATCCATATACAATATTTTCAGTGGTTATCATTTCATGTTATAATCATCGATTAAACGAAGTTGTAGTATAGGAATCTTCCATCCCTATACGAGATTAAGTAAAATCCCTCAATTAGCGAATACAACCTTATGTCTATTCTTAAATACATATATTTCATATGTTCGTGAATGCATAAGGAATTCACAAACATATTGTTCAGTATGAGCTATACAACAAGTGAACCGGACATCACGAGCGTAAGAAACTTGTATCCAAGTTTTATATTGAGGAGTGATATATATTGTTATGATTTCATTTCCTAAACAACAGAAATAATAAAAATTAGAACTTACCGAACATTGAAAATCAGAAAAGATTAATGAAAAGGTATTACATGGAATTAAAAACAATATTAAAAGTTGAATAATAGTTAGTATAATATAATAAACAATGTAAAACATAATAAACAACAATGTAATTAGAATTAGAAGTGTAAAACAAGAACTTCAGTGAAAATGAATAAACGTACAGTGTTACGAAGGCAGAAATCATAATTAAAATGATTACAAAAACTATCATGAGATAGCACAAACTATTGAAAAATGTTATAGATATAAGTTAGGATTAGAAATTTGAGTTATATAATGTTAAAGAAATGTTATTGATATATTATATTATGTATTAGTTTTTAAGAATGACAACTGTCAAATTTATAATAATTATTGGAATAATCATATCCATAATAACCTTATCATAGGTTATCTTATACCAAAGCAATATTAATTTAAAAAGAAGGAATCATCATCATTCAAAATAAGTTGAAAATCTCCAATAATTCAAAATTTATAGAATACTAAATTCTGATTGGTCGAGACGGATTATAAACGTCAGACGGGTAGCAATGTAAAACTTATGTCAGTTTGCAATCATCTTCAAAGCATTCTTGATAGGTAAAGAAGCACCTCATAGGTGGATTATGACATCAAGTAGCGTCGGTTTTGAAGGCCTATAAAAGGCATCTGAAGACAAGCCAAGTCAGTTAGCCATCACATCTGAAGAGTCAAGGTACTCCTGCAACTCACAAATTTTTAACATAATCAAAAGAGTTAGCCATTACATCTGTGGAGTGAAGGTACTCCTGCAACTCACAAATTTTTAACATAACCAAAAAGTTTGCCATTACATCTGAAGGGTCGGGGTACTCCTGCAACTCATGGAATTTTCCATTAACCTTAGTTTATTGGATGAACATCGGTGAACCCAAGTGTTCCAATCTTCGAGAAGTTCAAAGCAACCGAAGTTAGTAAATAATTTCAACAATTCAAGTAGTGTTCCAAGTCTCCGAACAAAGTTTAAAGGTCACAATAACCTACAATTCATAAAAACATAGAACGATAGCCAGCCTTCGATAAAGTTCCAATCCATCATTGGAGAGTTTTATATCTTCAATAAAAGAATAAAACTAAGTTAACAATTTTCAACAGTTCCTGATTTCAAAAAGAGTAACCATAGTTTACCTGTGTTTATTGTGTATAGCAGATAAATTGTGTACGGTTAAAGTGAATTATCAAATTAATAAGAAGATCAAGCCAATTGAACATTGCCTACATTTTGAAACATATTCTTGGATATAAACTGAACGTAAGTTCATTTATCATTTCTCCATTGTATTATTATCTGTCTATAAATCTGAAAGAAAGATTGTAGATTATAACTTTGTGAACAAAGATTAATAGTAAATAGTTTTGAGGTTAGATCATAGATCTATGTGAACATAACATTGTAAAATTGATGCCCGAGATAAATCAGAGTCATAGAAATTTAAATATAGAAGTTTTAACATTCAAAGAACATTGTGTTTAATTCCATATATAATTCCATATAAAATAAAAAGGTAGAGATTCATTATTCAATTCAAAACAAACATAAGATTCAAAATACAATAAGAAAACTAGCCGGTAGAATCGAATTAATAAATATTAATTCATAATTAAATAATAAGCTCAAAAGTCTTTTTTTATAATAATTATCGCTCAAACGTGAGGCCATTTGAAAAAGGGAAATAAAAAGTCATTCTGAAAAGGAAATTCAAATAGAACCGCGTAATCAAAGTAATCCAGAAAACTAGATTAATCAATAAAAGAAAGCAAAAATGGAAGGAGATAGACAAAGTACTCCAGAATTAATAGGATTTAATGAAGATGGTGAAGTGATTAGTGCAGAGAGACCACCAGTAGTAGTAGATAGTCAAGCACAAATAATGAGAATGCTTGAAAGTTTAAATATGAAATTAGTTAATGAGATAAGAGAGAGTAAACATGAGACAAATGCTAAAATTGAAAAAGGAATGCATGATCTTGAGCAAAGTACAAATGAAATGAGAGATGAACTCAAGAGAATGGATGATAAATTTGATAAAAGAACTGAGGAGATTATGAGAATAGTTGAAACCGAAAAAAAGAAAATAAGACAACATGTTGAAGAAAGTATAGATAATAAATTAGATGAATATAATAGCTTTGTAAATAGAAAGTTTAATAATGTAGAGAAAGAAATGGATATTATTGAAAATCGAATGAATGATATGGGGAAGAATATTGAAGAAAATGTGAATGTGGATGTACAAAGTATGAAAGAAATTCAGGATAAAATAATAAATGAACAGGATAAGATAATAAATGGACAGGAAGAAAGGATTAAAAGAATTGAGAATAGATCTGAAGAGAGAATGAATGTAGAATATAGAAATGTAGGTCATGAAAGTACGATGAAATTTAATGGAAATATAAAACTATTACATCCATGCATTTTTGTGATAGATTTAAAAAATGAAATACAGTATGTTAGGAGTCTAGAGAGAATGAAACAATTAATAAGAGAACGATTGGTTGATGAACCATTGTTATGGTTTAACTGTAAGGAAAGGGAAATAAATAGTCTAGATGATTTTATAGTTGAATTTTTAGAGAATTCTTGGGGTGAAAATGAGCAGTCGAAATGTCGAGAGAGGTTATATTTTAAGAAATACATAGAAGGGACTAGAAAAAGCATGAGTGCTTATGCACTTAGTTTGTATAGTGAAGCGCTATATTTAGAGCCAAAAATGCGAGAAGAAGAAATAGTGCTATATATTTCGAGACAATATGGAAGCCAAATATCGGAGGCAATAGCAATTTCTAACCTTAAAAACATGAACCAATTAATATCGTATTTAAACCGAATCGATAATAAAAATAACGTAGGAAGTAGGCAACAAAATGCATATCATGAGAATAGAAACAATTATAGGGGAAATCAAAATTATAACGATAGAAGGCAGGAAAATCAAAATTATAACAATAGATTCCATAATAATAACAATTATCAGAATAAGTATAGAAACAGAGATAATAGGAACCAGAATTATAATTATAGTAGGGAAAGTATATAGAATAGAATAGAATGAAATAGAATAGAAATTTATTAGCAATAAATTACAAGAGAATAGCAAGTATTAATTATAAAATTAAGATAACTAAAAGTTTCAATTATAGAAGAAAATCTTAAGATTTAATCCCAAAATGCATGAAATGCATTTGTGCGGGACGAGAAGTACTTATGTAAATGCTCTATTACTAGAGACAATTCTTAACAAATATTAACGATTTACCCAAAAAAACACATTAACACAACAATACAAAGTACAATAATTTCGCGAAAATATAATATATGAAAAAACTTAAAAAAGTATCCATATGAAAACATATAGGTACCACTAATGAACATAAATAAAACAAACATCAGTAATTCAAGGTGCGAAAAATTATTAGGTATATATAATTATCAGAAATGTGTTGAATAGTACACATTATCCATAAGCGTGACAATGAATGTGAAAACAGTATGAATAGATTAAAGTGCTGTAAAATAATTAATTGTTTTTGGAGTCAATAATATTATTTATAGTTTTCCTATTAATGCTATGGATGTACTGCTTTAATTCTTTTTTAAATTTTTTTTCTTGTGAAATGTGTTGCAATCTACGGGGGAGAGAATTAAAAACTTTAGCTGCCAAATGATTGAATGAACGCTGTGCAGTAGTTGAGTAGTACAGTGTCGGGTGCTGTAAGTATGTTCGGGATAGGTTTTGAATTCATTCATTTGCCTACAAGCTATATTATAATAAAACAGAGTTCTTAGATCCATACTTTGACTTTCCTGAAACAGTTTGTCACTTGGATAAGTATTAGGTTTTCCTAACCATATTTTTAGAAATCTTTTTTGTAGTACTTGCAGTTTATTTAGATGAATATTAAGGACACCACCCCAGGCAATTATACCATAACACAAGTGAGGAGCAACTAGCGAGTGATAAATAATTTTAATAAGATTTTTTGTTGAATATTGATTAAGTAACCGGAATGTGTAAAGAATTTTCCTTACTTTCTTCGAGACATCATTTATGTGAGAGTTCCAACGTAGATTTTTGTCCATTTTAATCCCAAGATAAGTAACTTCATTTGCCGATTCTATTTTAAAGTTTTTAGTAATATCGAGATAATTAAAATTCGGTGATGTAAGTGTAGTTAGATGAAAAGGTAAGTATTGAGTTTTCTCTAAATTAATTGTTAATAATTTATTGTCAAAGAAATTTTTTATATGTAAGAAATCCCTTTCTACCCGATTTTTCAAATCCTTCCAGGATTGTGCAGAATGGAATAATGCCGTATCATCTGCATAACTTATTATATTACTAGATGTTGGTAGTTGAAACAGATTATTTATATAAATTGTGAAAAGTAGCGGACCGAGAACTGTACCCTGCGGTACACCATATTCCACTTCACGAAAATCGCTCTCAGTATAATTTATTTTGGTACATTGCTTTCTGTGGGATAAATAGTTTTTCAATAATTTCAACGCGATGTTTCTGAAACCTACAGTTTCCAACGTTTCCAGAAGTTGAGTATGGCTCACAGAGTCAAAGGCTTAGGTAAGGTCAACAAATATCACTAAACATTTTTCCTTTTCATCTAATGAGTTATATATTAATTTGGTCAGATTTGCCAACGCATCCTGTGTACTACGCTTTTCTCTAAAACCATATTGCTTAGGTGACAAAATGTTATATTTGTTTAAAAACTTTGAGAGCCTTTTCTTCAGAATTTTTTCATATACCTTTGCAAAATTTGTTAACAATGAGATAGGCCTATAATTGTTAACATCTAATTTATCTCCTTTTTTGAAGATGGGTTTCAAAACACAGGTTTTAAAGGCAGTTGGACATTCCCCAGTTGCAAAACTTTTATTTATGATGATGGATAATGGATACGAAAGTTCCTCTGCTACCAGTTTTAAAGTTTTTGATGAGATACCGTCTATGCCGGGACATTTATTACTTTTTAATTGACAGATATAGTGTTTCACCTCTTGTGGACAAGTTGGATGTAGATAGAATGATATGCTTTGGCGCTTTATTTCAAATTTCACGTTACTATCGGGTTTTAATTTTTCGGCGAGTTTTTTACCAACTTCAGAGAAAAAAGTATTGAAAGAGTCAGTTATTTGTTTATCACCTTTTATACTCTCTCCATTTGGATCATTTATTATTTTTATTTCGTTATTTTTTATTTGATTATTACAGATCTCTTTAGTGATATTCCATAGTTCCTTAGAGTTATTATTACCATTCCGAATTTTGTTTTTATAGTATTCCGTTTTTTCTTTCTTTATTTCATTTGTCACTTCATTCCTTAATATTTTGTAGTTATTATGAAGAGTTTCATTGAGCTGATCATTTTGCCATTTATTGTGTAACGAATCTCGCTCATTAATTGAACTGCTGGATATCCAATTTTTTCTTTTTATCAACGAACGATTACATTTGAATTCTCTAGTGCAACAATGTAGTTTTGCTTTGAATATATTGATAAAGTTATCTGTTGCAGGTTCCGTTTCCATGCCGTCTAGATGCTGCCAGGATGTAGAGGACAATAAATTTTTTAGTTTTGAGTAATTCATCTTTTTGATACTGTTATTGTTAGTGTTAATTGTGTAATTCGTAGACGTTTTAATTGTACTGTTACTACTCAGGACTATTTGTAATGCTACTGAATAATGATCTGTAATATTTGTCTTGATTATGATAGGTAGAGTTACATCACTTATATTTGCTTTACTTTTAATAAAAATATGATCTAGACAAGATTTAGAATGAGCGGTTACTCTAGTATGTTTATTTATGAAAGATTTAAAGCCATATAGAGACATCACATTTGAATACTCTTGCGCATTCTCTTCATCAGACAGAATGTCTATATTAATATCTCCAGTGAAAATACTGATGTCTGCCTTATCATTGTATGTACTAAAGAATTGTTCTAATGAGCTTACAAATTGTAATGGGCATGTTTCGTATGCTCTGTACAATCCGAACACTGTAAGTTTAAGTTGATGAAAATTTAGTATGTCTATCTTGATAACGTTAATACCATCAATATCAATTATATCATAAATGTAATTTAAAGTATTTTTGACATAAATTAAAGTTCCATCGTTTTTATTAATGGTACCTAAGTTATACACATGGTTATACCCACTTATACTAAAAAGATTCACATCAAGATTTGACAAATTGAAAGTTTCTGTGAGGACTATGACATCAAAAGACGAGTCAAAAGACATTAGAAAAACTCTAAATTCATCCAAGTTTTTACTTACACTTCGTATATTACTATGAATTATCCTAAATTCATCAAAAGAAGAGTTTATTTCAAAAACTCGTTACATTCTTGACCGTTTGAGACACTTTCAGTTATAATCACATTTGAATAGAAATCACGTATATATGGATTCATAATTTGTTACGACACCTTAATTTTAAATTAAAATTACACAAATGTTAGTTTTAGTTCACTATTGTTTTAGCTAGAATAATAATAATAATAACCAAAATAGATATAGGGACAATAGAAATCAGAATTATATTAATAGAAATGAAAATAGTAATGAAGACAAAAGAAATCAGATTAATCAAAGGGAGGTAAATTGCAATAGAATTGAAAGAGAACAGGGAAGGGAAGACTCTTCAAGTCAGAACAATCAACAACAGGCTTTTTACGTAAGCACGAATACCAAGTCAATGTGTTATACGAACATCAGAGGGAATACATTGACTACGAACAGCAAAGGGAAGAAAAAGAAAGTATAGGTTTAATTAAATTAAAAGGGTTTTTAAAAGGGAAAGAAGTAGAAATTTTGTGTGATACGGAATCAGAAATATCATTAATGAGGGGAGAACTATTGTCTGAATTAAAATTAAAAAATCAATTAAAGATAACAAAAGTAGAGTTAGTAAATATTAGTGAAAAGAAAATTACTGAAGTGTCAAAAATGACTACTGAGCATATTATAATAGGGAAGTCAAGTCTAGAAATGCAATTATTTGTAGTACCGAATATGAAATTGGATATAGTTATGGGAACTGATGAATTAGAGAAGCATGGAATTATTATAGATTACGAGGAAAAGGAAATAAAGTTGTTATATGAAATTATAAAGATAGGAAAGCGAAAAAATGAAAATATTGACAGACCAAATGAAGGTTGCAATATAATAAATGCGGTCGGAAGAAAAGAGTTAAGCAGAAATTAAAATGAAATAATCTCGCAGATGAAAGTATCCGAGAAGTATAGGGGAATCATATCAGAAATAATTTCACAACAGAACGAGATGAAACTCGTATTGCTAGTAAATATATTTATAGATTCCAAGTCAAAGAAATTGAAAATTTTAAATCCAAGAACTATCCAATTCCATACAAGTACATAGAAAATGTTAGAAATAAAATCGGTGAAATGCTAGAACAAGACATAATAGAAAGAATTAAAACAAAATATATAAACCCTATTGTAATAGCAAAAAAGTCAAATGGTGATATTAGGTTATGTTTAGATGCTCGAACATTGAATAGATTTTCAGCACCACAATATGAAGCTCCTGAAAATATGGACGCAGTCTTTGGTAGAATAGTAAAGGCACAAGTTTTTAGTAAAATTGATTTAAGGCATAGTTTCTGGTTGATTCCATTACACGAAAATTCTACAGATTACACTGATTTTATGATAGATGGAGAAGTGTATCGTTTTAAAGTTACGCCTTTTGGTATTCAAAGTGCATGCAGTGCGTTAGTAAGAAGTATGAATCAGATATTGAATAGATTTCAAATTTTTGTAGTGCATTATATAGATGACATATTAATATTTCCTAGAACAGTAGAAGATCATCAAGATCACATAAAATTAGTTTTGAATGAATTAGATATAGCAGGTTTGAAAATAAATATTGAGAAATGTGAATTCTATAGAACAAAAATTAAATTTTTGGGTTATAAATTAACGAGGGATGGTTTAGAAATGGATGAAGATAGGTTAGATGTAATTAAAAATTTCAAGAGACCCACAAATCTTAAAACTTTGAGGGGATTCCTAGATTTGATAAATTATTTCAAAAGGCTCATTCCTGATTTAAGTCAGAAGGAAATTAAATTAGTAGAATTACTTAAGAAAGGGGTAAGATGGAAATGGGATAATGAAAGACACGAAGCTTTCCAAAATTTAGAAGATACTTTCATTCAAAAAGTAAAAGTTCATCATGCACAGTATGATAAACCTTTTATAATAAGAACAGATGCTTCTAAACAAAGATTCAGTGGTGTTTTATTACAAAAACAAAATAATGAAGAAGTTCCCATAAGTTTTGTGTCAAGAATGACAAAAGTTCATGAAAAAAATTACAGTGTCACTGAATTAGAGTTAGCAAGCATAGTTTTTTGTGTAAAGAAATTAAGATTTTATTTGTTAGGAAACAAAGTAAAGGTAGAAACTGATCATAGTGCATTAACAAGTATATTTAAAAACAAGTTTGTAAACAGTAGGATTCAAAGATGGATTTTGTTATTGCAGGAATATGATTTTGAAATAAGACATATTCCAGGAAAATTAAATATAATAGCTGATACTTTAACAAGAGAAGAAGGAAATTTAAAAATTGATAAAAGAAAATATAAAATAGGAGCAAATATTTTATTAGAAGTAAGGGGTTTATTTTCATTAGAGAGCATTGAAAACAATCAAAGTACTTTATCAGAGAAGGATAAAAAGAAATGTAAAAAAAGAAGGAATTTATTTACAAGAAGTAGGCAGGAAAGAATTATACAGAATAAATCGAGACTTAATTTTCAAAATTTTAAATCATATACATGATGAATTTGATCATATAGGAGCAAGAAAAATGTGGCTCATATTTAGAGAAAATTATATGGGAAAAGGAGATTACCAAATAGCAGAGGAAATCACAAAGAAATGTGATACATGTCAAAGAGCAAAGCCTAAAAATCTGATTAATCATAATTTAGCAAAGAGTATTATAGTAAAAGAATGTTTAGAAGTAGTAGCAATAGATTTTTTAAGTGAATTAATAGTAACAGAAAAAGGAAATAGACATATTTTAGTTGTAGTAGATTTATTTTCTAAAAATATAAAATTATATCCTTGCAAAACGACAAAAAGTAAAGAAGTAATGCATAATTTAGAAAACTATTTTGAAGAAATTGGTAGGCCAAGAAAGTTAATTACAGATAACGCAACATATTTCAAAAACATACGTTTCAAGTATTTTTGCAAATGGAATTTAATTTTTCATCAATTAACAAGCATCAGACATCCTCAATCCAATCCATCAGAGCGATATATACAGGAAGTAATGAAATATCTGAGGATTTTTTATGAGGGTAAACATCGTCATTGGGATAAATCAATATACAGGGTAGCAAAATGTTTAAATCATTGTCCAAATACTATAACAGAGAAAACACCTGTATTAATTATGAAAAGCGAAGAACCTGATAGAGAATGGTTGGATGAAAATTCAGTAGAACGAAATGAAATTTTGAAAGATATCAGTAATAGGTTAGAGAGAAATGCAAGAAAGTATATGAGTAGGGAAATGAGAAGAAGAGGGAAGTTAATTAAATTTGAAATAGGTGAATTAGTAATAGTAAGAGCAATGAGAGTAACTAATAATAAAGAGAATATATGTAGAAAATTATGTTTTGCTTTTGAAGGTCCATATGTGGTAACAAATGAAAATGCTAAAAATAGTTATGAATTAATGAATCCTGAAAATGGAAAGATAAGGGGAATATTTAATATTGATCAAATATACAAGTATAATTATTAATAAATCTAGTTCATGAAAATAAAATCAAAAGGTAAATAAATTTTAAATATTAAAGATCGATTAATACTTTAAAATTGATTTAGGGGAATTTGTTAAGATTTCATTTCCTAAATAACAAAAATAATAAAAATTAGAACTTACCGAACATTGAAAATCAGGAAAGATTAATAAAAAGATATTATATGGAATTAAAAACAATATTAAAAGTTGAATAATAGTTAGTATAATATAATAAACAATGTAAAACATAATAAACAACAATGTAATTGGAATTAGAAGGGTAAAACAAGAACTTTAATGAAAGTGAATAAACGTACAGTGTTACGAAGGCAGAAATCATAATTAAAATGATTACAACAACTATCATGAGATAGCACAAACTATTGAAAAATGTTATAGATATAAGTTGGGATTAGTAAATTTGAGTTATATAATGTTAAAGAAATGTTATTGATATATTATATTATGTATCAGTTTTTAAGAATGACAACCGTCAAATGTATAATAATTATTGGAATAATCATATTAATGATAACCTTATCATATATATATATATTCTTTTGTTGATATTCTTGAACCATTTGTAATATTTGTATGTTTTCTTGGTATATTGGTTCGTATATATACTGATAATGAAATAAAAATTGTCGAAACGTCAAAGCAGAATTTTTATTTCATTATCAGTATATATACGAACCAATATACCAAGAAAACATACAAATATATATATATATATATGTTACGGCTAATGTATATAATTATTTAAAGCATGAAATTTCACACATTAAACAAATTGAATTCTTCGCGGTTGATTTATATATTAGCTAAAGTATATATTATTTTATTTGTACATTAGATCGAATACAACGATATTATTTCACGAGTTACATGACATGAGTGTTTTCGAAGTTGATTCTCTATTTTCTAACGCTTTTCTGAAGCTGTGGGTCCCAACTTCGAATTATAATAGAACTGCAGTTTCATCTTGGTGTAGAATAATCTCCAACTAAAATGTCCATTAATTCATTTCAATCGGCAAAATTTACCAGGTACGTACGATATTATGATATATTTCTGGGTAAGTAACGATATTTATTTTTCACAACTAGAATTCAACGAATTTGTAGAATTGTTGAAATTCGGTCAGGTAAAACTAATAGAACCACTGGCCCCAATTTGAGTAACGTTCTGTCCGTTTGGGGAACCATCTGGAAAATAGTGGGACCGATTCGCCCAAAATTGTTATCAACGGTTTCCTTGGGATCGATTTAGTTGGAAAGGACTCATGACTCGTCAGAGAAAATCAGAGAATAAAATAAGGGCAGGGGTTAAAAGGAAAGATACGAAATACGAACAATTCAAAATGTTTATTGTTTCCAAATAATAACAATATGCATCATTGGTCAAATAAAACTAATATGTAAAAATCTGCAATTTCATAAATGAATCGAAATTGATATGGTCCCGTATCTTGACATAATTCACATGGATATATTGGAAAATAAAAATGGGCTTTCATTTGCCCATAAGAAACTGAACATCAATGAAAACCTTCTCCAGTAAATATTCCGGAGTATATGCTGTCACCTCTAGACCACAGCGTAGCTAACCGTAGTCATATAAACCATGGAGTTATAACTTAAGTACTTTCAAAATTCAATAATACTAATAATAATAATAATGAACATTATTATGAACATTATAATTCTAATTTTAATCGTCAAAGTCTATTATATAACGATACCCTCTCGATCGTTGGATGTCCCGTATCTAGAAGTATACAATACCATCAGTTCTAGAAATGATTAATTGCTAATTCTGATAAGTAATTCATGAAATAATTTCGATTTTGAATTCTGTAAATAACAAAGAAATTAAAACGATGTGTGTGAGAATTAATTTCTAGAAATAATCAACTTGCTAATAAGGAAGTTATAGAATAAAATTTAAATTTACGGGTAATTTATGTATTTACCTCGTATATTGTATGTGATGTCTGGAAAGATTTTAATTCTTATGTATGTCACTGTACGACCTCAATAAAATTTCGAATAAAAATTGCATTTTATTACAACTGCATTTTATTGATACTTAATCCCAATTTCGAGTAGAGATTGTACTTCATTGCAGCTAAAGGTCATATATTTTAATTTAATTACTACAACAATATTATTTCGCGTGTTACATGACATGAGTGTTTTCGAAGTTGATTCTCAATTTTCTAACGCTTTTCTGAAGTTGTGGGTCCCAACTTCGAATTATAATAGGACTGCAGTTTTATCTTGGTGTAGAATCATCTCCAACTAAAACATCTGTCAATAAAATTTGAAATTGTGGAGTTATCGTTCAATATTAGAAAAGAGTCCATTAATTTATTTCCATCGGCAAAATTTGTCAGGTACGTATGATATTATGATATATTTTTGAGTAAGTAGCTATATTTATTTTTCACAACTAGAATTCATCGAATTTGTAGAATTGTTAAAATTCAATCAGGCAACACTAACAGAACCACTGGCCCTAATTTGAGTAACATTCTGTTCGTTTGGGGAACTATCTGGAAAACGGTTTATCTAATTTTCATAGTGGTAGTAATAAATTACAAAAATCGAATTTGTCATGAGACAATGCCAGTCAAACATTCTTATAGTTGGGATGTTATTTAAAATCGAAACTGTTATCTATAATTATACCAAAATATTTTATTTATATTACTACATCTATCTGTTTCTGTATTCAAATAGTGGATGTCAATTTAATTGTGTTTACATTTTGAAATAGTTGCATGGAGTAAAAAAAAATTGATAAATATAACTTATATTTATTATCAATATTTTATATTTCTTTTATAATCTATTCCAAAGCCTCCATCGGAAAGATCTTATCGTGACAACGGGTTTAATTGAAACATAATTAAAATATCATAATCCGAATAATGATCAAAATATTATGTCACCTTTAATAACGACGTAATGGATTGTCGTATATATAGTAGCATATTTTTGATCAATTACTTCTAACTAGAAATGAAATTGGAAACAAAACTATTAAATATAGATTTAATTATTACCGGTTGGCGATAAATGTAGAGTTCGAACAAATAAACCGTGAGGAGTGTCACGCTTCATACATTGTAATTTTATTGGAGAATGGACCTTAATTATTTGACCTATCTCAAAGTCGTTATCGATAGTTATTAATTTTATCGTGTTCAATTAAAGTTGTTATATGGCGAGTTTTAAGTACTGCAATAAAATTACAATATATTCGAAGGATTACATGTACCGGATTCCTGACTTTATATGAGGATAAGATTCTTTCTCTGTAGTATCCATTCACTAATTGTGTCGGGCAGTGGTATACAGAGGTTAGTCAATAATTACATTTTACTGATTTAATTGAGAATGATGCGAGGCAGATGAAGTGTCCATTTGTAACAATAACATGTCTCAAATTTTTTAGATGTACATTTTCTTTACTCTGGATTAATGCTACATTTTTATCACTTTTTTTATTTCATATGGTCCCAAATTCCTATTAACTGTTTTAACTTTTTTTGTTTTATAATTTTTCTAGTAGACTTTTGAATCTACTTGTATTTTTTCTAAATTACACTCTTTATTGACAATGTGTAAACGCCAAATGGAATAAATTCATTATTTCGATTACTGTACATATTTAACAAAAATCATGAAATACGTGAAATTTGAATTATAAATTGACTTCGAAGGTTGCAGAATAAAACTCAAATTTTACACGAACGTATTTTGCATACATGAAATGAAATCGAACATGTCCACTAACGACCAAAAATTATCGGCCAACGACTTCAACGATACATAGTTTTATTACACGTCGATAGAAAAGATAGAGTTGCCAACGGACCAGTCGTTCCTATTTCTACAAATATTTTATGAGAGTACTGTACTTTTCTATTGAAGTGTCACGAGCGGTAGAAATTTGGAATGAGTCTTTTTTGATTAAATTATCGAAGAATTTTTTTGCGATTTCAGGATTAACGAATGATTTTGTGCTACCGATATCCAGTAAGAATTTTAAATTATACTCTGGAAATATTATGTATGGTAGTTCACTTTGATTATTTGTTAAATTCATAAGTTCGAAATTTGTTCCGAGGCATCTTCCTCTAAAAAAGAATTATCTACTTCTTCTTGTTCTTCGGGAAAATCTACAGCGGGTTCATCATTAACATTATATAATTCAATCGACACACATAATTCATCGCTCGTTAACAATTTTGTGAACACATTCCCACTATTATCCACCCATCTCTCAATTTATACTACATTCTAATCCCTGATATTTAAAGACATACTAGCCACAGTGTGGTGAAACAATTTGTCAGCATTTTTAAATTAAATGTTAAAAGTTTTGTGTAAAATTTAAAAACATATACGACCTGCAGACATACTGGCCTTAACTGAAACGCAGGTCAATCCATCCACCAACAAGACCGAGTTTTATTCTCCAACTTCCGAAGTATGATGAATTCACACTACATAAACGCTGGAACCATAGATATACTTATTCATAAATTGATATTTTTCTGCGTAAAAATGCGACCCCATATTCAACCCCATTCGAATCACAGATATAACCCATGCATTCAATGTTAGCCATACATCAATAGTAAACATCGAAAGAAAATAAAATGCATCCATACAAAAGGATACCTACTCAGGGACTTATGGAAGACGATTTTGATAGGAGAACTTATTTTGATGGGCGAATGATGGACATGTTGGATAACGAAAACGTTATGTTTTCTGGTGAGTGTAAATTTGTCGCTACTAGTCTATAAAAATTCTCACTGGATGAGAGAAGAACACACGCAATACCCTCAAAAAGATTAATGTTTGGGCAGGGATTGTTGAAAACCATATCATTGGTCCCTTTTTCATCGAGGGCAATTTGAATGGCGATCATTATTGGATGACAATTTGAATATTTGACCTAAAAACACAGATCTAATTTTTTTCATTGAAGCATGACAACACAATTCAATTTTTTACGAATGTGATTTTTTGAAGATTGTTTAATTTTGTAAAAAATGCCTAATAAAAATGAGCTTGTACATTGTACAAATAACCAAAATATTCAAGGTGGTGCATTCGAGCAGCAAAATTAATTTTTGACGAAAACGGTCCATTAAATTTGCGTTTTTCATACACCGTTCTGAAGAGGCTTCCAAGACCTTTCAAATGACGTATCACTCAATCCCTCTCCATGTTCAATTTTGAGGGGTTGAAGTGTCCCCTAAAAGGGGATTACTCGTTCAATCCTCAAATATACGTCAAGAGATATCCCAAACAAAATCATTCGACGTGTTTCGAGAGTTTTTTCCACTCACTATGGACGAGAAATATACTGGGTGATCCGTCTGAGATAGAACATTTTGTATATTATAACTAATCGGTAATCAATTTTTCAACTTTCGATTTTAGTATTTGCAAACATTAACTCGTTTTTATTTCAATAAATTCTAACTAATTATTTCTTAGTAATATACTTTCACATATTCAAACAAATTTTCCTTATGTTATAGATGATGTACCAATCTGTCGACAAAGAGCTGAACGCTACACAGGATCGAGAACGGGTCATAAGAAGAACGATTTCAGCTGCTTGTTGCTGTTGAACGTTATCACAAAATATTTATTCAAAGAACAATACACATTGATTGTTTGTAAATAAAACTCTATTTTATTTATTTTATTTTATCTCTCAAGCTTGCTGGTCATCATTAATATTCTAGCATACCCATCATTGTATGGCACGTTGGATGAGTATTCGCTGGAGTTGATACTTCAATAAGAAAAAATACAGATTTTTAGTATGTGCAATAATAAGAATTTCAGTAAAATGGAAATGTACACAAATGCAGAATTGACAGATATGCTATTTAAATTACACTTGAAATAATGTAACAACTAAATTCTCGAATTAAAAACTTATAGAGATCATATGAGATGTTCGAAATGACCCCCTTCAGTCATTATACACACGTCTGTACGGTAACGCATTGATTCTCGGATCCGATGAAACATTTCTGGGATATTTTGAATAACCCTACATGAAATAATTATGGGATTCGATCTTCCAGGTTTCGAACAGGAGTCTTGTATACTAACGTTTTCAAATGCCCCAATCCTTAAGTTATCACTTCATTTGCTATTTACTAATAAAACTAGAGCATTTTTTCTAAGATATACTTTATTTAAAATTGCGGAAACGATCATACAGTAGACTGAGAATTTGTCACTTCCCTTTCATTAGTGCGTTTCTCAGGTCTTTGTTTAGGAGCAGACAAACGTTCTTTGCAATTTTTAGTTTTTTGTATTTTTCCATTCCGATATTCCTTTGTCTCTTGGCTTGGGACAGCTATATCATGTTCTATTTCATCACTGGAATTACTTCCTTTTTGGTGCACAATTTTTTCAGCCTCTTGTTTGGTATTGTCAAATCCTACGTTAGTTTTTGTCTCTCTTCTGTCAATATGGTCCTTCAAAAAATTTAACCGATCAGCGTATTTGTACTTTTTTTGTATTTTACCACTTTTTGTATTTTTGTTCGAATATCTCCTAAAAGTGTCTCTGATATTACCCCATCTAGTCTTGCAGAGTTGACCTATAAAAGTAGTTTGATAATAGAATAAAAGTAATAATTTTCACGAAAAAAAGTTAGCATTACATTTGTTCTTTCTTTTTCTGCTTACGACATAGCACATCGTAAAAGATTATACATGAATCATGCAAAATCATATGCAGCGATTCGATAGCTCAAACAGTACTAGTAATTGCTAAAAATTTCAACACAACTTGGAACTTTCTCAACTGCTTGGGAACATTGGATCGTTGTGTTTTGATTATAAAAAATTGTTTTCAATTGTTTTGATGGCTCTTGTAAACGTTAATTACAATTTATAAGTTGTTAATGTCTGAGAATATGGCAAAAACAGCGATGGCGGAATTTTTGCAAATTCTTCACTAGACAAAAGACTCCAACGAGGAACACTGCAAGTATCACCAAATAAAATTTGGCCCAATACAAATGTTGAAGTGCCATATATGATAGTCAGAGGCTACCATATCCACGTCAGAATTTGAATGTTCCAGAATGTGTTTACAGCTACCACCATTGTCGTATCAGGAGAGTTGTTGAAAGCAAGTTTAATATTTTGTCTCAAAAATTTCGAATTTACAATAGACGAATTCAAACACGAAAAAATACCGATAACGCTGTACCGGCGACTAATTGTATTAAAAAATTTTTATTACCTTGTGTTCTCATTTCTCCTCCGATTTCTCTCCATATATCATTTTTTGTATCGTTATTCGTGCATTTGGGGATCGATGAATCATATAGAACCTTATGTCTCCTCACACATTCTATTAATTGTTCGTCGTTCATTATCTCTTGCTCCATTCGGTATGTTTCAGACAAACTGGAAAATATCTTCACAAATAATATTAAAATCGGCCGGGTCTACTGGCATATTTTGAGATATTTATAAATGAAAAGGTTTTCTCATTTAGAATATTAACATTTTATAATTAACAGTTACAATCATAACAATCTGCAGCAAGGGCAGCAAAATTTACGAGTGATTTAAGTATGTGTGTACTCACCTGGTATCTTGTATGTGATGTCTGGAAAGATTTTCATTCTTATATATAGTACTGTATGACCTTAATAAAATTGCACTTTTTAACAACTGTACTTTATTGATACTAAGCCCCAATTTGGAGTAAAGATTGTACTTTATTGCAGCTAAATGTCATGGGTGTTCACTTTCAAATTTCAAGTTTCAAAAAGTATATAAAGTCAGACATACAATATGTTTTTATGTTATTCGTACACTACCTACAGTGTTTTGTGTATACCGTAAGGTAAGACATTTTTATTACTTGTGTTGAAACAAAAATCAAATAAGTGGATTATTTTTATTATGATTGTTTAATAACCACGTAACACAATGTGAATATGATTTTTATTCACTGCCCAATTGTACAGTAATACATTTTTATCGTATGTCTTTGATTTTATAAATGTTAACCAAAAAATCGATGATGGAAGCCGTTACTTTATGGTAATTTATCATTTTGATTATATGAAAGAATAATTACTCTGTTTGAATACCACCTTACGTGAAAACGTAACTATAGTTTCAATACCGAAATGCCATTATCAAACAATTAGAAAATTATGAAGGAACCAATGAAATACTATACTTCATAAGATCTACCTGTTTTTGGAATTTCCGTTGATCCCTCGATCCCAACCCTACTTTACTCTACTCTATTTACACTTGAACTGTTTCATTGATTTCTTCATACTTTTCTAATTGTTTGATGATGGTACTTTGGTGTTGAAATTATAGTTACGTTTTCACGTTATTATTGATAAAAGTGGTATGAAGTTGTTCTTTCATATAATCAAAATGTTAACCAGATGCCAAAAATAAAATTATTGAAAAATCTTGTCCCCGATGGATTCCGTGTCACAATAGCTCGACTTGATGCCAACCATTACAGGTGGCATTTTCAGGATAGACTTGAGGTTTGAACTGAAAATGTCACCTGTAATGGTTGGCATCAAGTCGAGCTATTGTGTCGCAGAATCCATCCGAAAGACAAGATTTTCCAAGATTAGCTGCCCGCTGAAGTCTACTATCCAAAATAAAATTATTATTATTTACATCTTGTGCTACCAAGAATTACGCAAAATTTACCTCAAATTAGTTTATCTAGCCCAATCGACATTTTATTTGGAGCACAACTGTTTTTGGACTTCGCTTGAGAAGGTAGAATAAAATTAGGGAAAAAATAATCCTGTTTTGTAGCAAACGCACTTAGGTGCTTGGGGTTCTATGAATGTACGGCATCCAATGCTAGAAATTTCATGTGTAATCTTGCAATAAACCAACTTAGAACTCAAATTGTTAAAATTCTGAGAGCTCGAAAAATACCAGAACACAAAAGTAAACCGAACAAGAAATGAGATGGTATCTGAAACTCATTTTGCAAAAACGCATAAATGCGATAAACACGGACGTTATGTAGTGCAATTGCCATTCAAAAATGACTTCTATTCTTTGGGCACAGATCTCGAACATATGGAAATTGTGTCCGATAGTTTGAATGAAGATTCAAACAAAACAACAAAACCTTTTTATTTATCTCCAAAAATTCCTGTACTACTACAAAGCTTCGCGTAGTATTTGATGGATCTGCGAAAAGCATTACCGGAGTCAGTTTAAACGATACGTTATTAGCCGGGCCAACTATCCAACGAGATTCCCGTAACTTGGGTTTGTCTGGAGTTATTCGAATATCGTTGCAAAACGCCAGTTGAATTTGTTCGTCTGGTGACATTTCAAAATTATGTGTCGTGTAAGGGTGAAATTCGTATCTCAAATTTCAATTTTACAAATGGGTTTTGCATCGGTCAACAATTATAAGTTCTATTGTATGTATTTGTCAAACTTTCAGAATGTCGAACAAAAACTTATCTGTAGTAAAAAATCTAAAAAAAAACAATGGAAACAAATAGATTGGTCCGAACCTTGTGACGGGAAACAGAGTAGCGCAGGAGGTACGTGTAACTGGTCCGAACCTTGTGATGGAAAACAGAGTAACACGAGAGGTACGTGGGACTGGTCCGAACCTTGTGACGGGAAACAGAGTAGCGCAGGAGGTACGTGTGACTGGTCCGAACCTTGTGATGGAAAACAGAGTAACACAAGAGGTACGTGGGACTGGTCCGAACCGTGTGATGCAAACAGAAAAGAAGATTGGTCCGACTTGTGAGATATGATCTGGCGGCAACAGGACCACGAGGACAATTTTGATCTATATGAACAGGAGAAATTCGAATTGGCCGAATTTTGCGAAAAATGGCTAGAGGAGGACTGTAAAATAATTAATTTATGTGAATAAACTATATATACTTATTATTTTTCACTGACAATTTCAAATCTGTTGCCATACAAATACGTTCCGTTAACCCATCCAAACGGAATCAGTCTATCCGAACGCTATCTATTGAAAAGTAATTCATATAGACTATAGTGTACGGGCGAGAGTGACACCTGTTGGATTGTCATACAAGTTTCTTGTTATAACGCACGGTGCGCCATCTATCAATACAAATTTATATTTTGGGCAAATTCGAAATCTATGATCGTCGTAGATTCAGTTCATTTCTGAAGCACAACAATACGAAATCGTTACACGATATACAATATCTATGTTCAGGATACAGTGGAAAGGAATGAGAAGTTAACGTATAATTTATTTATTAATAAAAAAGTTCATGTACAATCCCGTAGAAGCGCCGGAAACACGACGTCGAACATACGAACAAGTTGTCGTCAGTCACGTACTTGCTCGCCGACAGACTTCGAATATCATCGTAGGTGAACGGATTCGTTATCGGAATCGAAAACATATTCGTAGTTGTTCGCCTGAAAGGACTCACACTATAACATAAGTACCAGAAATTCAGTTCTATCACGTGTTTTGTGTCAATATAATTGTCAACCGCATAATCACTCCCCACCGGTTGGGTTTTTCCTAACCGAAGCTCATCTTGAAATGAAGCCCAGACATGGAAAAATATATTTCTATTGGTATTATTCCCAGTATCAAATATTCGAATGTTCAACAAATAACAGTACACGTATGCCACGACGAACGTCAAAGCCATCGTCCAATCGTGTGACGACAAATTCAACGGCCCGAACCTAATTTCCGCCGCGTCATGTAATTGTTCCCTTAGCTTATCGTCCGGTATAGAAAACGACCCAATTTCAACCATCACTGCTTTCATGCTATATGTGTAAATAGTATTAACGGGAGGACAGTAATAATTTCCATGCAAATTCAAATAATATACCATCAACAAACGTTGTAACGGGAACGCCATCGTCCAGTTGATGAGCTTCGACGCAGCACGCTTGTCGTCGTCATGTTCGTCGTTCGCTTCCGACCAAATACAACGTATCGTTCGATGAGGCATGCCAAACGCACCCACCACGACATCGTACTCGTTCGCCACGACGTACGCTCGGTCGGGGTTGTCCAGCCAAATTTGACGAAGACATTTCCACTCGCTTTCGCCCATCGTTTGTAACCAATCATAATGGATAGCGAATTCGTACGACATATCTGCTTTGAACTCTCTAACCACGTCGAAAATTGCGCACTTTGTTTGGTACAACTTTATCGTAGAATTTACCCGTTTGTGTTGATCTGATTTTGCCAGTCGGTGGACGTCTGTCGACGCCAATATAAATTTTCCTAACATTTTGTAAGAACCCCATCGGTAAATTAGCTAACACCTTCCGTTAAAATACCTCCAAAGCGATCGTAGTGAACGGTAATTCTTCTCCACATCTTCTGAGAGCCAATCTCTTCTGATACGCATCATCGTAGGAGCAACGTTTGATCTCATCCTTTTTTTGTATCATGGCGTATCGCAACGCGTCGTGTAGGATACCGGTGATGTCGATGTAAAGATATTTCGTTGTAAGCGGATCGATATCGATTTTGTCGTTCCAATCTTCGAATACGAAATCGCCAATCGCATCCAAAATACGTTTTAGTGTGCCAACACCCATACCGCCCGTTTTAATATCAGACACACGACTCGACTAACCGAACAATGAATTACAACATGAGCAGTAGAACGCAAATATATATATACGGTATTCCGATGTGCTCCTAGAATATTCGGTTCACAAGTAGATTTACAACGAAGAATAACATTGATACGACAATCCCAATTCGTTCCATATTTTATTAACGCTCCCAATGGGGCAGGGAAAGGAATCTGTCAAAACAATACAAGACGTATTCGCTACTACGACGAAATGGGAGAAAATAAAAATATCGTTCACAACAGTTGAACGTTATTTTGGTTCTCGAATCGTCGTAATGGAACGGCTCTTTCATTGGGATGGAAAAATTGTTGCATCGGAACGAATTTCCGATCGGACGGTTCTCCATCAGTCACCTAAACGACAAAAGAAAGAACGCGTTGTCTTGGACAAAGGTAGATATTTTCACGATCGATTCGTTGTATGGAGGGGAGAATCGAATGTATATAGAGCCCGATAACATGTAGAATAAGGACATTCCATACAAGTCAGCGTGTTATCTAATACGGGTGCATACGACTTATCCAAATGTCGTATGTTAGTGGTAAAAATTCGATTGTGTCATCACAAGAACGCGAACGATCGAAGAATCTCACAGTTCGTTATAGGTCGCGCTCGATCGACAAGCAATCATCATCGTACGTTAACGAGAGATCTCCGTCATTAGATTCGATTTCTTGCGATGAAAATGGTACGGACGACGAGTCAGAATCGGAGAAGAGGAAAAATAAAAGAAACAGTTCTTCGATTACAGCGACCGGTGACAGAACGACTAACGTGTCATATTTGACAGCTAAACAAAAAACATCTTACGTCAATGAAAAATCGCCATCGTTACATACAATTTCTTCTGATGACGACGGAACGGACGAAGAATCAGAATCGGAAACGGAAAATGGAGAAGAACACAGCACATCGGTCCGGAACAATGGAATATCGACCGACGTGATAGCCGAGCAATCGTCTCGCGTTAACGATCAGTCTCCATCGTCAATTTCAATTTCTGGCGATGAGAACGAAGCGGACGGCGACCCAGACCCAGAATCGAAAACAGAAAAGGGGAAGGGAAGTAGCACGTCGATCGCAAACGACGAAATAACTACCAACAGGTCACATTCGATAAAAAAACAATCGTCGTGTGTGAAAGAAAAATCGCCGTCATTAAATTCACTTTCCGGTAATGGAAACGAACCCGACAACAAACCAGAATCGAGAACGGGAGAGTTAGAAGAAATTGATACGTTGGTAGCGAGAAACGGAACAACGATCGACGCAGTAATAATCGATATGATACAAGATGATATCGAACGTTCCGTTGCTGATATGATACCCGAAATCACCGCAAATCTCGCTGTTGAACAGGAGAGCGTAACCATACCGCCGAATTCCATATCGAATCCCAAACTACACTCGCTACGTACCAGCTATCCATCGAGTGTCGATTTACGGGGAAAATCGGAACATTGTAGTGAAATATCGAGAAAACGAAAATCGGAAATGACTTGCGACGAACAACATATCATGAAAGTTTCACCATTGTCATTACCGCAACCACAATTACCTCAATCGTCCGCATCGAAATCGCCGAAAATTCGTTCGGAACATCGAACGACGAGATCAAATCGACGGTGTATAAACCAAATGTCATCCGAAGCGATCGAAATGAAATTACCGTTCACGATAAGCTATGGCCAACCCATTACCGCATCGCTAATAACCGAAATGTTTTGTCGTGAACTATCAATCATCCGTGGTGTGTCGAAGAAAAATATAATTATCGAACTCACTAATTTGAATATGAAATCGATTCATGCCGATATGAACGCAAATGATCGTCCCGTTGAGTTCCATTGGATATTGAAAAGGTACGTAGATTTAACGAAAAACAATTTGAGGATAATTTTCGAGAAGTATAACGTGGGAGTGGAAAAATTAAAGATGCTTGTTCATATGAACTTGTTGATGTGGGCGATCGAGGATGCGATCCGAGCGTACCCGATTATCGATCACGCGCGTCAATCCGAATCGATTGATAACTATACCAAAGAGGTGGTGGAAAAATTTACGCAAATACTATTACCGATTATGCATGATCGGAAGAGAGAAAAGCTCGAAATAATCGGCGCATTGAAGACAGCATGGAGGAAGACGATGAGAGAGATTTATATTAGACATTTTGGCAGCGAAGACGAGCTTCACCCGATTCACCGGTTTTTCCAGTACATACTCCGAGGTTGTAGCAATCAAAATATACTCGCCAAACAAAGCGACGACATGATTAGTATAATAACGTACGAAATTCCCAAAATCGATAATATATTGCGAACATTAACACATTTCCAAATAATGCGAATTCTAAAACGGAAATGTTACGAGTGCTTATGAAAAGAATTTTTCGTACGATTTATAAAATGTATTTCATATGTAATTCGAATAAAAAATGTCAGAAAATATTGCGATTCATTTCACGTAACTCACGTACCCCAACGTAACGGCCATAAGATACAAATTTCACTCTCATAGGAAATATAATTTTTAAATTCCGCCAGACAAACAAATTCATTTGGCGTTTTGCAGCGATAATCGATCAACTAGAGACCAACCGAAATTATGTTATTCGCGACATTAACGTCACGATTCCAAGTGATTTTACATTTTCGGCAAATTTGAAATCTACGATCGTATCATTTCTATTTATGGTGGTGGTAGTGGTGTGTTTTGGTGGTAACGGCATTTTACCGAAACATTTCGAGCAACGTGTCATTTATCGCGTCGGCGATAGAACGCATGTACAAGCAGCTCTATGGCAGGTTTTTTATTTCTGCCATAGCCTTTCGCGATATTCAAAATATGTTGAGTTATCGGATTCGAGTCAGCAGCAAGCATCAAAACGTCAACCAAATATATTGGGTTGTCGGATTCGAGCTTGGCAAGAATCATACCTCTCGAAGCATCGTATTCGGCAAAAAAAAAATCGTTAAAATATAATAATTCTTTTAATCAGAAATAATACACCTTGATTTTTGATAATCTCAACATTACACGAAAACATCAAATATTGTGAGCTACGTCTTGAATACACCATCGAGTGCGTGTTTTTCATCCTATCAGCGTTCACACCAATGTTACTCAAATATTTCTTATTCCAATTATCATTCTTGTGCACCCACAATCGAACTTCACCGTATTTGACCGTAATATCTTCACATTTGATCGATGTTCTTGCCACAAATTCGTCTCCCATAGAAATAGGCGTTACAGCATTCTTGCATCGAAGGACCTTCATTGAATTCTTCTTGCCACGTATACATTTCGCAATACCATTATGAACGCCGTCGATAACACAAACACGCGCCCATAAGAATTCGCTCAGCAGTCGAGTGATTCGCAATTGTGTGTCATCATCGATTACTTCGATACGCTCGTGATCGACTAATTTCAATATATCTACGCACGTGAGAATCTTATCGTTTTTCACTATCATTCCTACGTTTGGCTCGATCGCGAGTTTTCCACCCAGCGGAACGTCCGAAAATAACGGTTCAACGATCGTTCCAAAATCCGGTTGTCGAAATAATATTTTCGCACTATAAAATAGGAAAGCGCCATTTCCGTTTATATCGAACGTTCCTTTCCGATTCAATAAATATCGCAGAATATATAATTCTCGCGATTCGCCACTTGATTCTTCGTAATCCCTATACCCGTATAATTTCCTCATCAAACAATTATCAATTTCCGACAATTTATCGATAAATTTCATGCCGGCATCACCTACAGATCGAGCAGTTTTCGTATCGATGCCGTCAATCGTACCGTTGGTGCGAACGTTCATACTATGTCGATACGTGTCTTCTCTCACATCCAACAGCTCGATTTTAGAAAACGATATCCTGTCGACCCGTTGTTTCTGAATGTTTCCGATTTCCCTGAGTTTACTTTCGTCTTCGACTATTACTATATCCGGTAGCATCAAATAACAAACAGGTACGCGGTAAACGCTTCGTACGGAGAGTGTCGGTTCGGTCTCGTTCGCACAAATTTTCTCACAAGTAGCACTGTCGGAGTCTTTCGCGTTCACACATTTTACGAATGCATCCAAAACGACCTTGTATTCGTGGTTATTCTCGTGCGCGATGTAATAATAATATTTGTTTTTTACGGATCGGTCGTACAACGATAATATCCGTTTGTTGTCAAACCGCTCCTTCTTGTTCTTTCTCCTCTTCTTTTTTTTCGTTTCGCTATTCATCGTATCGGTACAAGCTGCCAAGATATTCCTACGAACTTGTTTGATGTGTTCATCGTTGTGGCCATCATCGCTAGACGGTTGTCGCACTAATATATATTCGTCATTTACGGGGTTATCGTCTACTGTAGGTTGCACCCGTAAATCATATTTGACGAGCGCTTCTTCGGACTGACCTCGTTGCCACATCGGTCGTTCTTGTTGCACTTCTGACAATTCATCTGATGGCTTCCCGTCGACAATACCATCGACGTTGTTAAAATTTTCGAAATTCAAACATATCTCTTGGTAGTCGGCATCGACGATCGTGTTGTCATATCGTAATAGTTTTTCGAAGTCACAAATATCGTCGTTGTATTCAGATGTCTCCGTGTCATCGTGCAGATTCATAGTTCGAATACCGCACTACATCTCGAACGAATGGCTGACGTTGGAACGACCGAGATCGGAATACTGGTATCTAAATATTGGTGTGATTGCGATTATATAGTACGAAGATGATCTCATACCGCCCCTCCACGTTTATCGCGCATAACGCCAAAGATCGTGCGAGAAATGAAATCGTAAAATATTTTCTGATGAACAAACTCTGTCAGCCTAGAATCTCTTGTCGAACGAATCTCCAAACCAAATCGTAGAAACGAAATTCCACCAATGGATTTTTTCGATGTGTAAAAACTTTGAACGTAACTCTCGTTGGAGAAATGAAATTGTAAAATATTTTATGATGAACAAACTTCATCGATCAGGTTTCTTTCTCACCGATGGAATATCAAAACCAGCATATGTTCCTCGTCATGCACACTAGCGTTATCGAGAAGCAGTTTTATATCGAGTAAAATTTGTTGGAACGAAATTTCACTGGTGGATTTCTTCGAGTTGCAAAATCTTTGAACGTGAATCTCGTTCGAGAATTGAAATCGTAAAATATTTTCTGATGAATAAACTTTGTCCGTCTAAAATCTCTCGTCGAACGAATAATTGTTGAAACGAAATTCCACCGGTGGATTTTTTCGAGCTACAAATACTTTGAACGAAACTCTCGTTCATCGAGAAATAGTTTTGTCTCGGATGAAATTTGTTGAAACGAAATCTCACCGGTGGATTTCTTCGAGCTACAAATACTTTGAACGAAACTCTCGTTCATCGAGAAATAGTTTTGTCTCGGATGAAATTTGTTGAAACGAAATCTCACCGGTGGATTTCTTCGAGCTACAAATACGTTGAACGAAACTCTCGTTCATCGAGAAATAGTTTTGTCTCATGTGAAATTTGTGGAAACGAAATCTCACCGGTGGATTTCTTCGAGCTACAAATACGTTGAACGAAACTCTCGTTCATCGAGAAATAGTTTTGTCTCATATGAAATTTGTTGAAACGAAATCTCACCGGTGGATTTCTTCGAGCTACAAAAACTTTGAACGAAACTCCCGTTCGAGAAATGAAATCGTAAAATATTTTCTGATGAACAAACTTTGACCGCTAGAACCTCTCGTCGAACGAATCTCCAAACTTATATGTTCCTCGTCATGCGTACTAGCATCATCGAGAAACAGTTTTGTCTCGAATGAAATTTGGTGAAACGAAATCTCACCGGTGGATTTCTTCGAGCTGCAAAATCTTTGAACGTGATTCTCGTTCGAGAAATAAAATCGTAGAATATTTTCTGATGAACAAACTTTGTTCGACTAGAATTTCTGGTCGAACGATTGGTTGTTGAAACGAAATCTCACCGGTGGATTTCTTCGAGCTACAAAAACTTTGAACGAAACTCCCGTTCGAGAAATGAAATCGTAAAATATTTTCTGATGAACAAACTTTGACCGCTAGAACCTCTCGTCGAACGAATCTCCAAACTTATATGTTCCTCGTCATGCGTACTAGCATCATCGAGAAACAGTTTTGTCTCGAATGAAATTTGGTGAAACGAAATCTAACCGGTGGATTTCTTCGAGCTGCAAAATCTTTGAACGTGATTCTCGTTCGAGAAATAAAATCGTAGAATATTTTCTGATGAACAAACTTTGTTCGACTAGAATTTCTGGTCGAACGATTGGTTGTTGAAACGAAATCTCACCGGTGGATTTCTTCGAGCTACAAAAACTTTGAACGAAACTCCCGTTCGAGAAATGAAATCGTAAAATATTTTCTGATGAACAAACTTTGACCGCTAGAACCTCTCGTCGAACGAATCTCCAAACTTATATGTTCCTCGTCATGCGTACTAGCATCATCGAGAAACAGTTTTGTCTCGAATGAAATTTGGGGAAACGAAATCTCACCGGTGGATTTCTTCGAGCTGCAAAATCTTTGAACGTGATTCTCGTTCGAGAAATAAAATCGTAGAATATTTTCTGATGAACAAACTTTGTTCGACTAGAATTTCTGGTCGAACGATTGGTTGTTGAAACGAAATCTCACCGGTGGATTTCTTCGAGCTACAAAAACTTTGAACGAAACTCCCGTTCGAGAAATGAAATCGTAAAATATTTTCTGATGAACAAACTTTGACCGCTAGAACCTCTCGTCGAACGAATCTCCAAACTTATATGTTCCTCGTCATGCGTACTAGCATCATCGAGAAACAGTTTTGTCTCGAATGAAATTTGGTGAAACGAAATCTCACCGGTGGATTTCTTCGAGCTACAAAAGCTTTGAATGAAACTCTCGTTCGCAAAATGAAATCGTAAAATATTTTTTTGAACAAACTCTGTCCGCCTAGAATCTCTCGTCGAACGAATCTCCAAACTTATAAGTTCCTTGTCATGCGCATTAGCTCTGTCGAGAAACAGTTTTGTCTCGAATGAAATTTGTTGAAACAAAATCTCACCGGTGAATTTCTTCGAGCTGCAAAACTTCTACAGCAGCGTTGACTTATAGTCACGTGACGTATGCGTGACGTATCACGGGGGCAACGAAAATTGTGGAACGCAACATCCAGCTCTCGCGAGAAGCTAACGCCAAGTTTAAACAGTCAACGGGGCTCCACGTACCCCCATAGCTCCCCCTGCACCCCTATATATATAATATATATATATTATATATACATTATATATATAACCTCCGCGACGGCCTGCTCCTTCTTACTACTACGTTGTTCTTACTCTGGTCAAGGAGGTTTATGTACGCGCGCGGGGAGCTCTCTGATTATATAGTTAATTTGGGGTCAGCTGAGTGAATACTCGATTCTCATTGGACTAGAGCCGTTTGACGTCACGAAAATCCTAAAATCTACTGATTTCTGACGAAAATCACGGTAGAAGGGGTAAAATTTTGATCATATTCGATTCAGAGTTCTGGGAGCGAAGTCGATTGAGGTTAGATTGTACAATATTAAACCCACCCCATCCATAGATTCAGTATTTTCCGTGAACTCTGTGAGACATCTATAGTAGACATTCGATATATTGTTTTCCCGATAGGTGTCGCCAAGACGATCACCGCTCCCAATCAAATCAGTTCATATCATACACCGACAGATGGCAGCATCGATCCCGCCAAATGAAGTCATTCCAAGACGCGTTGAAATGTTTTATCCAATTTGTCGTGTACGTCGTCATCGTGAGTCGAAAGTTGAACGTATCTCATCGTTGTTTTGATACTTTTATGCCCGATCGCTCGTGATGCATGTTTCACACCGTACTTGGAAAATATTTCACCCAAAAACCAACGCCTTGACGCGTGCCATCGTACCCAATGTGGACGATCTTCTCCGAATAACAGACGATATAAACGATCGAAACGCAAATGTAATTGCTTTTTCGACGAGTATAGCGTAAGGAACGGCACGTCGTCTGAGACATTCTTGTCGCCGAACGTGGCATGTATGTCGAGGATCAAATGAAATAAATCGTGATACTTTTTGCGTATGTCGGACACGAGGAAAATCGTAAAAACTACATCACGTTTTCCTATCGGATCTATCTGACCTTTATTCAGTAACTCTTCGTATTCGTTCCGGCTCAGACTATACAGGGAAGCTATCATACGAGCTCCCGTAAAATATGACAATACGAATAACGTGCTGAAAACGATATCGGCTATGTATAGTTTCGCGATCGCATGCGACGGAGATTTCATCGGTGAATCGTCGTTTGGTGTGAGTGACGAAATGGAAGACGAAAATAAAAAGTTGTCTGATGGATCGGTAGTTCGTTGTCGTTGTCGCTGTTGCTGCTGCTGCCACTTTTGATGATTATTCTTCAGCGTTTCGATACACCAAGATAACATTCGTTTGACGGAATCGTCAGAGAATACCAATTGACGTTGTTTGTTCAGCGACAAGATGCGACGTTGGTGATTTTTCGATAGGACGTGGAGATCTTTTTGAACTTCGTATTCGAGATGTTTGTATGGAAGCATACCGAACCGGTCGAAAAGACGTTGTCGATCGTCCGATGACAAGTAAGCGTCCAACTGGTCGGTATTTTTCAGATACGTTACTATAGTCGTTAAAATTTTCTTGACGTACGTCATTCGCAACGGTCGCTTCCGATATAGGGTGAGATACTTGACGAAATCGACGAAAGATACGAGAGAATAGTTGCCGTTCAATAGGTTGATGTATTTCATATGAGACAACGCGGCGGCGGCGGGTAACGACTTGGTGGTCGTTGAGCACGAAGGGGACGAGTGAGAAGACGGATCGACACCAACCGATTCGTCACGTATCACTCGGACTTTACATTCACATTTCCTTCCGATGTTTTGCTCGATGTGTATGATACAGCGGCTGTCAGTTTCAACGTTTATACGATAGAGAATGGTACGCTGTCGTGATTGTTGAGTGGTGAGCGGTGTATGCGTTTCTGCCATCTCTTATATCGTGAATAGCGTTTTATTTAACCCGTTCACCGCCAACACGTGACCGCCATGAGATACGAATTTCACCCTTATAAACATTTCGAACGAGATTGAGTGGTGGGATACTCGTCTACACATATAACGTAACATTTATCGCGTCGATGTCTATAACTGAATTGAAGTCGTTCCGTGAGATTTCCAGCAGAGAAATTTCGTATGTCGAGTAGTCGTGTTAGTGAGCGGTCGGTATCTGTGTGTCTGCCATCATGGATAGCTCTTCTCTTTTCCAGCAATTGAAGGAAACTTATAGCGATGACGAATTCTCACCGTGGCCGTCGTTCAATTACAATTCGATAGTCGATAACTATTACCCTGCTACGTATCATGTTATGCGCGAATTGTATGTAAATTCTCCGAAGTCTGTAAAAGGCTTGATAATAATCGACGTTTGTTCGACTATGGAAACCATCAATAACAACGTCATTACCGAAATGTTTGTGAAATATCCGACGTGTTACGTGTTGTTGGCGTGTATGAATCTCCAACAAAGGCAGAGGACTATCGGAAAAGATACGATAGAGAAATCGTTAGCCATCGAGAATATTTCGATAATCAGATATATGAATTCGTTTTTGGAATGGTTGCAGGGATCGATTACCACGAAAAGAGCTCGGAATATTTTCGTATTAGATGCCACTTCGTATCCGTTTGTCCGAGAGTGGTTTTCGATCCGACGTTCGAAATTTTCGTTAGTTACCGATAGAGATTATTTCAAATGGACTATTCTCGCCGAACAGTAACACGCGTTCATTTGTGCGAACCGCCTCCTCGGCCTCCTCCACACCCCCACCCCCACTCACGACCACACAAATTATGAATTGTAATAAACGATATTGAAATTTAAGTTTTTTTTTATTCAATCGAGTATTTCACTCTGTAACGACGTGTTTCCGGATTGATACTTTTTTTTTTCGTAACGCTCGACGTGACGATGTCGTTACTACCGTCGTCCTCGTCGTTATCGTCAACACCGGGTAAGACGCCGCTACGTCGAAGAAATAGACAACCTTTGGATTCGTACGAAATCGTGGACAACGTGATCGAATTGGAGAACAACATGGAAATTGACGAAACGAACGATACGCGTGTGTTGAAAACGGGTCCCGACCGGAACCTGTTAGAATGGGACGAATTTCGGGCGTTGGCGAAAATTTTGCGATCGTTAAATAACAGCAACAGTTCGGTGAATAACGCCCGTAAGCGGATGAAATCGCACGCAAACAGTTGTTCGAATTGCCGAGATGTATTTCGACGGAACGAGAAGCGTCTCTACAAACTATTGACGTTCATCAAATCGCTGGGTCCGGCCATTATAAAGTGTCGATATCGTTACGGCAAGCGACGCATCTGGGTGACGCCTCAATGGAAACAACTGACCGAGCCGTATTTCACTCTCGTCAATCGTATCTATAAAATTGAAACGTCAAAAACACCGATCGATCACATCGACGCTGCGGACATGCTGAAATTGGAGAAGACCGTGAAGAATTGCGATTTGCTCAACAAGTCGGTGAGAGAGCAAACGCAAGGACGTAGAAGTTTCGTGAAGCAGGAAGCTTCGCCCGGTCGATATCATTTTACTTTTCGGTGTACCGTGCTACCGGCGACGTCCGACATGACGATCGATCAAATCGGGATTCCATACGAAATTTTTCCCGGACTCGTCGACGATCTGAACAGGTTTCGCGTCGTATTAATATTCAAGCGAGACCCCGTCATTTGTTATTATAGCATACACACCTCCGATAGTATAGTGCTGGTCGACGGACGATGTGTGCGCGTACACTCGGGACGATACAAATCGATGAACATGGACAACGACGGTGATACGACCACCGTAACGGTTATCGTAAGCGAGGCCGTTTCGTTGGAAGTGTTGTTGCGTATAAATTGTCACCTTAACATGTACGTTTACTTTGGCAAAACGAGAATAGAATTTTTGCAGACGCACGCTCTCCGTTTACACGATAAGATCAGAAAGAATATTACGTCGTTCGAACGCCATCCGAAATGGGGTCGCGTGTTCAAATACGTATATCTCGCTAACGTTTGCTATGACGACGTCGATACGAAGGGTAACAAAAGGAAACGGACGAAAAGTAAGACTGTCGATATTTTCAATCACGTACTCTTGTGTTTAGTCCAATTGTACGACAGTATGACGGCCTACGATTTTATGCAATACGCCAACGATATGGATTTCGAACGTTCCAACGGTGACGACGACGACGCGGGCGCGGGTGACGACGACGACGCGGGCGCGGATTCGAATTCTTTTTTCGTTACCGATAACGTCGACGACGACGTGTGCAGAGCCATAATAGATTCCGGAGCGAAGGGGAGTGACGAGATTCTATCTATCATGAAAAACAAGCCTCAGCGTGCCAGCGAAACGTTAACCGAAAGCTTGAAATACGCCCAAAAGTTTATTCGTAGTAATAATACGATAGCGAAAGTGTGGCAAACGGAAAATCAGATGCTGCAAATTCTACAAAACGTCACGGTCGATATCGATTTGAACGTAATCTTGAAAATTGCCGATAAACGTACCGTACTCGGTCCGGTCGATAATTTCCTACCCGCTTCGTTGAAAATGGACGGTCTCGTAGCCTTGATGATCGACGACGATATATTATTGTAAGTGCGAACGTGTACGTGTCGAACCGTTCCGTCCGTCGTCGTTTCATTCTCTCTCTCTCTCTCATATATATATCCCCAATTTATTCCGCTCGTTTGTCACACGAAATGTCATCGTCGAAACGGAAAAAAATCGCTGATAAGCCAGATAGAAATAAGGATGTTATGAAGCAAAGATTCTACGATTTATTGGAAGAAAAAAGTGTCCGAACAAACACGGTATCTTTATCGCAAGAAAAGTATTTGTCTTTAATCGACGAGATTCGAAATCTGCGAAAATCGAACGTTAAAAAAACACCTAGATATTATTGGTTGACGAGACAATTCGACGTGTTGCGCGTTAACGGTATCGATAAACTGATCAAGCCGGTAGGCGCGTCGTCGGCGTCGTCGTCGTCGAAAAAGAAAACTAAACCGATCGATTCGTCTGCCGCGTGTTTGACGAATATACTCTCTTACGTGCATCACGACGAGTTGTTCGACGTCATCTACGACGCGCACGTATCGTTGGGACATAGAGGACGAGTTCGTACCTACAAGGAATTGTCGCGTCGTTACAAAAATATCACGCAATCGGACGTGAAGTATTTCATTAGCGTCTGTGAAAATTGTCAGCAAAAGCTAGAGCGCGAAAAGAAAAATATCGTTGTAAGACCGCTACTGTTCTCGGAGTTCAACAGCAGATGCCAAGTCGATTTGATCGATCTACAATCGTCCAAAGATCGTAAATACAAGTTCATCATGGTGTATCAGGATCATTTGAACAAGTTCGTGATTCTGAGAGCGTTAGAATCGAAACGCGGCCAAGAAGTGGCTTATAATCTATTGCAAATTTTCACGTTGTTCGGCGCTCCCAATATTCTACAATCCGACAACGGTCGAGAATTCTGCAACAGTATTATCGAACATTTGACCGTTATATTCCCCGGATTCCGAATAGTTCACGGTAAACCTAGACATAGCGCCAGTCAGGGTAGCGTGGAGCGTGCCAATCAAGACGTGGAGAACATGATAAGCGTTTGGATGGCCGACAACGGAACGACGAGATGGAGCGACGGTTTGATGTTCGTACAATTGATGAAGAACAGATCGTACCACGCCGGTATTGGTAGGTCTCCGTACGAAGCGATGTTCGGGTGTCCGGTGAAGATGGGACTGTCGTCGATTCCCATTCCGCGAGAATTGTCACGTATCCTTTGTACGGAAGAAGAATTAGAAAACGTTATCGCGTCGTCACAATTCGGCGGAAGTTACGTTGCTCGCGGCGATCATATCGCGGTTGCTACCGAGAAAGATCCGCGCGATCGTGAAGATTTCGATGATGATGATGACAACGTCAACGACAACGCCGAGCAAGGAAGCGATAACGACGACGACGACGACGACACGACAAACGAGCCGTCCACGTCGTCGAAGGCTGCATCGAACGAAAAGTGTTCGGTATGTGCAAAAGTGTTTACGCCAACGGATAAGTGTGACCGGTGTAAATGTTCGATGCACGTCTCTTGCGTACAAGGTAGCGCGTTACCGTCGCCAGGGTCTGCGAATACCGACGACAGCGACGACGAAGACAGCGACGACGTTGCTCTCGCGACCTACGTGACGCTCAAATTGTGTTCGTTGTGTGCGAAAACGAAACGAATCGTCGGTGAGCGTGAGAATTCGAAAACATGTTTGAAACGACAGGCGATCGTAATGAAGAAAACCTCGGACAGATTGAATCCTACCGTCGAGGTGGGTGCGACGGTTCGTATAACCGTGCCGGACGTCGATCGTGCGAAATGTGACGCTCGCGCCGTGTTGGCCGTGGTACTACGAAGAAACGCCGCCGACGGACTGTATCAATTGGGTACGCGTAACGGTATACTGAAGCAATTGTATTGCCGTTCCCAATTTGGCGTTTGTGAGCGGAAATTAATCGATGCGAGCGAAGTGCCCGACAAGAAAATATCTTTGCGCTCGGTGGCCATCGCTCAATCTTACGGTACGGGACAAGGATTCGTACGGTGTTGGTGTCGACAAAAGTGCGGAACGAAATTGTGCGCTTGTGTTAGGAATAAGATTTTGTGTAATTCGAAATGTCACAATAACGAGAACTGTGCCAATAAGTGAGGTGGAAAAATAAAAAGAATTTTACATTTTTATTTGTTTTATTGAATTCATCATCATCATCATCATCATCATCATCATCATCATAACGATCATCCGACGACACCACTACAATTGATTATTCCCCTGTGGAAAAATCCTTCAATTTTCTCATAATCATCGAATGGGCCAGAGTGCTGAGCATAGTTTGCGTATCATCGTTCTCCGTCTCGTCGTCCGTGGCAATTGTACTCATCACGTCGGCCTCTTTCGTGATCGCGTCGTGATTATGATCTCCGCGCAACAAACAATCGTATAAATATTTGACGACGTTGATGTCGCCCGTTTCTTCTGGAAAATAGCTGCCGTGTATTTCTAACAAACGATTTCGCCACACAGACCTCAACGTTCGTACATTTTCCTCGTACACCTTGTCCAAGTTATTCAGTACGTTCGGGACGGTTCTGTAGAATTGTCCGCATACATCGTCGACGTACTTCGTGATAGTTTCTCGTTGACTAGGAATCTCGTCAGATTCGTCTTTGACTAGTTTCAATTTCTTTTCGAGCTTATTGACTAACACGTTGATCTGAATCGTAATTTGATATTTTCTCGCATCGTCGAGGTCTCGCGTCTGTATGAATTCGTTTCGGAACCGTTTCATCTCTAGAAAATATCGACGTACGATCGATTCGAAATCGAACGATAGGGTTTCGTCAAAAATGGCAGACGAAATTTCGTTCATCGCCAAATTTGTCAATCGTAGAAATATACTCGTGTTCGTAGTGTCACCGCCATCTCCGCCGTCTGGATTGTCGTAGAAATAATTACGGATCAGTGGAACGGTCAATTCCCGAGCATAATTTCTCGCTAACGGCGCGGCGAAATAATTCATTTTGGGAGGAGGCGATTTCGTTTCGAGCGAACGACGTGGCCTCTTGGACGGATGCTGTGGTATATATTGACTAGTACTCGGTTCACTTGCCGCCACCGCTATTACCGACGATACGGCGGGAGACAGCGACCTTTTTCTTTTCCACTTTCGGCAAACGCAACCGGCGTGAGATGCTTCCGCGCACACCTTACGAATTATCGATAGCAATTCGACTGGAACGGTGTTGTCAGCGTCGTATCTGCTGCCGAATATGTCGTCGTATAGTATTTTCAGAGATGTTGACGGCCGATGAATTCTACCGTATTCGAGTAGGGCGAACGTTAGTATTATACTACCCGAACGGCGAATTATTTCACTCGTCGCTTTTTGATCGGCTTGCGGCAGCTGTAAAAAAATGTAGGACCGAAAATTTCGTAACTATCTTTGAGAAGTCGTTTTTGATCCATCACAGACGATGCAGTACTATATGTTGATACCGCGGCAGCGGAGCTCGTAGATTCCACGTTCGATTCGCATATCGATGGCGTCGACGTAAGCGTACGTTTCCTAGTCCCCTGTCGTTGCGTTACTACCGATGTCGGTTCCGTCGGTGGTGGTGGTGGTGGTGACGACGGCGACGGTGGTTGTATTACAGACATGGGCATCTGACGACTATGCTGCGGTAGTAGTTCGAGAGGATCGAGAGGCGATCGAGACGACTTCGAGGTTGAACTTGTTGCTGACTCTTGTACAAATTCTGTTTCCGCAGACGAGTCGTGTGGTGATTGCGATCGTCGTTGCTCTTGCGAGGATGCAGGTGTTGAATTATCGGTCATTTTATGAGAGAGAATTTGTACAATCGGTGAAGATGAAATTGCTTCGTAGTTCTATAACAAAGATTTACATGAACGTAATGTTCGAAGGGGTTGTTAACGTTTACACTATGAATTTCGACAACGAACGAACGAAATAGCAAAACATGTATTACCTGGATGATTTGCACTCAGACTAGAAACTCACAATTGTTGTTTTAGGTAAAATTTGTCCGTCAAACACGACACGTGCTACGGATATAAAAAAGCGCTCCAGGCCGCCTCGTACATATTCATCGTATCACGCGGAATACCGAGAATTTCAACTGCGTATTATTTCGTAGAAGTCACGCTTGCCATCGATTTAGTTAGATATATTAGGATCGATCGTCCTTGAACCTCGAACGCCTGTCGAGCGACACGATGTACGAATTAACGCATTTATTTCTCGAACTATGTGTAGTTTCGCGTAAGATGCAGAACATACTACGATCTATCGTACAAGTCTCGACGTTCGAATCACAAGAAGCACGCCGTTCGAAGTTTACTATAATTATACGGATTTCAAAACGTCCACCGATTGTACGAGGGGGTTGTCAAATTCGAGCTAGAATGAATAAAGAGCCCTATTTTTTTTTAATAATTTTATTTATAATTTTAAGATACAAAAGTCAATTATTTATCGTTTTTCGCAAATTTTCCATTATCATCGCATGTGTTACGGGACGCAAGACGTTATGTGTGTTGCCAACGGTCTCGTTCGTGGCGATCGAACACATCACATCGGCCTCTTTGGTGATGGCCTCACGATTGTGATCACCACGAAGCAGACAATTGTATAGATATTCGACGACACCCGTTCCATTTAATTCTTCGGGGAAATGTCTTCTATGTAATTCCACTAATTTATTCCTCCACGCAGACTTCAAGACACGTGCATTTTCCTGGTCGGTTTTTTCGACATCGTTTAAAATATTGGGAACCGTTTTGAAAAATTCTCCACACACGTCTTGGACATAGCTTCCGGCAGCTTCTTGGCCGTTCGGGATCGTACGCGATTCGTCTTTCAATTGTTTCAGAATTTTCTCCAATTTACTTACTAACACGTTAATTTGGATCGTCACTTGATATCTCTTCACATCGTCCAGATGATTCGCCGATACATATTCGTTCCTGGATCGCCTCAATAGCGAAAAATATTTTTCCATGATTACTGTGAATTTGAACGATAACGTTTCTTCGATATGGGCTGATGAAATTTCTTCGGTAGCGGAATTTGTCAACTGTAACAATATATTTATATTTATAGAGTTGGTGGCGGTGCCGTCTGGATTATTGTAAAAATAGCTTCTCATCAGCGGTACGGTTATTTCATGTGCTAAATTCTGGGTGAACGATACAGCGAAATAGTTAATTTTCGGAATACGATTGCAATGTGGTGTGTTATGCATTCTCTGAATCGATTGTGGAGGCTGTATCTGTTGGCTTACGTTTGGTTCTTCCGTAGTCTGCGTTTGCGCCGTTTTCATCATCGTTGTCATCGTCGTCGTCAACGATGTCGATCTCCTTTCTGTCCATCTACGGCAAACACAGCCAGCGTGTTCCGCTTCCGCACACGTCATACGTATCAGTTGTAGCAATTCGTGGGGGACGGTGTTATTGGCATCCTCTTTGTGTTTGAATATGCTGTCGTATATTTCTCGCAGATTTGCCGATGGTTGATAAATTTCCCCATATTCGACGAGAGCGAATGTGAGAACGACACTACCGGACCGACGAATTATCTTGTTCATCGATTTCTGCTTGATTTCTGACAGCTGTGCGAATATCGAACGGAACACTTCGTACTTGTCTCTGAACGTTTGTTGATAATTCACCACCGATGACAACGACGACGACGACGATGATTTCTGTGTAGCTGCGACGGACCGGATGGATTCGGCGTCTGATTCATATATCGACGGCGACGGTTGTGGTGGCGAATCTATTCTGACTTTTTTTACAGCCACCTCCTGTTGTATCTTCCCTACCGGACGAGACGTTCCCGGCGACGATATTTCTCCAGGGCTAGGTCGTTTGAGCGATCGACGTGACGACGACGTGGATGGCTGCGACAGAGGTACTATGGTTTCTGGTGGTTTCAGAAACACCATTTCAGTCTCAATCGACGAAGTTCCTTGTTGTACCTGTGGCTGCGACTGGTCGGGTAACATACTGCTCAGCTCGTCCGATGCCAATACTGCGCTAAACTTCTACGACAAAATATGTGTAAAATAACGACAAAAAATCGCATACGAAATAATATAACTTACCTCGATAAGTTGTAGATTCAGTATTTGTTGCTGCTGCTGCTGCTGCTGCTGCTGCTGGGACTGCTGTTGTAGTTGATTTCCTACGAGCATCTGCCCATCGAACGTTGAATCGTAATAGTATTGGGAACTTTCCCCGTTCAATTCATGTATACTATTCATCTCGCACACACCGGATGTCATCTCACGCTCTGTTGAATCGTAAATGATGCTGCCCGTTATGGGCTCTTTCCATTTATAGTACTTTTCGACTTCCGTTCGTCGAGATAGTACAATCATATAATCGAGTACATGTACAAATATAATAGTTATTGAAATACAACACATAGTGAAATTTATATTTGTGAATCGAATCAAATACAATTTGTGCAGTGGAAATAATAATATAACAAAAATTTGTTGTATTTTTTAAACTATTCCTACTTGTATAATCCAACCATTTTTTCGCTAAATTATTCAATTACGATACACGACGACCGCATACGATACAATATTTCGATATGTGAATCATTTCGTCGCTGCATCGTTTCTGTTCGTAGCGATAGGTGAAACCCTTATCGTGTTTACATTGCGAGCTCGATCTGTACCATTCGTGTGACGGATTGTCGTTGATCGGTAACATCTGTCCATAATCGTGGATCACGGTACGATTCTGGTCGTCGTTGTCGTCGCCGTTGTCGTCGTCGTCGTGGTTATCCTCAATTTCCATCGTTAGACCCCAAAACGATATACAGTCACCGACAAGTTCGTCGTGTAACATTTTCGTTCGCAATTTGAATTTTTTATTCTTCGATATCTTCGATATGTACATTCGTGGGTCGGTTAGGATTACGTTGAATTGTAGAAAATAATCGATTTGTGAATATCTTAAAAGTGCTCTTCGGACGACGTCGTCATAGGCGATCGTGGGGTGGTGTGTTTCGATATTCGTCTTGTTGTTGTTGTTGTTATTGTTATTGACGCCGGTTGAAAGGTATTCGATATCTTTTCCTAATGCTCGTGCAAGTTCTCGAATAATTTCGATATTATTCCTATTGTTTCGATCGCGATTGCAATGTTTATTGATATGTTTCGACTGTTTGGCGATAAGAGGGGCGTTCCTTTTCGTATTATAATCCTTATATTTTGACGATGACGACGACGTTATCGCCGCCGTGTTGAATCGACATTTGGACAAAATTCCGTTGATGGCGACGTCGTCGTGCGGGGATGCGGAAGATGACGGTTGCTGATGCTGCGGTAACGAAGGTTCGTGGAAGGTACGAGCGAAATGTTGATTGAACGCTACCACGGTGGGGTCGATGTTCTTCCAGAAAAATTGCGTTTTCAATTGGTATTCGTTGGTGAACGATAACCTGCTTATCGTTCCGTCGTCGGTCGAAATGTTACTACCGGCCAATCGGTCGTCCGTGAAGGAGATAGCGTCGAGTACGTTGAACGCTACGATAATTTCACACGGACAAACGTCGTTAGGGAATACGTTATAAATTCGTTTCGCCCCCTGACGATCTGTCTTGTTGATCCATTTATGTTTGAAAAAATTCGTTTCTTCTTTAGATCCTATACGGAATTTATTCGACGGATAATAGAATATCTGTCGATGATAATCGTGATCGTTATTATTCATAGTATATATATATATGCGACAGGTGAACGATCTAACGAATTTAATTTCTACTTGTCTCCTTCCGACGACATCACACTACTGAATAGGAAATCTCGTAACGTCCGTATCGATAGACGTTATCCGACAATCTCACCCCCGTCCCCCTCTCGTTCCATTTCTACATATCACGTATGTGATCGAGGCGTCGTTCGATACGAACGGAACCTATTCGAATCAGCGAAACGCTAACGTTTCTGACCGACGGTCAGTTTGAACGCAAAACTTTCATCGTGAAGGATTTCTTCGATCAAACTCTTATTGTCTAGCGGGCCGACGAAATATTGTTCGAATATGTAAGCAGCCAGACTGTCTCGAATTCGGCTAGGAACGTGTACGCTACTATCGAGAACTGTATCTAGAAAATAATCGACAAACGACGAATCTGTCGCGAACGGAGTTGTCTCGTTCGTATTTTCGACGATGCTACCACCACCACCGTCCTCGCCACCTCCACGTTTCGTATCGAGTTTGGAATCGTCGTCGTCGTCGTCGCGTCGAGAAATGTATCGGTTATGATAGTCGAGCGAAGATAATATTTTATGCGACGTGTCGACCGACAGTTTTGTAATCCATATTTTATGTCGCATCTGTTTGTATCGTCTACATATCTGAGCATTTTTCACCTCTCGCGCTAGTATGCCGGTACTGAACGCGAATTTCGTTATCAACGACAAAAGATCGTTCCGTGTCGTGGGCACCGGTATGCCTTTTCCACCGTTCAACCGTCTATATTCCAGGACGATATCGTCGAATTCCGATTTGAAATTCAATATTAAATTATAATTTAAATTTTCATGGATCGCTCGCATCCTTCGGAAAATAGCGGACGACTGTTCCGTCGTGGATAAAACTATTTCCGCTATTCCGAAGCATATCTGTAGATACGCGCGGAATTCACCACCAACAACACCACCTTTATCGGTATTGGCGAAAATCTCGCTGGAGCCGTTCAACAATTCGCCGACTCGATTCATCATCACTATCGATTGTTGTTTTTGACGTTTCCTCGTTTCATCTTCGTCGTCGTCGTCGTCGTCATCGTCGTTGCCAGCTCCGTTACCGGAACTTGCATTTCGTAGCGTCGTCATCGTCCCACCGCTATCGATTTTTTTCTGATTTGGCATAATTTCATCGTATTTATTCCGAAGATCGTCACGTTCCGTTCGGATTGTCTCGACGTTAGTTTCCAGATCGACGATATACCGATCGAAAGTATCGATACGAGATTTCAATTCGCTCACTTCTAACGTCAAAGTTTCGGCGAAACGTTCGAGCTGTACGATTCGATCTTGTTTTGCTTCTATGACGGACTCGTATCGTTTCTCTCCCGAAAAGAATTTTTCCTGATCGGCGACGCACTGCTGTCGAAAATACGCATCTTGCTGTTCCGCGTAACGAATCATTTCGTTAGACATGAGATTCTTTTCTTCTTGCGCGACGACCAGATTCGTATTTAGCTGTGCTATTTGTTGCACGTATCCGTCGATTTCTAATCGATGACGCGACTCCGATTCCTGAACGTGACGTTGTAGCCGATCGTTATTCTCCCGGTTGAGTTCTTCTCGTATTCGATTACAATGCGTTATATTTTCGCGTTGTAACGTATCGTTTTGTTCGAGAGTGGCGATTTGCGAATTCAACTCTGCCAGCTTCCGATCGTGCTTATCGATCTGTTCTATGTATGTTTGTTTTTCCGATTCGCGAGTACGCTCGACTTCGGAAAATTGTCTTTTCGCCTCGACCAAATCGGTACGTAATTGTTGGACGGTCGCGACGTTCTCGTCGTAAACGCTTTTCGCCCGTAGACTCTCAGACGTACATTCGTCGATTTGCGTCTGCATCTGTGCCATGATCGCTCGTTGAGTTTCGATCGTCTGAGTTAAATTACGCTTCTCGTTGGCTAGTTCGTTGTGACGATATTCCATCGCGTCGGCGTTTCGTTCGGAGTCTTTTTCGAACGTTCGAGTTAACGATTCCAATCGATCTCGATGCTCTTGTATCATATTTTCGTTCTTTCGGATCGTTTCTATCACGAAATTCGTTATATTCACGATAGTTAGATCTGTAACGTATACGCGACACGTTTCGATCATCCACTCGACGAACGCCATATAAGCCAACGTACGATGTAACAATACGTTATAGTTATCGTCGATGTCGTCGTCGTCGTCGTAACCGTCGGAATTGTCGCGCTTGTCGTTATAACTCACGAGCGACGAGGACGACGGAAGTGACTCGGGTAGGTCTTTTAGCAATTTCGATCGCGAATAAAATTCACGTATCTGATAAACGAAATTCACGCACATTTCGAACATCTCGTTCGTTTTCTTCGTCCACTTACGACTTTGTTGCGACTGTCCCGGTTGTTGTTGTTGTTGTTGTTGTTGTTTTTGTTTATCGAATCTCTCGCATATTTTACGTATCTGATCCTGTCTATCCATCGGTAATAAATTGACGGTCCAATTCGTCCAGCGAACGAGAATTTCGATTATCGAACGAAACGACTTATTGGACCTTTTTAACACGGACTCGTCCAATTCGTTCGTAATAAACAACGCGATATTACCGATTTCCTCTTGTAATTTCAATTTTTCCTTACTCGTTCGTTCTTGTCGCGTCGTACACGAATTCAAATTGCTAATGTACGTTTTAGAAATGCCGTTTATCGTTCGGGAATACTCTTGTCGCACTTTCCACGTTAATTCGCCGCTACCGATCGGAATGGACTTTATCATTTTCGTCAACGTCCTGATATCATCAGCCACTTCGAGGGTGGCGTAGCGATCGTGAGCGAGTAAATGTTCGTATATCGAAAGAGATGTGATGGGCACGTTGTCGTTAATTTGTTCGGTTTTTTTCGCGTACACTTTTTTCAAACGATCCGACTCCAGAATCATAGTATACACGTTGGGTTGAATAAAGTTCATATACCATACGTATTGATGCGAGAATAAATTGGACGCATCAGTGTAGTACGTCTCTAATATGTCGACGTATTTATCGAACGGTACGTCGTTCGCAGACGGAGCTAAAGATTTAAGATTTTCTCGTAGATTTCGGTCACCGCCGTGTCCATTACTGCCGCCGCCGCCGCCGCCGAAATCGTCATCGTAGTAGTAGTTTTTATCGTTATTACGACGAGGCGACGAACGGGGTAAGATTTTGTTTTCGTTCACGTGCGAAGACGACATCTTATGTGTAGACGAGAACGACAATTTTCTCTTTGTACGAGAGAGAGAGAGAAAAACGTCGAACGGGAGAGAATCGTGTACGAACGGGAAATCGAACATTGAAATAAACGATTAAAAAATAATTTTTATTATACAATGAACAAAGCTATATAATATTAAGTTTTTCGTCGTCGTCGTCGTCGTCGTCGTCGTCATTATTCATGTTGACGAGGCTCCGGCGGCGGTGGCGATGGTTGTGCCTGCTAATTAGATGGTACTTTGAATCCCCAGCGAACGTACCCCTTCAGATAACAATTGTTAGTTTCCGTCCAGCATAGCTTGAAATTCACAGCGGATACGTAAATTTGTTCGTCTCGCAAATCCTCCAGGTCGCAACTGGTCAAATACGATTGTTCTTCCACGTCTTGTACCGCGAAACAACCGAACGCGTTCGCACTTTTCGTAAAACCGGTCGTGGGCTGCAGATATAACGCGCTTCCGGTAATTTCATCGCGCGAACTTATAAAGGTGTCGAACGACGAATGTCTCGCGATTCCCACCAATTGTACATCGTTTATAGATTTTTCTTTGAGTGCCACCACTCGCGAATACTTTCCACTCGCCGACAGCGAACGCTGGTAGTTGTCGTGGTCGGCAGCGTCTAAAGCGTCCAACGTCGCGCGCCACGTTTCACGGAGATTCATTATTTGTCTACAACCTTCTCGCATGATAGTTTGGATGTTCGTCGTGATGGGACCGGCACGATTTATCAGATCGAAACTGAATTCTTCCTTCTGATTGGAAGTGGAGCGCGACGATAGCGACGCCAAAACGACGCAACCGTAACCGAAATTGTTTATATCGAACGACAACGCTTTCGTGTTGGACGACTTTATATCGCTACGATCTCTCGATATCGGAAACGCTACTCGTGATTTTTTAGTTATGCCGGCGATCACGTTTTCTGGCAACGGGTCGAACGAAGCGTCCACGCACAATTGTGAGTTACGATCGTACAACGTGAAAAAGAACATTTTCAAATAGCTAGATATGTGTTTCTCGTTATTTCTATCGAAATCGGCCGTATCACCGACGTGATGTTTCGTCATCATCGGCAGCTTTACAGATTTCACGTTGGCCGCAACGTTCCCGATGGTACGACTCCCACATATTTTCTCCACGCACAATTTCGCTTGTTCTTTGTCGATGTAGGAATATTTCACGGCGATCGATTGATTCCGCTCCATGTAAGAATCCACTATATCGTCGGTGCGTTCTCTTTTATTCTCGTCCGACCGCCGAACGTTATTATCGGACCGTTTTTTATCGGTAATACCCGATACAGAAGCGACAACACCACCACCGCCGCCACCGCCGATAACAAAATCATCTTCGGCCGAACCAAATCCATCGTTACCGGGTGACATATATTCTGGCGACTCGATATCGTACGGTTGGCTTTCGGGCACGTCTGCGAATAACTGAACGCGCCGACACTTCGATACCACGTCCTTTTTATCGTCGCCGCCGCCGGTCCCGCGTCTCTTCTGTAGTATCGTAGGTATATGGCGATTCTTGTTCGGACGAGGTGGTGGGCACGACATCGTGGGTTTATACGAACGTGGTGACGGCGATCTGTCGACGATAATGTCCTGGACGATAATATCCTCCTCGTCGGGGTCCGAGTCGATAACCACGTTACTCGGCGATGGTTTCTTGTTAGTTGTCGAAGTCGACGGGGTCCGTTGCGAAGGTGAAAATGCCGGCGGCGAAGTAGGTGACAGAGATTCCGGCGAATCGATATCGAACGATTGACTATCGAGCACGTCGGCGAACGGATTACCGCTCCGACACTTCGGTACCGTGTCGTTGTTATCGTCGACTCCGTTCTCGCGTCTCTTCTGTAGTATCGTAGGTATATGATGATGATGATGATGATTCTTATTCGGACAAGGTGGTGGACACGACATTTCGGGTTTATTCGAGCGTGGTGACGGCGATCTATCGATGATATCTCCGTCCTCTTCCAAATTTTTACCGTACATCTTCGTTCGTCGGCGAAACGAATCGGAAATTATACACGAATCTGTACGTACTGATAATAGCCGTGAGGATGACTGGGTTGGAACACGATGACTACTACTACTACTACTACGACTACCACTACCACCACCAATACTATAACAACAGCAAAAGGCAGGAACTAACTGATGTTCTGGTACGATTATCCTGCCTCTTTTATACGGTTGCCCGTGATGTCATTTCCCGCTATCGAGTCTGCGTGAGCGTTCTCATCGTTCCCGTTCCCACCGTCGAATTTTTCGTACACGTCGATAAGCTTCATCACGATAGCTATAAAGATACCGCCCAGTACGAACACGCAGCAGAATTCGAAAACGTATAGTAGCACACCGACCGTGTCCGTCATTCCGTCCCATACTTGCTTCGGTAATTCCGTGATGATGTCGGACAGTAACGTGCCGATATTCGGCGTATCTTTACACACGTAAATATCCTTGGGATCGATCATATCTTCGATCGGCAAATATTGTAACGAATTTTTCGGTGCGTTGATATCGCAACGACGACATTGCCTCCGGTCCGGCTCTTTGACGTCCATAAGTTCCGACGGCCATCCTTTACATATACTATTATGGAACGAGCGCGGCAAATTGTTACAGGTGTTCTTCACTTGCACTTCGACGTGCGCACAACTGCATTGGACCAGTTTGCACGTTACCAGTTCACCCGAACGAGTCGTGTAAATTCTCCAACAGCCGGCCATTCGTTTGGCGTTCTCCACGATGTGACTGAACAAAGCGTAAAGACCGACGCCGACGGTCAACGTGACGAAGACGCCCTTAAAGGTGATGTATCGTCGTCCTCCGCCGCTTTTTCGGGGTAGCGATTGTAGATTGTTTATCAATTTACGAAATTTCTTATTCGTCCGGTAAAGATGATCTAAACCGCCGTACGGTAGATCGGTACGTATTTTACGATTTAGTACGTCTTCGTTGCCGGTCAGGACGTTTTTCAACGATGCTTCGTTAGCGGACATTATCCGATCGAATTCGTGATCGGGAAAATTTTCTACAGCTAATTTTTTGAATACCTCCTTCACTTCGACCTTATCCAAATAATCGTTCACGAGCCCATCGACGACCGACGATCTATTTTCGACGGGTACGTTTCGATAACGGTCGATAACATAATCCAAATCGCCGCGTCGTAAATGATGTGCTATGTTATCTAACGGAGCGTTCCCGTCGATGTCGACGACGGTTTTCGATAGGGGCCGATACGATTGGCCGATGTTTCCACCGGTGAATCTGACGAAGTCGACATCGTCGATTAACGTACGTAGTACGTGCGATATGGGCTGTATAACGTCGACAGGGATGCGACTACCGGCTCCGTGAGATAAAGCGTCAACGCTAAATTCGTTCGTTCGCAAACGTTTCAGAGCTGCTAAACCTTCGGACACGTCGGCTACTCCTCGATCGACACGTCTCAATTTGTTCAAACCTTTGGCTAACGTGTCCATTCCGTCGTTCGTATTACGAAAAAAAAACAACACGATTCGAACAGGTATCTCCGCTTAGCTAATGGGTCGTCGGGTGTATCTCGTCCGGCACGTGAAGAAAAATAACAAATATCGTCTTATAACGACGACGACGACGATTACGATTGTCGTGGCGACGAAAGTTCGAACGTGGAATACAAACAAAAAAACGTACAAATCAATATGGGAGATAAAATTATGCAATAAGAAAAAACGAAAGATACGTGAGGTCCAAAATGTTCACGTACATATCCCATATAGAGATCGTTGCGTGTGATCGGTAACAAATCGCGATCCATATTATCGTTCCCTTTTCTCCTTAGCGTCTCTCGACTGTTCTTATACGTACGATTTTTGTTCGACACGCTTCCATAAGAACTATCACGTATATATGTATATGATAGGATGACCGTATTTTTCTGTTGTATAATATTTATCATTATCGTCACGAATACGATGTTGATCGGAAATCTGAAAAAGTTCTCCGACAATTCGCTGTAGCTAAAAGAAAAAGAAAAAGATTTCAAGTATTATCCGGTCAACGAAGCGATTCGCTCGAATCTCTATCGTAACGGCGTAACAAACGAAAAGTTACATTTGACCGGCTTGGATTGCGATAGCGTTTTGAAAACTTGTTCTCTGAAGGCGTCCAGGTTCGACGCGGATTCGTGTACGTATTGTAACGAGCCGAACGCGAAATGCGTCCGTTACGACGAACCTATTAAAATCGTCACGATCGATGAGAAAACGGGCGCCATGACCGGTAGTAGAATCTATGACGTGCACGAAAATGCCGATCTCGGTTATTGTACTCCGGTATTTAGCAACGCTTCGAAAGTGTACGAGTCGTCGTCGTCGTCGTCGTCGTCTGGATCATCTTCCGCGATCGCTTCCGGTGACGGCGTTATTCGATTGGATCCTTGTAACACGAATACGGGCGATCGCGTACTAGTCAAACCGCACACGGAAGCTGCCGGCTACAAAATCAGTTGCTTATGTAAATATCCGGAAATTATCAGTCAAAAGATCCTGTTGGATTCGGATTGTGACGTGCCGACCGCTTGCTCTGGAGGAAAATTGATCGGCCCCGACTGGCGCGATCCCACACGATACGTAAACATAATCGACGAGTTATCGTGCGATCGTTGTATCTCGGGCACTTTTCCCGATCGCGATCCGATCACGAATCATCCCGTGTGTAGAAAATCCACGTTCGCCGAGCACTCGTCCGAAAGGTACGACGAAACCGTCTATCCCAAGAACATCGCTTTGTTGAACGTAACCGACGATGCGATAGAACCGACGTTCAGGGAGAAGTTCGGTCATCCGCAGGCGCGTAAAGTACCCGATCCTTGTGCTTTCGATGCGTTCACTTTCGTACCGTTCGCTCATAACGAATGCTTATTGACGCACACGCCTGACAAATCGATTTATTTCTGTCGTAGTAACGACGTTTCCGTCGCCACTTTGCAATACGACGACGACTATCTAAAAGGTAACACCGGTCGATTCGGCAACGGTTGTTATCGTTTCACGAACGACAAGAGCGATATCGATTATATAGTCGTTGAATATTACAATAGGATACCGTCGTCTTCGTCTGACACGCGTACGAGTCAGCCCCGTGCGGCTCATCCGATAGTCGGATATGCCATCAAAAGATCGAAAATTATGATGTACAACAAAGCCGATAAATTCTTAGATATCGATAACGTCGAGTAGACGTAAGAGATAGTTATGATCTTCGTTCGCGCTAATATCATCATTATTATCGTCGTCGTCGTCAGCGTCATCGTTATCGGTAATTTCATAATATTGCCACGAATATTCGAAATGAATAGACGCATCGCGAATATAGAAATAGAAACGAATAAAATTTTGCGTGTAGATGTGACGACAAAAATTGAATCGTTACAACGATTCGTTTACAAGTCGAACGTTGCCGATTGTGCTAGTAATGCCGTACGTTGTACTCACAATCAAGATTGTATCGACTCGTGTAGCAGTGCGTATAATGGATTTTACGAATGTTCTTCGGATACGCGTTTGTGCGTGCCGAGAAACGAGGAAAATGATACAGCGAACGATGACGACCATAATAATGCTGCAACTTCTATTCGCCAGAAAAAGCAATGCAATACCATCAAGGGGGTATTCGCTCTACTACATGCGGACGTTCAATTTTCTAACGCTTTTTGGAAATGCGTTTCGCTCTTTCCCGCCTTGATAAATGACAACGGCGAACAAGTGGACGGGGTATGTAGCGGAGGGTCGAGTTCCCTCGTCCGCATGAACGTTCATACTCATTATCCGATCACTTCCGATTGCGAGTGTGCTCCGGGATTAACATTGACTTCTTTCGGGCGCACGTACGATAACAACAACAGAATATCCATCAAGCAGATTCCGCGTTGTATACGCTACCCATTTTTGTACTTGTGATTTTTATGTTTATATATTTCTGTAATTGAGGAGAAAGGTGAAAAAAAAAACAATTCGTTCGATAATATTTTTCCCATTTAATTTATAAAATACGATCGAGACATAATATTTGTAGAGTTGGCGCAGATACTCCCCTCGACACCGCTTAGTCACCATCCATACACCTGTAGCGACTACCCAAACCGCGCAAATCCATCATTTCATCACGAAACGGTAAAAACGCAACTCGGTGGGGTGTCACGTCGATTCCACGCACAACACGGAAACACTTCAAAATATATGATGTGAACATCGAATCGACACGACGATCGACAAATAATGTCAGTTTTGTTCCCCTGTATATGTTGATGTAGATCACATATCCTCCCAAATCCCAACCAGGTCGACACCACTCTTCGTCAGATGGAACGAAATTATGGCCAAAGTAATACACCGACACCGTGTTGAATTCGTTAACGGCTCCGATCATAAATGACACACAATCCCCCGCGATGAACCAATTTTTCGTCGGAAGTTGGGCTTTCAACCATGTTACGATTTCCATCATTCGCGGACATTTTGTGAATTCCCCTGCATTGTGTACGGTTGACAACACGGAGCGCACGAACGTTTCACGTGTCATCTCCATGATTGACGATATTCAAGTTAAATGTTTATACAGATGACATACCTTCCCAGATCGACACCATTCTGACGGACCAATCACAATTTTGTGAATTCCTCCGCGTCGTAACAAACGTTTCATCTTCATGACACGTGCAGGCAGCACAACATCTGAAGTGTTAATGGAGATCTTTTGGCAGTCGTTATACGACGCTTTGAACGTTTCATCGACGAACGAAAATCCATGATCTCACAACGATGTGGCAAAAATGCAAGGGCCGAATGGCCCTGACGCAACGATAAAAAACATTTCATAACATACGACGTGAACACCTGACTAACGTATCCCTCTAGCCACAAAACAAACTCCATGTGCCTGTGCTTGTAGACGACACTGACGAATGAATCGTCTTCGACTCCGAGTGGCATCCAATCTTCGTTCGATGGGATGAAATGCTCGCCGAAATAGTAAATTTCAACATTTTTATAATAAGCACTTTCTCCCAACAAAAACGAAACAAATTGACCATTAATCATCCAATTTTTTGATGGAAATTGTAACATTTCAATGTTTTTCATCACATCAGGACACTTACTCGTGAATTTTTCAGCACTGTATATGGTTGTTAACACACCGCGCAGAAAAGTGTTGTATATCACGTTCATTTTTGATGAATAATAATAAATTGATGTGTTTTGTATCTTCAATCGGAGGCGACTAAATTCTGTGTCTGTTGAACGGCGGTTATATAGGCCACCTACAGCCAACGTAACCGTCATGCGGAACATAATTTTGAAATTCCATCAGACGAACGAATTATTTATTACTATATGAGAAGATGTATAATTTGTTTAGAAAATAGAACTAGTTTTTGATCTATACGACGAGTTTCCATAACTAAATCGAGATCGTTCCGTGAGAAATCCAGTAGAGAAATTTCGTTCGCTCACATTCGTTTTCGTTTCGAGTGGATCGTTTTGATTGGTCTTGAGTTAATCGATTATCGTTACAAAACACCAGGTGTATTCATTCTCATGGCGGTATCACAAAAAAAAATTATACAGAGTACATTTTTATTTCATATTATATACCTTTTTACAAAACATCATTAACAGAAGATGATTACAATAAATTTTCTATTATTAAGCAAGGAATGACGCTTCCATGTTTTCATTGTCACCGAGAGAATATAAACCCAAAGCATGACGAAAACGTTACAAGAAATCTAATTCAAACATCATTGATTCAATGCTGTATATTGAAAATTCTATCGTGTTTCATACTGAACGGAGGGAAGAATTGGACATAATATCCACAGCAAATCTGTATTTTGGAGAATTGGCAGCTTTTACGAAGAATCATTGTTTAACGTTAGTGCGAAGTACGAAGATTTACGCCCAGTTATTGGCCTATTAAACCTGACACCCAGAGTAATTAGTGGAATAGCAGATCACCAAGAGTAGAAGTTGGTGGAAACTACGTGTATCCTTCCAGTTTATAACCTTTCACCATCTATTACTCTAACAAACTATTTCGAAAAATCGTTGCTTAACGTTAGAACGAGATACGAATATGAAAAACATTCTCATCGTGAATGTGTTATCAACCGAGGAATATTATTCAATGCTTGAGATGCTAAAAATATCTCTCTAAATCAACCAACATCAGGCTGGGACTGAGCGAATTCAAGAGCAGCATGTTGAGAATTGGAAAGCCAACTATCTCGGCAAATACAACTTCCAGTAGGAGAAGACCTTTAGTTTATCGGAAATTGACATCCTTAACAGTCGCAGAGAAATATGATTCCAGTCCTAAGATCAGGAACTCTTTTATACGTAACGCAGTACTGTGTTCATACTGAATGGGAGGAACAAGTTGTCAATTTTTTTGAATTCACTATTTCGCGCAAGATACGAAGAGTATATATCCAATGGAACACGTGCAGAATCAAAAAGCCAAATCTTCTACTGTTGAAAGCAACGGATTTCGAAATTTGATGACCACTTTTTAAAGTACCTACACGAAATACAATCAAAAACAAAATTTTTACTATCTACGATGTTGTAATGGAAAAATTCAAAGAAAGTAGATACCGTAGACATTACTATCACTTCAAATATTTGGACTGGAACGATGAGTATGAAAAGTTCTTTGGGTATTACGATCCTGTTCTCGCGTACAACGGGTGAAACTTGAACTGATATGAACTTCACCCTGCTATCCATGTACACAGTACAACCGGTGTTCGGGCTCGTTCAACATATCTTCATCCAATCTTCTCCAGGCGGATCGAAAATTTCAATAAAATTTAAAGTAGCCACAGACGTGTAATTAGTACTAACTCCAAGTATGACGGATATGAACTCTCCTATGATTATCCAATATGTCGATGGGACATCGTGTACTCTCCGCACTAACGCATGGAACTTGCCACGACCAAAACCTCGTTTTTTGTTTTTGTTTGTAGACTATACTGCCGTTCAAAGTATGTCCGAACGGTGACCATTCTTCTTTTAACGGGTTGAAAAATTCACCAAAATATAAAATTTCCACAGAACTGGATAATTGCTGGTGAATTTGTATGAACTGTAAATCTTTGTATGACGGATAATCGGAGACAACTGACTTATGTATCTGTTCAACGGCGCTTATATACGTTTTTGAAGCCACTCATAGTAACACTAGTTGTATGCGTACATCGAACAACAAACGCTAACATCGTATCACCAATTGAAATAACAAAACAAGAAACATTCGTTGTATATTTGAAACTGTTTCTACATGTGCAAAGTGCAATTATGAAATCATTACCTATATAAAAGAGAGTCATGTATGTAAAAACATCCATTCGATTAACAGCTTAGCCCCGTTCAACGTCACACACGGCCTTACTACAAATAATACAGTCCGAGGATAATCACGTGCAGTCTTTCATATAGATGTCACCGACAGCTTGTGAGTATCCACATCCCATATAAAATCGAAATAATAAAACTATTTCAGTTCAATTGTCGAAGGACCGGGAAGTGTTGGACGCTCCTGTTGGGAAGAGAATCGTGAGATGGACGGAAATTCCGTACGTTATCATCAAAGGTGATATAATGTTTTGAAGATTGTTCGGATTATAATGTTTTGTTCATTTTTCAGTTGAACCTGTCGTCCCGATTCGACATATCCGACGGAAGCGTCTGAATTATGAATGGAAGAACAAAATCTATCCTATAGAAGTAAATTATTTCGAAAAATTGCTGTTTAACGTTAGTGCGGGATACTGATGAATTTACTGTATTCTAAAATTAAATATAAATTAAAATATAAATTATATTCATCACATCTTTTTTTTTTGTGTGTGATGCGAGTGCGCAAACATAATTTTGAAATTCGTATCTCGTGACAGTCACGTTGGCGGTAAATGAGTTGAAGTGATTTAGAATATATCGAATGGGGCGAAGCAACCGAAGTTGACAATGAACTCGACAAAATATACCCACCGAACGAAGCGACCACGTCACGATCAGAGATTTCAAATTTTTCGAAAATGTAAAATCACGTGGAATCGTGGAATCGTTACAAAACACCAGACGAACATATACGCTTTGTGCGCACGATGGGGTACCCGGTCCCCCATAAGGCACCCGCGACCGTTGGTTCATATCCGCTTCAGGCGGATATGTCCCTTGCTCGTTTTTCGAGGGTGCCTTATGGGGAACCCGGTACCCCATCGTGCGCACGACACGTATAAGGTCGCGAGGCAAGCGTCGAAACTATAAATCTAATTATAAGATCGATATGGAGCTTCTGATAGTGATTTGGATTCTGTACGGGACTTTTGTACTTTGTCACAATATTTTATTCAGTTCGGATATACGAGGCGTTTTTGCGACGTACAACAAATACGCAGAATTGTCAAAATCATTTAACGTTCCTTCGATATTTTACCACGCGTGATAACTGTGTTAATTTGGTGAGCGCTATCTGTTGGTATGTTGTATCATTTTGTAGCAGTGAGTGTACGAGTGACATCTGTTGGAATTCCTTTGAACTGCCACGTATATAGTGTAGAACCTACCATAGATGTCCTATGAATATCATGAAATTACTAAATCTGTGGATGGGGTGGGTTTAATTTTGTACAATCTAACCTCAATCGACTTCGCTCTCAGAACTCTGAATTGAATCTGATCAAAATTTTACCCCTTCTACCGTGATTTTCGTTAGAAATCAGTAGATTTTAGGATTTTTGTGACGTCAATTGGCTCTAGTCCAATGAGAATCGAGTATTCACTCAGCTGACCCCAAATTAACTATATAATCAGCAAGCTTCTCGCCCGCGATCCTAAACCTCCTTGACCAGAGTAAGAACAACGTAGTAGTAAGAAGGAGCAGGCCGTCGCGGAGGTTATGAATATATATATATATATACAAGGGTGCAGGGGGTGCTATGGGGGTACGTGGAGCCCCCTTGACTGTCTAGACTTAGCGCTAGCTTCTCGCGAGAGCTGGATGTTGCGTTCCACAATTTTCGTTGCCCCCGTGATACGTCACGCATACGTCACGTGACTATGAGTCATCACTGCTGTAAAAGTTTTTGCAGCTCGAAGAAATCTACCGGTGAGATTTCGTTTCAACAAATTTCATTCGAGACAAAACTGTTTCTCGACAGAGCTAATGCGCATGACGAGGAACTTATAAGTTTGGAGATTCGTTCGACAAGAGATTCTAGGCGGACAGAGTTTGTTCAAAAAAATATTTTACGATTTCATTTTGCGAACGAGAGTTTCATTCAAAGCTTTTGTAGCTCGAAGAAATCCACCGGTGAGATTTCGTTTCACCAAATTTCATTCGAGACAAAACTGTTTCTCGATGATGCTAGTACGCATGACGAGGAACATATAAGTTTGGAGATTCGTTCGACGAGAGGTTCTAGCGGTCAAAGTTTGTTCATCAGAAAATATTTTACGATTTCATTTCTCGAACGGGAGTTTCGTTCAAAGTTTTTGTAGCTCGAAGAAATACACCCGTGAGATTTCGTTTCAACAACCAATCGTTCGACCAGAAATTCTAGTCGAACAAAGTTTGTTCATCAGAAAATATTCTACGATTTTATTTCTCGAACGAGAATCACGTTCAAAGATTTTGCAGCTCGAAGAAATCCACCGGTGAGATTTCGTTTCATAAATTTCATTCGAGACAAAACTGTTTCTCGATGATGCTAGTACGCATGACGAGGAACATATAAGTTTGGAGATTCGTTCGACGAGAGGTTCTAGCGGTCAAAGTTTGTTCATCAGAAAATATTTTACGATTTCATTTCTCGAACGGGAGTTTCGTTCAAAGTTTTTGTAGCTCGGAGAAATCCACCGGTGAGATTTCGTTTCAACAACCAATCGTTCGACCAGAAATTCTAGTCGAACAAAGTTTGTTCATCAGAAAATATTCTACGATTTTATTTCTCGAACGAGAATCACGTTCAAAGATTTTGCAGCTCGAAGAAATCCACCGGTGAGATTTCGTTTCATAAATTTCATTCGAGACAAAACTGTTTCTCGATGATGCTAGTACGCATGACGAGGAACATATAAGTTTGGAGATTCGTTCGACGAGAGGTTCTAGCGGTCAAAGTTTGTTCATCAGAAAATATTTTACGATTTCATTTCTCGAACGAGAGTTTCGTTCAAGGTTTTTGTAGCTCGAAGAAATCCACCGGTGAGATTTCGTTTCAACAAATTTCATATGAGACAAAACTATTTCTCGATGAACGAGAGTTTCGTTCAACGTATTTGTAGCTCGAAAAAATCCACCGGTGAGATTTCGTTTCAACAAATTTCACATGAGACAAAACTATTTCTCGATGAACGAGAGTTTCGTTCAACGTATTTGTAGCTCGAAGAAATCCACCGGTGAGATTTCGTTTCAACAAATTTCATCCGAGACAAAACTATTTCTCGATGAACGAGAGTTTCGTTCAAAGTATTTGTAGCTCGAAAAAATCCACCGGTGGAATTTCGTTTCAACAATTATTCGTTCGACGAGAGATTTTAGACGGACGAAGTTTATTCATCAGAAAATATTTTACGATTTCATTTCTCGAACGAGATTCACGTTCAAAGATTTTGCAACTCGAAGAAATCCACCGGTGAAATTTCGTTTCAACAAATTTTACTCGATATAAAACTGCTTCTCGATAACGCTAGTGTGCATGACGAGGAACATATGCTGGTTTTGATATTCCATCGGTGAGAAAGAAACCTGATCGATGAAGTTTGTTAATCATAACATATTTTACAATTTCATTTCTCCAACGAGAGTTACGTTCAAAGTTTTTACACATCGAAAAAATCCATTGGTGGAATTTCGTTTCTACGATTTGGTCAACAAACTCATGGACGAGATCGGAACGTACGATTAAATTTCATTTGTCAGAAAACGTTCGTAACAAAAAGTACCGTCTTCTTGGTGATATATAGAAGAAATGGAGGTGGTTGTCGCGTTGACAGTGATATAAAGAAAAAGTGATTCCGGAACCACCAGTGCGATTCGACACGTCGGATAGATATTACGATAGTTGGAACATAAAATTGATATGCAGGTGTCGCTGCCGTCATCGTCCACGGAGAACTACCAGAACGAACGTTACAGTTATGCTACGGAACGCGTTTTTCGTCCACTACGAGAAGTGCCGATCGATATTCGAGAAAAAATCATGCGGGTGCTACATAAGCTGGGAACTTTCGTGCTTTCGATTTATGTGGATCGCGATAGACCATTATGTCATGATAACATGCGACTTTATTTGAATATGAGCGATGCGTATATTTGTGCGTGGGAAATGTGTCTCTTTCTAACTAATTTCGAGTCGTCGCGACAATCATCGATATCGTCTTCGACATCAGCAATGAAGTATTCATCAACCGAAGTTGCATCTAACATGGTCGACTACATCAATTTTATAAGGCGTATTTTTTTTTTGAAGTTTGTTGTATATCGATGCGTTTTCCAATCGATCGACTATAATATACGCTCTGATAATCCGAGCGTATAACGACGACGATTCGGCATTACACGATTTGTTGCAATGTGATTCGGACATTGACATCGTTGTCATGTGCTTTGAACATATGTTTATGGAACCCACATTTTACAAGATTCAGTTGCGGTCGTTACTTGATAATCTGGGAGAATTAAAAATAAAAACTTACTTGACGGAATTATGTCATGTGCGTAAATTGATGATGACATTCGTTCGTTTTTGTTCGGCTGATCACACGAAAATTAAGTTCTATAGTAATCCAATTTATCGCAAAATCGCAACTGTCGCCGTTATATTTTTGTTGGCCACTCATAATAATATGCAGTCGAACGAAGAAGATGTTAATTTTTTGGAGAACTTGCTAAGTTTGGAGACTCGTTCGACGAGAGTTTCGTTCAAAGTTTTTGTAGCCCGAAGAAATCCACCGGTGAGATTTCGTTTCAACAAATTTCATTCGAGGCAAAACTGTTTCTCGACGGAGCTAGTGCGCATGACGAGGAACTTTAAGTTTGGAGACTCGTTCGACGAGAGTTTCGTTTAAAGTTTTTGTAGCTCGAAGAAATCCACCGGTGAGATTTCGTTTCAACAAATTTCATTCGAGGCAAAACTGTTTCTCGACGGAGCTAGTGCGCATGACGAGGAACTTTAAATTTGGTGACTCGTTCGACGAGAGTTTCGTTCAAAGTTTTTGCAGCTCGAAGAAATTTGCCGGTAGTGTGTCGAAAATCAGTTTTGCACGAATGCAAATCATTGCAAATAACAAACAAGACTAGATTTTAATATTTTTATTGTTGTTATTGGTATTGTTAGTGTCCGATACAGTTTCCAACCACTCTTCATACTGTTGTTGGAATTCGTATTCTTCCTCCTCGTCATCGGTCCAATTGAGGACCGCCTCGTCATCTCGTCGAATCATCGCCCAGAGATCCTCCCAACCTGGTCTTTCGTACATCGGAGGAACATGTTCTTTGAGTCGTCTGTTTTCCACCGTTCCCTCTCGATCGGTTGACACGTTTTCTCGATTATTATCGTTGTTGTTGTTGTTCGATACACTAGTAGAAGTTGCCGGTTGTAACATTGTTATTATTATTTCGATTATGACGTTGTTTTTGGTTGAACGATAGGAAAGTAACTGACATTCCCGGTCACTATGCTCGCGTTATATACCAATTCGAATTTCACTCGAAATAAAGGGTATTCGGTATAGGATGCGATTTTTCATTCAGGTCTCAGCAGAGATATACATTTCGTATTGCTAGAAATATTACATATAAAATTAGAAATGGTGTTACAACTAAATATTCAACTATAACGTGATGCGGATAAAATTGTTCGCCAGATTAAAATTACAACTAAATATATAACTTCATAGCGCAAGCAACAAATGTTGATAGCACAAGCCACCAATGTGTATATATGCAACTTGGTAATGGTATTCATTTTCATATTTGAAGAGAACGTGTTACGTTCTGTATCTAGTAAGTGACAATGGCAGATCAGGAGGCGACATTAAAACTAGTGGAATGTGTGCGGAAAATTGTGTATCCCGCGTTGGTTCACGAGAAATCAGCAAAGATCGAAGAAATGTTGATAGAATTAGAAAATTATATTATTGGTCATATATCTCCGTTGTCATCTCCGTCACCTGGTCGAACTACTTCGCCGACGACAAAAAATGTATTCATCAACGTGAAATTTTTAGAACCAAAGTACATTTTGTCTTCTAGCGCGTGCACGATAGAAAATGACTTCGAATCGACCGGCTTCCCTTACGACCTAGACAACAATGGTATGTTTGTCGATATCGCGTATTTGATAGAAAAAATTAGAAAACTACCGGGCACCGCTCGAGCCGTTGCGGAATTGGCAATGAAAAAATCGATGTGTACGGGTTCTGTCCAAACCTTTGCGGAATTGACGATGATACCATCGATGTGGACAAATACCGTGCAATCGAATTTCTCGCAGTATTTATTGGACACCGTGTTCAATTGGAATATCGGTACGCAGAAGATGAACATTATATGTTACAATGACGATACACATTTGCGTTTTCTACAGGCTGCGATTACTTTGAACGAGCCGCCGACGAGCTGTGAATTGTGCCGCCGCCCTTTCGATTTGGATGTGGAAGATGCGTTTCGTAACAACAAACAGCAATGGATTTGTGGCGATAAAGAGAAGCATCCATTTTCGACAGCACGTATTATGCAGATTTATCGCCCCACCTGGTCAGTCTTGAAAGTTTCCAAATCGGGTACCAATATACGAGCCCGTTTATTGCGTTTCAGTACCGATGAACTATGGAGCGTATATATCGATGCGAAAGATGAATTCAACGATTTGACCGATAATGCTTTAGTTTCGTTGAAACGAATGCACGATTTTGTAGAATGTTCTTTCGAACGATGTGACCCGTGGTTAACGACAGTAACAGCTTTGGATAGCGCTCGTAACACGATATGCGTGTTTCAGTCTGTTGTGAAAATTTTCAACGAAGTTCCTGCCAATAACGCTGGCGAATAAATTACAACTTTCGTATGATCACATAATGAGTTAAAACTAGTGGAACCGAAAAATAGTGTATTACGTGCTAGCTTTATAAGGATCCTCGCAAATTATATTCACTAGTCGATAAAGTAATATACTAGTGTTATATACTCACAATCTCAATAGTGTTTCCGACACGGTACGAGGTAATTTTGAAGAATCTCAATTCAAGTCATGGAAAATATAACATGATATGGACCCATACTGTGGAAATAACTGATCTGCGAAAAGTATCACGGCTACAAAGATGAAAAATCATGTCAAAATAATAGTAAAAAATTAAAATGTTTTTATTTTTACAATAATTTATTAAATCAAAAACAACTGAAAAATCATCGTTCCAATCCGTAAATTTTTGACTATAACTTTCCAACCCCACCGAATAACTAAGAATTCGATGACATCGACGAACGATAATAGCAAGAACCGTAGCGACGGAGACTTGGACGTTACCGCGATAATAGGATTCACTGCGAAAGATTCGCGAGACGCTAAATCCTATTCGGGATATCGAAATATACTCAATGTACGAAATAGATGTATGAAAAGCGATTCGCACATGTTCTCGCATACTAATTTGGAAATCAGGGCAGCGAATCCGATCGAGGATTACTCGTTCGAATCTGAATTCGTCGACCGTGCCATAACGACCGAATGGAAATTTAACGAGAACGGATGTTTGACAACGTCTTGTTTCTCGACGTTTCCTTTGAGCGAATCTTGCAAGCCCGACACGACTCCTTTCAGTTTCGGATTGCCTCACGGCAAACGTATGAACGCCTATGCGCCGGTATGTTTCAATTCCCGCTCGAGAAACGTACCGTCGGATATTTCGTCGCAATCGACAAAGTCGTCTTTACACGGGGACGAACACAACGTGCCGCCCTATCTGATATGGTACAAGAGCGCTTGTCTGTTGGAAAATCAGCATTTGGTGTCGTTTTTCGTGGATCCTTCGCGACATTATACCGACCAAATCGATCCGGTCGGATTTTCGTTATACGTGAAAGAATTGGGTGCCGATCGGAATCCGATCACCTGCGCTCGTATCGATACAACGTATTGCAAATCGTTCTATATGAATTATATGAAAGATGAAGATGCTACAGACGGCGACGACGAGGATGACATGGCTTGTGGCTTCGAAGGAAGTCTCTATTACGTTCAATTATTCGTAGGTTCGTCTCTGATACGGATGGTAAAAATGACGGCGAACGTTTTCGAACAATCGGTATACGAAATTCGACGGCTATTCGAGCATACGCACGCGAACGATCTACCGTCATTTTTACGACATTTTCCCGTTACCGTTCCCTTCTTGAATTCCGTGTTGGATTGGAAGCGATTTCGTAATTCGTCGAAACGTTACGTGTCCGACGACATACTACTGTCACAGTTGGGCTTGACCGATGCCGATAAGCGTGAACGACTCTACTGGACGGACGAATATTCCCAGATCGAAGATGGTCGCAACGACAAATACGGCGGTCGTCTGGTGGAGAAACTCCACAAGCAGCGACAAAATATCGTCGGACATCAAGCAAAATTTTCCGCTCGAACGACAACGATACCGTCGATACATCTACGCATAACGATACCGGCGCTGGCAACGAAACATCATCGGTCAACACGTTAACGAGCGATATCGTACAGAACGTCTTGATACCGCACAGCAAACGATTACGACGTGAGATCGCAGCTTTGTCGTCGAGAACTAGAAGAACGACGACGACGACGACGACGACGACGACGACGATGATGACGCCTGAGGCGACAGACGTGAACGACGTCGATCGCGATAACGACGAACTCGATAACGACGTGTACGCGGAGTCGTTCGGACAGACGATGCAACAAATCTTAACGGCCATCGGTGGTATGTTATCGACCACGCACAACCTGAAGGAATTATCTTTCCAGTTGAGTGCGGACGTGAGTTCGGCAGTTTTGAAACAATGGATCACCAAGATCGGTCCGGAAATTTTGAAATCTTTCCTACAATCTGACCTGTTACGGGGTGGCAAGACGATCGCCGCCAAATTACTGGCTGTCGCATACCATGACACACGTGCTGATAGATTCGATCGTAACGACTATCGGCAGACAAGCTATAGCTTTGTCGGGCTTAGCCGTATCGGCGCTGAGCATAGTCGGATGGTTGACGATCATCGGTCCTTTGATCGATATCGTTTTCCAATTTATATGGGATCCGTTGAAGTTTTCCGTGCCCGCGTATTCCGACGCGCTATTACGTAAAATCAGCGAAGGTGCTCTGTTGGAACGACAAATCAACTATGGAATGCGACGAATCGAAATGACGCCGTATACGTTTTGGCGTTTACACGTCAGAAAGGACGGGACACGTACCGTGGACGTCGAAGAATCCCTCGACATATTGAAACATACGTTCGTTTATTTTCGTCATAGAACCGTCACGTCGGACGGTAGTCTGGTCGATTGGACGACGCACGGTAACGTTAAATTAGGCGGAGAACACGACGACGACGACGACGACGACGACGTTTCGTTTTCGACGCGAGACATGCGGATGATTTTCAATAGATTGATGATCAGAAATATGCTGTTGGACTTGGACGATGTGACATATTACGAAGCGGCCATGACGACCAGACGTGATTACGCAAAAATCGTACATAAAACGTACGTACCTGTCGCGATGATTACCATTTGTGCAGCCATATGGCTGTTACCCATAACGATATCTTTCGTATTTGTCGTGTGTATCTTGTCGATAACGTGTATAATGGTTTCGTCTTGTGTATTCGGCGATAACGCAAAACGTCCGTGAAAGAGCGAAAAAAAAACAACAACAACGACTAATAGAAAACGTTTGTTTATTCGCCCACATAATTGTAAATACATTACGAAATAATATCCGACTACTGGGATGGTTCATTGTCGAGTACGTTGCGGGCGAAATGAGATAATCCTCCTGAAATGTATATCTTCCCGTTGACACATGCCGCTTGTTTCGAGTCGAACGTACGAGTTCCACACGGTAAAAGCATATCGTGCGGATCGATACGTGAATCGTCGAACGCTTTGCGACAAGCTCTACCGATACGAGTGTACGAGTCTTTCTTCGACCAACCGCTCAAACAGGGCGAACATCGTTGATGTAATTTTATCGTTTTCAACGACGACATCATGCCATCCTTGTAGTCGTTATCGTCGCTTCTGCCGTTGTCGCTACCGTTGTGATCGTTGTTCTTGTTGTTGTTGTTGTTGTTGTTGTTGTTATTATTATCGTTATTCGTATCGTCCTTTTTGTCGTGGTGTAGTCCTTCGATGCAGGTGCACGTACCTTCCGTAAAATTGGGTACGATGTGTGGGATGGCGTTGAAAATTTGTGCCGCGCATCCGTTTCGTACGCGATCGAAACGCGAAAATTCGGAAGCTATCAGTTTGTTATGCATAAAGTCGTATCGTATCGATTCCACAGCTCGCAACGTGCTCACTCCTGTATCGGGATGAACTTCGGTGTCTGTACATTGGAAACGATAGACTGGTGCATTGTTCGACGACGACGACGACGAACGTTCGATGAGTTCATTTTCCGGGTCGGCACCGACGGTCAGCGTGGTAGGTATGCGATTGCGATAACATCGACCGGTCAAATTGTCTTTCAGGTATCCGTTACAGCCGACGATTTCACAGCCATCTTCGCCGCCGAATAAACTAGTTTTCGGGTGACATTTCCAACTGTCGAACGTTTTTACTAGTCGCGACGTGTTCGTATTACAATTGACCACGTGCGTAGGCACGCAATAGGCGCCCTGGTTGGCCATTATCGATCTGTCGACGACGAACGAGTTTTTGTTGACGTATTTATAGCGGAAATCCTTCGAATTACACAATTCGGTACAATCTATCGGTATATCGTCCGGGCCTAGATATAAACCTCCACGAGAAACGCACCTTTTAGCATCGGCGTCAATTTCCATTTGTCCGTCGTTCACGTACTTTTCGGCGTAAGTCACAGACGGTAAATCGTCCAAGTTCCAAGCGCTATGTAACATATCGTTTTGCCGTCCAAGTTTGTCGTCGTCGTCGTCGTTGACGATATCGGTAACGTCGGCATCCGAATTTCCGATGACACGCGCAAATTTATCGAGCGGTTTCACGTATACTTTATAAACCAACAACATCGTTATACAACAAACGACGATGAATAATATTTTTTTCGACGGAATCGATGATAACGACGACGACACCGGCGACCGTTCGTCGTACCGTCGATCCGTGGCGGATAAGGATCGCATAACGTACGTTTATATGTGTGTGTACGTGTGTATTCGAATTAAACACGAGTCGATCTTATTTTTGGGTATGAAGATCACGATGAAATGGCGTTTCTAGCGATTATGCAAAAATATCGAAATATTCATCCAGGCGTTAAAGATCACGACGATCAAGTTACCGATCATCCAGTAAACTCCGCTGGCAGTCGCACGAGAATAATTACAATACAACGTGAAGAGCGTGAACAGCAAGATCGTCATCGACGTGTAAAACGAATAAAATTCGTTATTATCTATCACGTTGTCGCGCAAGGACGCGTACATCGAATCTATCTTACGCGCGATCTTTCGTTTCGCACTAGCGTCATTTCTGACGGCGATCGACACGCCGTAATTCGGATTGTAATTGCTGCTGCTGCTGTTGCTGCTGCTGCTTCCGACGCCGTTGACGCTCGACGAAGAAACCGCGTTAGGTGCGATCGTCGTCGATTCTATATGTTCCATTACGCCGTCTACTATCTTATAAGAAACGAACAAGAAAAGAGTATCACGACCAAAACGGAAAATAACCAAAAAAATTAACAACGGTATTGGTAGTAGAAGTAGTAGTAGTAATAGTAAAAAATGGATTAAAACTAGCAATTCTGCCCGCCTGAACGCTTTAATTTCGACGTTGTATTCGCAATCGGACAATTCCAAGTTGAAAGCTATCTCGTTCGATCAGTCGAAACAGGACGTCCGAAATGAAATCATAAAACAGACACACATGGTTCCTATAGCGAATTCCGGTGGACCGACTATACACGACGTACGACGTTATTACAACGTGTCGACGTTAGGTCGAGGAACTGACATATATCTGTTGACTGCAAACACGCAACCAGGGGAACGACGACGATGACGACGACGACGACGACGAATCGTGAAGCGTATCGACCGACAACCGCGTCCGTTTCTTTGGTACAAAAACGACGACGACGGCTGTCTCGACCGAATAATCTCGGCAAAAAAACCACCAATAAAACGCTAGTCAAGAAGAAAAAGAAACCGATCGTGAATAGAACGTCTATCGCGAAAACGGTACGTCGACCCGGGCGACACACGAAGGTCGGTGCCGGAGGAACGGTAATTCCGCGTAAAATAAACGGTATGTTCGCGTTAGAGGATGCGGAAAGACGTTCTACGAATACGACCGGCAACGGTGGATCTTTAAACAGAGAAAATTTACTGAAAAAGCGCATTCCGACCACTATGTTATTGTAACTCTCGCTCGTACGCCCAAACGGTTCGTCGACGAACCTTTCACGTCATACAAATGTATCTCATGACACGGTCACACGTTGGATGTAATTGAATGAGTAAGTAAATAAGACGACGATGCAGAATCAAAATCGACAGCGATCGCTCGACCCGATCGAGGAACCTGAACACGAGCAACATGAAAGAGTGAGTACACCTATATTGACTGCCGAAGCGGCCGCCAATTTTATCCAATCATATCCTGACCCCGATGGCCTTACGATGTTTTTCTTCGATCACGGCGTTAGTGATCTTAATGCGTCACCTCTATCCGATATAGCAACACCGCCACCGTTCGATGAGGATCTTCTACACGATCAAACGACATCGTGTAATTCTTGGCTCGCACACCAATATCACAATGCCAATAATGTACGATCGTCCCCATCACCAGTATCCTCACCGGTTTTCGTTCCGACATCAACGTCACAAGGGAAAGGAAAACAATTAAATCCATCGATCGGGAAAGAAATACAACGAAACCCAGTGATGGAACAAATTCACAATATTCCGTCGAAGACGATCAATAATAATAATTCGCGGTCGGAAACTGATAGTGTAGCGACAAAAAAAATCAACATTATTAGTATCGGTAAAAAAGGAATTCCATCGAAAACGGCCAAGTTACCTTCAAAGTCGTTGGCATCGAAAAGAGGTATATATGAAAATCCGTTACCGTCAACTTCGTCCACGGAGATTGTACCGTCGGTGAACGGTAAAAATATTAGAATCGGAAAGCGCAAAATTTATAATAAAACGAAACAATCTCCCGTTGCGAACGATAAAAACGACGGGAAAAGAGCTGGAGATACGTCTAATTCCACGGTAAACGTGAAACAAATGAGGACGATCTACCGCACGAATAATAGTGACGACAATAATAACAACGGAAACGTTGACGTTAACGACAACGACGACGCGGACGATGACGACAGTAATAATAATAATAATAATAATATCGATAATAACGATCGTAAGAATAAAACACTCGTACGTCCGGCGAACGTCAGACGTGGTATACGATGGATGGAAACCGATCGCGGTGCTAACAATAACGACGACGATGACGAAGACGACGACGACGACGACGACGGCGGCGGCGGCGAAAACGACGGCACGGACGGCGATGATAGCGATGATGAAGATCCATTGATAAATTTCAAACGTATTCCACCGAAACGCAGGCATCGTCAATTAGAAACGGATAATGTTAATCCGAGAAGACCGCCCGCGAAAGGTGGTTTCGGTACGCAGAAAATGGGCCGATCTCGTAATATCGACTATTTGAACAGCGAAAATCGTAAAAAGTTGCTCAATGGCATATGTACCAATACGAAAGGACGGTGGGTCAAGTGCAAAAATCTAATACCAAAATATAATTTCAAAGACGTGCATCAATCGAAATGGCTGACACCCAGTCATATATGTGCTTTGGAAATCACACTGGCCATGCTGGAAAATTGTACGAAACACACCGTGCGTCAGTTCGTTTATTCCGTAACCAATTTCCTATCGACGAACGATAATTATAATACCGTAGCACCGATACCGCTGAGTCGTTGTATAAGTCATCTCGTGTATGCTCTGCAACATTTCGACGTATGCACGGGAACGCACGATTTCGTTGACGTATTATGCGAATGTTACGGTGATGATAATAATAGAAAATTGTTGAAGAAACATCTCAAATCATTCATCAAAGTTAACGATCCTCCGGTGTACGTTTTGGCAGATATCAAAGAAAAGCTCCGCGAAATTGTCGATCAATACAAATACGTTTACGACATTAACGCTTTCGTTCCCAATATCGCTGAAGATCAATCGCCCGTAGATTATGCTATGCGATTGACGGGAGTGAAACCTACAAAACTGAACGAGCTAAGAACTCGCCTGTCAAACGGCAATTTCGACTAGTACCGATCGGTCGTACGACGATACGTCAGGGTGGCCGTAGCACACAACTCATTAGATATGTCGTCGAATAATCAGACATCATCATCATCATCGTCGTCGTCAACAGCAGCAGCAGCAGCAGCAGCAGCATCGTTCTGGTCATCGTTAGCATATACCAGAGATGTCGAGGATTACCTATTAGCAAACATCTCTACAGGCTTTTGCTCGTATTGTCTTCAATATTTTTGTTACTGTGAAACGTCCATAAATTTTCATCGATTCTTGACTATGCTATATTTCAAGAAATATTCAGGCCGGAATGAATCGAACACGAACGTCGCACTCGTCGTCGTCAACGGTGGTGATGCCGTATCAGAAGCCGATCAAAAAAAAATGTTGTTCGCAGACGAAGAGATGTTTTTGTCCGACGAAGAATCCGATCGGTCAAATCTGTCGAACCGATCGACGTTGACGACGACGACGACGACGACGACGAAAGCGGATAAAACAAGTAACCTATAGTAATTGAATGTATTTCACGTATAATTCGAATAAAAATGTTAGAAAATATTGCGATTTATTTCAACCCGTTTACAGCTAACGTGACCATTACGAGATACGAATTCCACCATTATGCGGAACATAAAGATGAACGACCGATGATACGCTGACGAGAGTGTATAAATACGGCTGCGACAGCAATGTCAGTTCAGTTCAGTTCAGTTCAGTCGACCTTATCCACGTCAGATATGCTACGGTTGTTGTTATCGTCCAAGAAAAAAGAACGCCAGAAACGTAAAATTTATTTGAAAAAATGTACGCATCTTTCTGCGAACAGCGTGTCGAGCCGTATGAAAGAAAAAGTTACGTTCTTACAGCAACATGTCGAAAAAACGTTCTATCAACATTTGAAGAATCTTAACGGAAAAAATTATTCCTTGACGGAGATTTCCTTTGACCTTGCTGATATGTATGCTTCTCTGTGGAAGTTATGCCCGACTCCGACAAATTCTTCACGACGATTGTTATCGTTATTGCCATCGTCAACATCTGTATCCATCTCGGTGGCGACGAGAAGCAAAAAAAGAAAAGATTGGACGAAATTCACGAGTTGTTTGTATTATCATCGAACAACGATTATTTACGCTCTATTAATTCGATCGTGTACAGACGAACAGACGTTGTTACCCACGTTACTGCAATGTGAAGATCGATTCGATATCGTTGTAATGTGTTTGAAACGCATGTTATCCCAGGCAAGGTATTACAGAATTTGCTTGGAGCATCTGCTGGATTTCCTGTCCAAATTGAACGCTGAGCATTTCCTAACAGATTCACATCATGTTCAGAAATTGATCATGACATTCGTACAATTTTGTCCAGCCGATCATACGACAACCAAATTCGACACGAATCCGATGTATAAAAAGATTGCGACCATCGCTGTTATATCGTTGTTGTCGAAACATTACGCCGGTGATGTACAATCGAGAGCAAAGGATGTTGCTTTTTTGGAAACGTTGAAAGCTATATGTTACCGGCGCAACCTGTGTTCAATTTTTGTGGCGGTTTCAACGCTTTTCCCGTTTCTATCGAGTCCCCATGCACTGATCGAAGCTCCACTATATCCCCTGGTCGGTTCGAAAGATGATTACGAAAACGAAAAACATTTTTTCAATTCCCACATTGGACATATTCATGAATTTCTAATGTTACAAAGGTATACGAAAAGATTCTTTACTTTCATTAATGATTACTTGAAACAGAAAAAATCGGCAGAAGGTGGTGTTACGTTGAAAATACTTGCGATGCGAAGTATGTTGAAAACTCAACGTCACATGTCTATTTTTTACAACTATTACATCAACCGGATTGCGTTAGATGAAGAATCGCAAGATTTGTACAATCGGTATGAAATTGTTAAATACGACCTTATCGAAACGCTGGTATGGTGGATAAAACGAACGTATCTTTTCCGTTATAGAAGTTGGCGTTTCGAATAAAATATTAACAATTGTAGCGTGGTTTTTTATTTTTGAACTATAGTTTTCTCTTCGATGTTGGGAATGGTGGGGATTATCAGACAATAAAACGGAGGATAAACACGAAGTGTTTCTACATTGTGGTGGTTCTTACCAGAATTCACGTCAGACATGCGAGCGTCGTCTCTATCGTCTACGATGAGAGAACGCGAGAAACGTAAAAATTATATGAGAAAATGTGCGTATCTTCCGATGAACATGGTGCCGAACCATGTGAAAGAACAAATTACGTTCTTACGACAACATATCAAAAAAATTTCCTATATACATTTGAAGAATCGTGCAAGAAAAGTGTATTCCTTGATGGAGATTCCATTTGACCTTGCCGATATGTATGCTTCCTCGTGGAAGTTACGCTCATCAGCGACAAATTCTCCACGGCGACTGTTATCGTTATCGACGTCGTCAACATCTGGATCCTCCCCCTTGACAGTGACGAGAAGCAAAACAAGAAAAGATTTGACGAAATTAACGAGGAGAAAAATTATCCATACATTAATCGACGTTTGTTTGTGTTATCATCGAACAACGATCATTTACGCTTTGTTGATTCGATCGTGTACAGATAGACACGCCTTATTACCCACGTTACTACAATGTGAAGATCGATTCGATATCGTTGTAATGTGTGTGAAACGCATGTTTTCCGAGGCAAAATATTACAGAATTTCCTTGGAGCATCTGCTAGATTTTCTGTCCATTTGCTGAACATTTCCTAACAGATTCACATCGCCTTCAGAAATTGATCATGACATTCGTACAATTTTGTGCAGCCGATCATACGAAAACCAAATTCGACATGAATCCGATCTATAGAAAAATTGCTACCATCGCTGTTATATCGTTGTTGTCGAAAAATTACACCGATAATGTACAATCGAGAGCAGAAGATGTCGTCTTTTTGAACACGTTGAAAGTTCTATGTTATCGTCGTAACCTGTGTTCCATTTTTGTGGCGATTTCGACGCTTTTCCCGTTTTTGTCGAGTCCCCACACACTGATCGAATCTCCACTATTTCCCATAGTTGGTTCGGAAGATGATTACAAAAAAGGAAAACATTTTTTCAACTCGTACATTAGACATATACATGAGTTCCTAATGTCACGAACACACACTGAAAAATTTTTCAATTTTGTCACTGACTACTCGATACAAACAGAATCGTCGACAGGTGGTGTTACATTGAAAAAACTGGCAATGCGAAGTATTTTGAAAACTCAACGTCAAACGTCTAATTTTTGGAACTTTTATATTAATAAAATTGCGCTAGACAAAGAATCACAAGATTTTTACAATCGTTACGAAATTGTAAAATACGACCTAATTAAAACGTTGATTTCCTCGATAGAACGGTTTAAATATAATATGAATCGGTTCAACGAGTCAAAAAGTGAGGAGGCGTATATTTTCCGTTTTGGATGTTGGCGTACTGTGAATGACTAAAATATCGACAATTGTGATATAGTTTTTATTTTCGAATCGAAAATACAAAAATTGAATAAACATTACGAATCTCCAGTTATCGGCAATTTTCTTTTTAAACCTCCATTTGTACACGACACTGGTCCTGACGAATCGAACGATAAACCATTCCGTTCGTTCAGATATCGTCTCAACGACCGAACGGTTGGCAAGGGCGTTCGGTCGTTAGGCGCGTCCGTGAACGCTACTTGCTCGATCCCGAATTGTTCGTCTGATTCAGGCGTAGTATCTGAATACATATTCCCAACTGTTGAACACGTAGTCGATTCAAATTGCATCATTCGATGATCATCACCACGTTGTTCGAATGGTTGTAATTGCGTCATTTGATGATCATCACCACGTCGTTCGAATGGTTGTAATTGCGGTGTCGGTGATCGTATCGCTTGTCGATGACGTTCACTCGGATCATAATCGATGGGTGGTCTGCGAACATCGAAATTCATCGGGACGGCATTCCAATTGAACGGTATCGCCTGACCGAAAAATGGAAATGTGTAGTACGGCGGTCGATGATATATCATCGCTTGTTGTTGCGATGCGAACAATCCCGGTCCAACAGCAACGGTCGTTGTTACCAACGCAGAAACATTCACGATGGGTCGAGTCATCACATGGAATTGTCCACACCGATCATATCGTTCGCACGAATTCGTTCGATAATAATAATTGCCATCGCCACATCTACCACATGGGAACATAACGACGGATAAGTTGTCAATGAGATTGTGACGCGCGCGCGTATCCTATATGTACTCACACTCTTCACGCGTACGGCGCCGTTTTGTAGACGCGGTCGAAAGCGATCGGTAAATACCATTTGTCGTAGATATGTACATAACAACGCGCACGTAATAGCTCCCACGTCCGATCGTCGCAAATGGTGATCGAACTTGACTTCATCTCTTAGTAAGGAATCACTATTAGTATTATGCCATTCTTTTCCAACGATCGCTTACCGATCGGATACGAGTTTTCCACGTTTCAAGAATTATTTTTATTGTTACATCGATACACACTCACACCGATATATAGTTACGAACGACACTTGAAATGGCACGCGATCGGTCTCACCCTGGAATTATTCAGACGTCACAACGAAGATTCGTCACGACAATTGAGCGGCCAACACGGATCGCGCGTCGATTAGCACTTCAGACAGTCGCGTAACGTACTGCTGTCGTGGTTAGTTTATATTTTAGGAAAGCTAGACCGTGTCGATTTGGATTTTGAAATAGGATTATGCGATATTGTTTGTTACGAAATTAGTAACATAACGGTGGACAGAACGTTAATCGACGCAACGTCGTTGGGACCGCAAACGCTTCCAATCAGTCGCTTGCGTATAATAACACCGTCGTCGATGGTGATGTCTGAGATGAAGGAAGATCTGTTAAAGCCCGTACCACTTAACCAATCTTTCCGTAAAATTGAAAGAAAACCACCGAAAGCCGGTAAATTATCGACGACGGAAAATATGGGACTGGAAGAACGTCGGAAAGGTTTCGATACACAAAAAGAAATGAAATACGTCAGACTTTTTCTAGCATACTTATCGAAGGACGAACAGTTAACACAATTCAAAGAGGCAATTCAAGATTGTCACAAAATATTGAGCTATCGAAATATGTTTAATATTTCGTTTCCGCTATCGGACAAACACATCGATCAACTTTTATTGCAGGCATCTAAATCAGTATCAAATCTTACGAACCAATACATCGAACAAAGCTGACACAAACAAGATTCAAGAGAAAATCGGAACGAAACAAGTTTTTTCATTCAGGCTGTAATTTTTGTTTGCCAAATAAAACTTTTTCTAAAATAAAACTGTAGAATAATTCGCGGCGAAGAGAAGAACTCGATCGTCCAACTTTTGACGATCTGTAATTTTGCTGCCAAACGAATCGTAGTCAACGTATCGGTTATTTCTCGTTTTGATGAGCAGAATTTGTCGATCAAACTTTCTCGGCCTGGGATCTCTCTCGTCGAACGAACCTCCAAACTTATAAGTTCCTCGCCATGCGCACTAGCTCCACCGAGAAACAGTTTTGTCTCGAATGAAATTTGTTGAAACGAAATCCCACCGGTGGATTTCTTCGAGCTGCAAAATCTTTGAACGTGAATCTCGTTCGAGAAATGAAATCGTAAAATATTTTCTGATGAATAAACTTTGTCCGTCTAAAATCTCTCGTCGAACGAATAATTGTTGAAACGAAATTCCACCGGTGGATTTTTTCCAGCTACAAATACTCTGAACGAAACTCTCGTTTATCGAGAAATAGTTTTGTCTCAGATGAAATTTGTCGAAACGAAATGCCACCGGTGGATTTATTCGAGCAGTAAAAACTTTGTGAACGTAACTCTCGTTCTAGGAATGAAACAGTTTTGTCTCGAGTGAAATTTGTTGGAACGAAATTCCACCGGTGGATTTCTTCGAGCTGCAAAATCTTTGAACGTGAATCTCGTTCGGGAAATGAAATCGTAAAATATTTTCTGATGAATTCAACTTTGTCCGTCTAAAATTTCTTGTCTAACGAATAATTGTTGAAACGAAATTCCACCGGTGGATTTTTTCGAACTACAAATACTTTGAACGAAACTCTCGTTCATCGAGAAATAGTTTTGTCTCGGATGAAATTTGTTTAAACGAAATCTCACCGGTGGATTTCTTCGAGCTAGAAAAACTTTGAACGAAACTCGTTCGCGAAATGAAATCGTAAAATATTTTCTGATGAACAAACTTTGTCCTCTAGAATCTCTCGTCGAACAAATTTTCAAACTTATATGTTCCTCGTCATGCGTACTAGCATCATCGAGAAACAGTTTTGTCTCGAATGAAATTTATGAAACGAAATCTCACCGGTGGATTTCTTCGAGCTGTAAAATCTTTGAACGTGAATCTCGTTCGAGAAATGAAATCGTAAAATATTTTCTGATGAACCAACGTTGTCCGCCTAGAATTTCTCGTCGAACGAATCTCCAAACTTATAAGTTCCTCGTCATGCGTACTAGAATCATCGAGAAACAGTTTTGTCTCGAATGAAATTTGTTGAAACGAAATTTCACCGGTTGGATTTCTTCGAGCTGTAAAAACGTGGAACGTGAATCTCGTTCGAGAAATGGAATCGTAAAATATTTTTTGATGAACAAACTTTGTCCACCTAGAATCTCTCGTCGAACGAATCTCCAAACTTACAAGTTCCTCGTCATGCGCACTAGCTCTGTCGAGAAACAGTTTCGTCGCGAGTAAAATTTGTTGGAACGAAATCCATCGGCGGATTTCTTCGAGCTGCAAAAACATTTGCAGCTATGACTCGTTATCACGTGACGTAGACGTGACGTATCACGGGGGCAACGAAAATTATGGAACGCAACTTTCAGCTCTCGCAAGGAGCTAGCGTCAAATCTAAACAGTCAACGGGGCCCTACGTACCCCCATAGCACCCCTATATATATAATATATATATTATATATATATTATATATGTAACCACCGCGACGGCCTGCTCCTTCTTACTACTACGTTGTTCTTACTCTGGTCAAGGAGGTTTAGGATCGCGGGCGAGAAGCTTGCTGATTATATAGTTAATTTAGGGTCAGCTGAGTGAATACTCGATTCTCATTGGACTAGAGCCAATTGACGTCACAAAAATCCTAAAATCTACTGATTTCTGACGAAAATCACGGTAGAAGGGGTAAAATTTTGATCAGATTCAATTCAGAGTTCCGATATTCAAGTCGATTGAGGTTAGATTGTACAAAATTAAACCCACCCCATCCGTAGATTTAGTAATTTCATGATATTCATGAGACATCTATGGTAGATTTAATACTGTACACGTTGATTTGAAGTTCAATGGAACTCTACCAGATGGCGCTTACCAACTTATTGTGATAAATTGATACAACATATCAACAGATGGCGTTTATCAAGTTGTAAAAACTTTGTGAGCGTAACTCTCGTTCGAGGAATAAAACAGTTTTGTCTCGAGTGAAATTTGTTGAAACGAAATCCCATCGGTAGATTTCTTCGAGCTGCAAAATCTTTGAATGCGAATCTCGTTCGAGAGATGAAATCGTAAAATATTTTCTGAGGAATAAACTTTGTCCGTCTAAAATCTCTCGTCTAACGAATAGTTGTTGAAACGAAATTCCATCGGTGGATTTTTTGGAGCTACAAATACTTTGAACGAAACTCTCGTTCATCGAGAAATAGTTTTGTCTCGGATGAAATTTGTTGAAACGAAATCTCACCGGTGGATTTCTTCGAGCTACAAAAACTTTAACCCATTAACAGCTAACGTGACCGTCATGAGATACGAATTTCACCCTTATAAACATTTCGAACAAATACGTTCACTAGCGAATATTTTACAGTTTCAATTTCCGAACGATTATAACGTTCAACAAGGGGAACGACTGATGCGTTGACGACAGTAGTATATCAAGCGGGATACTGTGTCACTTCGATGGCATGTCCATCCGCCTGTGTCCACCAACCCCAACTTCTTGTGTTTTGTCGTCAATGACCAGAGGCTCCTTTGCTGAAGAAGTTGTCGTCAATGACCAGAGGCTCCTTTGCTGAAGAAGTGGTCGTCAATGACCAGAGGGTGTGCCCGCCTCACGTGGGTCTAATTAATGTCACCTTGATAGTAGGTAAAGGTGAGCCTAGCCTCGCCCATAATAATTTCAAGGTGATTTTTTTATTTCTACTTACTATTTTCAGAGTAATCTGCATTCTAAAATTAGTTCTACTTGTTGATTCATAGATGTACGTACATGTTTCAAATATCTTTGTTGTCTTCATTTTATTTTTTTTATAAATTGTTCTAAAATTAGTTCTACTTGTCGATTCATAGATGTACGTACATGTTTCAAATATCTTTGTTGTCTCCATTTTATTTTTCATAAATTGTTGAATAATTGGAAAGGAAATTCATTCTGCTTAAGTTAGAAGGTTTGAATTTAAACTAGTATAAACAGTCTAATTTGAAATAATGCCAATCCCGGTAGAATATAAGTGTAAAAAATGTGGCGGTGAAACAGACCATCCTAATCTGGAATGTTTTCCTTGTGCACATGAAAATTATGTAAAGAGAATCTATGGTGAGAAACACCCGAAAAGATCGAATATAACTACCCAAAAGACTGAATAATGTACTTTAGTGATAATTTGGATGAGATACATTGATAACTTTTTGTTATGTAATTAACTTAAAGATGTTTTAAAATACTGTATTGTTAGGTTTTTAAATAATAAAGAAATGTAAACATTCTATTGTATTTTTATTTCAGAGAAACTTTTAGTTACAGACTCGAATATAATATGTTTTTTAAGTTTTTCATATTTGAGAGTCCATTGGTCAAGTCGTTCTTTAACATGATGATTCTTGATACGTTCCCTCATAATTTCCATTTCTTTGTTAAGTTGATTCAATCGTTGAAGTTGCTTTCCATAACTGAGGTTGCTGCCTCTACTCATATTACTGTAAAAGAAGAAAAAAACAATTTTTTTTATTATATATTAATAAATAATTCGTGTGAAACTTACTGTTTAACGTTGTGAGTAGGTTTTGATTATGATGTTTAGATTTTAGTTTTCCAATCTTTAATACAAAGTGGACATCTAATTTTAGGAGGTACAGGTCCATCAATTTCATCATTTCCACTGGAAAATTTATAATGTTCCGTACATGGTACCATAAATTCATATAATTCAGATTGAATGTGTTTTGGTATTTGATTCCATAAACTTCTTAATTTGTACGTCTCAAGGTTTTTGAGATATTCCAATACAAATTGTTCCATTTTGTTTTCTGTGTGATTGATTGAGAACGTATACTACTACTACTACTACTACTACTACTACTACTACTACTAAACTACAGTATCTTTAAAGTTAACTAAAACTTGAGAAGATTTATATTTTCAGTGATAAGTAATAATAATAATGATAATTGTTTGATTTTACACTTACACACTAATATTATATCTATGTTTATGTTAATAGGGTTTACAAACTTTAAATTAATGTCATAACACAAAAGCGTACACACACGCACTATCATAATACACAGTTTTTTTATTCTTTATAGTCAAAGTATGAAGACAATACATGGAAATGTCTGATTCACCTTTGCATGTGAGACACTTTAGTTTTATTGTTACTGGCATATTTCTTTGATATAATCGAAATTTTGAAAGAGAACGTTGAAACACAAAATTTGTAATGTTGGTGGTGGTGGTGGTGGTGGTGGTGGTGGATGTGTTGAACTTTTTTTGTAGTTGTCTTCACCCTTTCTCCCACAAAGCATTTGAAGCACCTTAACGTCAAAGGAATTGGGAGTATCTTTCCGTATGTTACGCAGATCCATTATTTCACACCTGTATGGTAAAAGTGCAATCCGATAAAAATCAATTTCAGATCGTTGTAGCACTCTGAAACAATCTAGTAGGTAAGATCTTGGTTTTGGAACGATACCTGAAATTTGGTGTAACGAAAAATTCAATCTTCTATGTTGATATATGAATTCGTTTTCAACATTCATATCAATTATCTTCCAATCTTCTTCAGGTGGATCGAAATCTCCTCCGAAATATAAAATATCCACATGACCACAATTGGTTGAGGTGACTACTGTTGCTGCTCCAATAATGAACGTTATAAATTCTCCAGCGATTAACCAATTTTCAGATGGTAATTTTAATTTTTCCACATATTTCATCAAACTCGGACAACATACGTTTACGAATTTTTTTGCATCGTAAACGCTGGTTAGCACACTGCGAACAAAACTGTTGTATAACTGGGACAATGACAACGACGACGACGACATCCTCACAAACTGATTGGTTATTATTACTTTATACGAATTTTCATTTAATGATCGTTAATTTTGATTCTTCCTCTTGTTTCTGGAATTGTAATAGTTCCAAATATTCTTATTGTAATTATTATTTGATTTCACCCATCGATAATGGTCTTTTCCAATTATGTCATTTTCTTTAGCCTGTTTATATCTTTCCTCCATTAATATCCATTCCTCATCCAAAAAGGGTTGTCTTTGATACAAAAATAAATGATCTGCTACATTACCAACAAACTTATAACGTAGTTCTTTTAATTGATCTCTATTGTATATTATCATAACAAAAAATGATTGTGTGTTTTGATAAACCGAAAATATATAGACTTTTGATTGATGTTAGAAGGGGGAATCTTTCATTTCCTCCTTACACAGTAATTCATCAAAGCTGATGTGGCCTAATTTTCCTGATTTGTTTCAAATAACCAATATTATTATTACCTGCTCGTTCTCTATTAAGACAAATTTCTTCCAATTTATCAATCTGAGAGAGAGAAAGAAAGAAAAGAAATTAGAGATGCATATAAAATTGTAATAAAACAAAAATACCTTTTTACTTTTTTCAAAGAATTCTCCAATTTCAATGAATTTAGGTTGAATAATCACAGAACTATTCTACAAGAAAAAAAAAAAAAAAAAACGTATAATAACAATAAACTTATTCAAAAATAATAAGAAATCTTACATTCTATATTGTTGTTATTGTTATTACAGTGAGAGAGAGATAACCAAGACAAAAGATGTTTCAACAAATCATTAATCATTAAATCCCTATGGAATAGTATCTGTATATACATAATTCACAATCCTTTTATCGTCAAAGGGATTTAGAGCAGTTTTAATTTGATTTACAGTAAATACCTCATGTTTTTTTGAAACAATCATATTTTGTACGACATCTACATTTGTTTTATGCATTAAACAGTTATAATAATCTTCAAAAGTTATTCGTCGTAATGATGCTGATGTTATACCCTTTGCTTTTTTTGTAATTCCAATATTTGAATCAAATTGTTCAATAAAATTTTGACTGTACTTATTTTCAACTAATTTTGCAATTTTCTTAAGTTTTTCATTTTTATCAGAATTTAGTTTGAAACAATACAGTTTGGAACGCAACCCAATGAATTCAGTCATGATAATACCATTGTTTTCATCCTTCATTAGTCCTATCACCTTTTTATTACAAAGAGGAATATTATAAACATTGTTAGGTTGATAGTCTGACGTATCAAACATATGAATATCATGCTTGATACATTCGTAAATATCATCAACATAAAATTGATATATTAAACTATCAGTATCAGTGTACAATAATTTAACATTGTTTTGAAATTTTTCTCTGATGTAATTATAATGAAAATCATATAAAATAGTTTTTGAAATATCCAAAATTGCCATACCTGCGTATATGGGCTTATTAAAATACACTTTTAATCTTTTCATTTCAATTAATATCATGTTTTCCCCAAAAATTGTAACGTTATCGCAATTTGGTTGAGAAATGTAATAATTTGCCCCATACCTCCCTTTCCATCTAGTTACCAATTTCACATCTTTATATTTTCTCACATTTTCTATAGTTTTTCCAAAAGGAGCGTTATTCATTAGTTTATAAAAATTCTTTTCAAAATCATTCGAACTTTGTTTTCTCAAATTGGTATTGAGATCTATATATTTCTTTAACCATTGAGATTGTCTAAATTTCAAGCAACGATGAACTTTCTGCAGTTTCAATCCCAATTTGAGAACTTGCTGTAAATTTCTATAATGAATCACATATTTTTCTTTATTATATAAAGTAGTTAACAATTTTGGAATTTCCGAAATAGCTACAGGTGGAACTAAATGTTGAGGGCAAAGAGGTGAATCTTTATGATAATTGAACAAACTTTTAGGATAATGAAGATCTACTTCCAAAATATATCCAATTTCACTAGTATCACTTATATTGAGAATGTTTTCTGTAGAAATATTATCAACTGCTACCCACGTAAAATCTCCAGTTGGAAGAGGATAACACATTGCTGCACCATAAAGATTGTTAACATCAAAATACATTAAATAAGATGATTCTTCTTCAGAATTATACTCATTCATATATTTATTGTTAGCTTTTCCATATCGGTTTGAGCATTGTGATATTCCTCCTCTGATTCCTTTCTCAATAAACATAATCATATTCACGTCGGTGATTAATTCCAATTTTACCTGTGTTATTTTCAAACAACTGTCAAATGCCAAACCGGGAGTAGTGAAATAATGCAAACTATCTAAACCATATGTACTATAACAAGTCTTTCTAAAATTCTCAAAAATATCTGTCAATAACAAAACATCCGTTTTCAAGTATAATTCTGAATATTCTCTTAAATTTTGAATTTTGAAAATCTTCCAAACATTCTCAGCATGCTGATAATCGCTTAATGAAATTTCCGACTGACTTAATTTACTATAAAATTTATCACGAGAAGGTAAAATCTCATCTTGTAATTTTTCCCATGAATCTAAGTATTCATATGGAAAAACACCCTTCCTCGTGACCAATTTGAATTTTTCAATTTCATTAAAATATTTCTTTGTTACAATTTTTTGTTCATCATTCAAATAAGATGACAACTTTTCCAAACTGCTCGGCATGAATCGAAAAGAATCAAGAAACCTAAAACATATATTGGATCCTTCAACATACTTTGTAAAGGAAATATATTTCTCCTTATTAACAGGTAGGAGAGACAAATTTCCTTTCATTTCCGTACTGAGAGGTTTAATGATAAAATGACTGTCATATCCACTGAGGTTATGGAAAATTACAGGAATTGTGTTTACATTTTTGAATTGCAAATTACAATTTGAATGTGCAGGACCTCGATATTTCCCAGTGAAATGGCAGTGATCTCTAACCTTTTCTGCACTAGATAAAATTGGTTTTTCACAAATGTGACAAATTACTGAAGTGTCATACGTATATCTATCGTGTGAAGACATTGTTATAGGTACAACATTTGAAAATATTTCCTTCAGTTCAAAAGCAATATCTTTCAGTTGTTTCACAAACCAGATTTGACAATCTTGACCAGTATAAGAAGAAAATTTAGACAATGAGTCATCATAGGAACATTTTAAATAATAAGCGATACTGAATGGTTCATGTTTTTGGTATTTTCTGGTATTGGAAATAGTATTATCAGTATGATTCATCAAAATACTTTCCAAATCTGCATATATTACAAAAGGAACCTCAATTTTATGAGAAAAATTTTTGAAAGATAATATTTTATCGTTCTCTTTTGGAAGAATAATTTTTGTGTTGTTTACATCTTTACATTCATCAGAATGTTTGTTCAGATTCTCTTGACTTATAAAATGATTTAAACATCTTCCACAAAAGTATTTTTTATTCTTTACATTTCCCACCTGTTTATGTAACAATCGAGATAAATCTTTTATATAGGTAAAATGGTAAATTGTATTTTCCTCATTCATTTCATTACAAATCATAAGTAAATTGATAGTTGAAGAGAATTCAGTTTTACTAAGAGTCAAAGGTAAAACTTCCTTCTCATTTTGTATAATAAAAATATTTATTGACAAATTATTCAACGATTCAAATTTTGAAATATCTCTCAAAGAAATTGGAAAATTGATACCCTCATATTTTAAAACTGTACTAAAATGAGGGTAAGAAGAAACTCTATTCATATTTTTGTTTGCTGGAGCTGGAAAAAGTGCTGCTACAACTGACCATAGGAAACAATAAATATCATTATTTTCAATATTAATAACACTTTTAGTAATTTTCACAAATTTGGGCAATTTCAAGTAAGTACCGAACCCAACAGTTATTGGATTATAACAATTTATGTTAACTTTCAAGTACCAAATCTCCAATAGGGCATAACCACTGTCCCTTTCTTGAAATTCTTCAAGTTTTGTTAAAAGTTTATCACTCACAAACTCTTTATACCAATCTTTCAATTTTGTACTTTATTCGATAACATTATTTTTAGTGGTGAAATGTTTAATCGATGTTTCACCAGATTGCGGCTTGATAAATAATCCAACAAAAGTTGTATTCACTTTCAAAAGAGAATTTTGAACTTCCTTCTTAATCCTATTTGCAAATATACGAAATGCTTGTTTGAAAAAAACATGAGGTTCCTTTATTTTCAAATTTATTATAGCCCCCGTTTTTATACGATTTTTGAAACAAGATTCAATATCTTCCCAAATCAATTTCCGATTAGCATTAATTTTGTTTAATTTCAATTTAAATTGTTGTAAGTAATATTTCAAAATAGTCAAATTAGATTCAACAACTGCAGAATTATTTATACAATCTAATCTATTCCTTAGAGCTCTTTTCAATTTGAAAATATTCCTTTTTAAAAAACCAATTTGATTTGAATATTCATCTTTTGTCTTAATTAATCTACTCACCATTTCAATTGAAACAACCATGTCGATCGAAACACCATCAAGTGTATGGGAATTCGTTCCATTGTTTGTTCTGGCCATAATAAGAACTTACTTAACTTGAACTTGATGCTTCTACCGAACTCGAACTGTGATCGTTGTTCACATGCCACAGCTATTTAAACATATCCAGATTGACGTCAATCTAAATTTTTATGTAAAATGTGCTGATATGCAAAACTATTCCGCAAACAACATATGTGATTGCATCATAAATAAAAATGTACCCGTGCATACATGCAATTGATACATGTTGTTGTTACACAAGTTAGAGATAAATGCATCCTATTCGATAAATGTGTGCAACGTGTTGTTGTTATTGCATCATCCTTTACGTCTTACGTGAATTATAAATAAATGCATTGGAAAAGTACACGGATCTAATGTGTGTAGTACCGGTTCGCTGATTCAGAATTGTTAATAGAAAAATGTATGCATTGACGTAGTTTGTTTTGATCCACATATTGTATAAAATGAGAGGGAACTTCAATATTCTACATCAGTTCACAATGGCAAATGTTCCATGCTCGATAGTTGTGTTCAGTGAAGATCCTGTGAATTTCCCCATATCTTGGGTGAACGTAGTGTTGAAACATTCGTTCCAGTAAGTACTTTTTCATTTATTGATTTTTTTTTTAATTTCTTATAACAAATGTTATATATTTCACCAAGTCTTAATCAATATATATTCTGATCAAATGTGCAGACATGTTATGAATTTGTTAATTTCAATAGGTTATTTTTTTTTTAGTACTTGGAACTATTGGAAAATAATTCCTTCAAGTAAAAAGAAAAAAGAAAAAAAATGTTTGATATGATTATTTACTTACAATTTATAATTATTATAAATTCATAACAACTGTATACGCAGACTATGGTTTTGTTGCTTTCTTGAGTTTCAATACATGTTTTTGTTTCTTCAGATATGGTGTCAAATCTATCGACGTAAAGAGCGACAGAGTACACCTAAATTTAACGTACTGTCCGAGGGCGGCGACTTTAAAAAGAAAATTGGGGAACCTACCTCTGAGATACATCCGCACAAAACTGGACAACGAAGCAGAATTTAAGATTATGCAGAAGATTGTCCAAACATATGGCGTTAACATGATTGGCGATGAAGACGAAGTGGAGGCTTCAACATCGTCCACGTCAACATAATCATCGCCATCAAAAAAGCTATTTAATGGAAAGAGGATGATTCTACCTCCTCTCACTATCGAAAATAATGAAGAAGAAGAGGAGGAAGAAGTGTAATTATTATCATTTTCTTTTTCTGTTTTAAAATTAAAAATTAATAGTATTATTATTATTAGATTAAATAAAACTCATAAATTACATAATATAATTTTATTATTCCTTTCTATAAACATTCAACATTAAAAGTTAAATTTCACAAGCCACTCATATAAATAAAATACATTTATTTTTGCACACTTGATATTATTCAAATAACTATTAGATTGATAGTGACAATTACAATCAACTTTAGGATTATCAAAATTATTTTTTGTTAATTCTTCCAAGCTAGGACATTTCAAATCGTTCAAGTCTATAATGTTTGATAGAAATCTATTTAATATAGTCTTTTTCTCGGATCCTTTAACAAACACTATCACATCTTTGTTTTTCACAATTTCAACTAGCTTACTACTAAAGTCTTCTAAATAAATGTAGTCGGGTGAGGAGGAGGAGGAGCAGGTGCTGTTGTTGTTGTTGCTGTTGTTGTTGGAATTCCAGTCTAAGCCGTGAAGTCTTTCTTTACACCAACCAATCTGACTTAAAAATTGTCTTGAAAGACACTTTTCCGTGAGTATTGGACGAATTATGAAATGTTTCAATTCGTATGTAAGGATATTCAAAATTGCGATTTCTTTTATTATAAAGTTGCTGTCTTTATATTGAAATCCCTGAATGTCAATCACAAACATTTTTTATAATATTTTCACTACACTGGTTAAAGGATTGTACTTCACTAAACGATCGTGTATTATTAGACAATAAGCTGATGTTTTATCAGGAATATCTGTATTTGTCTCTAGCTCTAATCTAATGTCCACAGCACCACCTTTCAACGAATCGTTCTGACGACTGCAATCTATCACTGCTAACGGTGTTATTTGTTTAAAATATTCTGGTGATATGCAAGGTTCACTTTGATGTTTATGATAATATGATATATTCCAGGATTTTTAACTCTGTCTATAATAGTACCACCAAGTTCAAATCGTATTTCTTCAAATAGAAAAAGTATTCCATTGTTGACGAAAGTCACGGTTGGTAAAGGCTTACCAGCTTCATCTGTTAGTGTTCCTTCAAGATATAAGTAACTCTGTGAAGGTAGCGTGTATATGTCTTGTGTTTGAATTGGTATTCTTATTTCATCGTTATTATTCAATGTTGTAGCTGCATACGGTTGATGAGTATGGTACTCTGAATTTATTATTGAATTATCAGAATAGACTGATTCGTTAATTTTCAAAATATTACTATTCATATTTTTTTTTCACTATATTTACACGAACAACGTAAATATATTATAAATTTTTCTATGCCAATTCTAATATTCAATTTCAGATTACACCAAAATTTTTGGATTTTATCACCGATGTTGACTGTGTAGAATAAAACCTGAGTCACGTAAAATTTTTCTACTCTCGGGTGTTAACGCTTTAAGTTTTCTTTTAGAACTGAATTTGTTGCATTCCGTTTTGGGTTTTATATCTCTCCAAATATCAGTTGCAAAATTTGAATCGATGTTATATCTAAAAGCCATTTCTTTCTCTCTCTCACTTAATTTCTTTTAGATGCAGTCTGACCGTTATCACTTCACCTTTAAAATTGACCAAATTTCCATCTTGATCGACAATTTTAAGCACAATCTCATTAATATCACGTGTGTTGATTGGTAAATAGATAACATTCGAAGGATTTTGTACAATCTTATAACCAGGCGACACGTTAGGATAGAACATATATAACATGTGGACAGGTTTACCATTATTATATGAATTTGTAACTAAATTACATTCTACACCAATCGCATTCACTTTAAAAATATTGATGGGATAATCCGATATATGTCTGATGTTTCTCTTCAATTTTCTCTTCTTAAATCCTAATAATTTACCAATACTATTAGGCAAGGTAAAATCTATGTCCTTGTTGCACTTTAGTTCACATTTCAAAGTGTTCACGTTAGCTTTAAGATCTACAAAAGTTTTTTCTTTAACTTCTTTTTCCACATTAATCAAATGATGATTGATATATATATTCTAATGTTTTCAATTTCATAAGAACCTTCTGGTATTTCTAGGAAAACTTTCTCATTCAAATGGAATTTATTGTTACTTTTATCAACATTTGGTATTGAATTATAAGTTACAAAGTCAATTAATCCTAAAACATAATTAGAATTATCATTTAGCCGAACAGAAGGATATATGTTTGAAGAAATAACCGATTTTCGGTCTGATAATGTAAATGTGTAGGACATGTTCATCTACAAGATGATGGAACTTGAATAAAACTAATTATATAAATAGTTGCTATTTATTATTCAAAAACTGTAAACACAAATGACCACAGTTATAGCTATTATACATTTGATAACGATCGTGATTGTATAAAATATTACAACGACCTCTTGAATTGAAATATTTGATAGCTTCCAATGGAGGTTTTAAATTTCCATAACTATCGAAATAATAGACGTTATTCACACATTTTTTGTAACAACACCAATGTGTACCTGGTCCATTGATACCATCCATATTTATTACACCAGCTTCATTAATGTGTATTGTTTTTGGAAATCTATCTCGCATAAAAACTCCTCTAAAATTGGAAATTTTCAATTGTTTTACATAGTTTAGTATATCGATATTTGTCAAAGGTCGTCTAGGTAATGTTATCGATAGTTTTTTGAGGGGTGCTGCTGTTGTGGTGCTAAAAAAAGTCCCAATCCAGTCTTGTAAGGTTTCATGTACACACCTCTACCCAATGCAATAGATTCCATTGTTTTGTTGTGTCGTTGCGATTCTTCCAATTGTTGTTTTGCACTTTTAGCGTTTGACACGGCTTTTGCAATAGTAGCGGCTCCACCACTCAAAGCACCCAGAGCACTCAAACCAGCGAATAACGGTATCAAAGGTAAAAATCCTCCTGTTTTCGGAATCTTAATTATTCTCGATTTAGGTAATGCTATTTTCTGATTGGGCTTATTGGAAGCTTTCAACGCTAATGCAATTGCACTTTTCAAATCTCTTGGTTTATGATGAAGCATATATTTTTTTATACGATTCGTTAGAGTAATAAACGAAATCTTTCTTTTACTTTGTTTTTTATTGCTTTTTCTTCTAGGAGCCATTTTTCTAAATGTTGTTGTTGTTGTTGTTGTTGTTGTTCTGGCAAAAATTATTTTACGTATGAAGTGAAAATGAAAAATCAATTATATTTAAAACAATTTTACTTTTTTATTTGATTCAAATTCGTTGTCATTATCTTGTAGTTTACGTTTCCTATTAGCTATCATGTCATCATAATCCATTATGTCACTTTCTTCCAATTTAGGTTGTTTTGAATTGAAATTATCATCAATGTTATTGTTGTTGTTGTTGTTGCTGAGGCGTTTCCTTTTTAGTAACGGAATTTTCCTTATCACTTTTGTATTGGAATCTGGTTTAATAATTTTAAACGGTACATCATTATCATCATTATAATCTTCATCATCATCATCATCATTATTATCATCAGAGTTCACCTTTCGTTTTTTCAACTTAGGAGTCCATTTTTTTGGTATAATATCATTCACAAGAGATTTACGAATCAATTTTTTTGGAATAATATTGTTTGCTTTTATTTTCTTTGTTAAAATTGGTTTGGAATTTTTCAATATTTTCAAACACAACTCAAGATTTTTCAAATTGTTTTCCAACGCATTTTTAGACTTTCTTATCAAACCACTACATCTACTCAATATTTTAGAACCATTTTTGGTGGGTTCATCATCATCATCATAACCCATTCCAAGTTTAACTTTTGTTTTCATTATACCCGCTACACCTAATGAGTTTAACTTTTCACCGAGAGATGCACTACCAGAATGAAAATTTTTCATCGCTCTTTTAGCTAATGTAGTGTCTGCTTCGTGACGCTGACTTAAATTTTTTCCTTGTGAATATGCAATATCATGTTCCATACATGCTCTATCTAAATTGTTAATAGGTTTATCACCACGATCTAACCTTTTTTGAAGTTTTGTTCCAGGACCACAAAAATTATAACCAGGTAAATGTAATTCAAATGGTAAACTGTTGATCATATTATTAACGAATCCATTTCCAACGTAATACTTCATTTTCAGTTGTCTACTGTCAAAAATGTTTAGATAAACTATTTAAATATCCCAGTACCGGAGGTTTATATATTAGTTTCATGTTGAACGTCATCATGAAAATTACTAAACAAAAAATCACACTACCTGTTAATAATCATGATATAGAAACAAAGAAGAATCATAAACATGGTATATTATTACCTTCAACGATAAGGGCTATCATTGTAGGTCCTTCAAACTGTGGTAAGACAAATGTAATGATCAGTCTGATTGAACATGAGAATGGATTAAAATTTGAAAACGTATATTTATATTCAAAGTCTCTATATCAACCGAAATATAAATATTTAGAGAAACTATTGAAACCAATAAAAGGTATTGGATATTATGGTTTTAGTAATAGTGAAAATATATTGGAACCTTCAGCGGCTAAGAAAAATTCGATATTTTTATTTGACGATGTGTCCTGTGCCAACCAGAAGGTGATAAGAGAATATTTTAGTATGGGAAGACATAATCACATCGATTGTTTTTACTTATGTCAAACTTATGCAAAAATACCTAAGCATTTAATAAGAGATAATGCCAATTTATTTGTTCTCTTTAAACAAGACGATCTTAATTTGAAACACATATATAATGATCATGTGGGGACTGATATGACTTTTGGAGAATTCAAAAATATATGTTCATACTGCTGGAAGGAACCATACGAATTTTTATGTATTGTTAAAGATGATGTTATTGATAAAGGAAGATATAGAAAGTGTTTTGATAATTTCATACATCTATAAACTATTTTTGTAAAAGAAAAAACTAATGAGAAAATATCTAATAGATGTTTGAAGCTGTTCAATACCTGTTTGAAGCTGTTTAATAGCTGTTTTAAGCTGTTCAAAAGCTGTTCTTAAGCTGTTCAATAACTGTTGGAAACTGTTTAATTTTTCGTTAATTTGATATATATCAATCTACTTTATTCAAACATACTTAGTTGGAAATATTATATCGTAGAGTGAAGAACATCATCGTTAATATGAATATTACGCAACGACATTTAAAACAAAAACTAATAAAGAAGCGTAAAGAGATAAAAAATAAATTGGATGTATTGAAACATGGTGAAATTCTCAGGGAAAAAATTTTTTCACCGATAACTAAACATTTGAAAAATATAGAAAATAAATTAGATAAGAAAACTGGTGATATTTATACAGATTTTAGTGGTGGTGAAGAAAGTGAATATTTTTCACCAAAAAATGAACAGTCTGATGATTATCTTAATGTTCCTATTAAAAATATTGATTCAGATGTAAATAATTTACATACTCCTAGTACATCAAAGCGAATATTTTCTTCAACACCAAAACTTGATTCTAAACGACTACCAACAGACAGTTTCGAACAATCAATAATTAAAGAATTAGAAGAAGATGATGATGATGATTACAATGATAAAGTAAATATTAATAGAACTAGAAATGATGATATAGCCGAAAAATCATTTATTGACTATTTAGAACAATACGAACCATTACCACGAGAATATATAAGGGAAATGATAACGGGTGACTTGAGGGATTTTGATCAAAAGTATGGAATCCGTCACAATCCTATGACAGAGAAATTTTCAATTGGGAATTCAAGTTTAAAAATAAATGGTACAGACATAGTAGTAAAAGGCAAAACATATACTGGTACTAGAGGATTATACGAATTACTTTTTAAAAAACAACCAAAATATTATACATTAAATGATAAAAAGGCGTATAATGAAATTCTAACAAAAACAGCTGCAAAACATAGGTATTATCAAACGAATAAACAAATTGATGGATGTAGATCACAGAAATATAGGAAAATAATTGCACCAATGTCAGGACGTGGTTTATTGATGGAAGTAAACAATAAATCTATAGATTACGTATTTTGGGATGACCCAAATGAACTTATAAAACGTTTACAATTATTAATCGCTTCACAAAACGCCGGCCACACTGGTCATACAAACGAAATCAATTCCATCGTGGAAGAATTACGAGAAGCAGAAATCATTGAATAAAACAATCATGTCTAAATTTATCACAGAAGCAAAAAGACAAGTTGTCGAAGAAATACATAAACCTGCTAGAATTAATATGAAAAGACGTAGAGTTATTTTGAAATCGTTAAATGACTTATATCAGGCAGATCTTGTTGAAATGATTCCATACTCTAAAGAAAATAAGGATTACAAATATATATTAGTTGTAATTAATTGTTTTTCCAAATATGTTTGGGCATTTCCCATTAAAAACAAGTCTGGTGCTGAGGTATCAAATAACATGGAGAAAGTTTTGAAAATAAAACCACCAAATAATCTACAAACGGATATGGGTAAAGAATTTTTCAACAAGGAATTCAAACAATTGATGAAAAAATATAAAGTAAATCATTATAATGTATTTAGCGAGAAAAAAGCATCTATAGTTGAAAGAGTTAATAGAACATTGAAGAATATTATGTGGAAAGAATTTAGTTTACAAGGTAACTACAAATGGTTGGATTTACTACAAAAAGTTGTCATGAAATATAATAATACCAAACACCGTACCATAAAGATGAAACCAATTGATGTTACTAAAAAACATGAAAAACAACTTTTAAACACAGTTTATAGTCATATTAAATTAGCTCCAACAAATTTGAAATTTACATTAGGAGATCATGTGCGTATTTCAAAATTTCGAGGAGTATTTGATAAAAAATACACCCCTAACTGGTCAACGGAAATATTTTCAATAAGAAAAATTCAACTCACAAATCCAGTTACATATTTATTAAAAGACTCAAGAAATGAAAATATTCTTGGAGGATTCTATGAACAGCAACTACACAAAGTTAAATATCCAGATGTATAATTGGTGGAGAAAATTTTAAAAAGGAAAAATAAAAAGGTATACGTCAAATGGTTAGGATTCGATAATACTCATAACAGCTGGATAAACTCTGACAATGTAGTTTAATGTGAAATAAATTATTATTATTATTTGAATGTTTTTATTATAAACTTCCATGCAATATCCTAATTATAACATCTCATATCATATTTGCTTGATCTTTGTGACCTCGTCAGAGATAATCATAACAACAACATATTTGTTTCACCTTTGTGAACCCTCATTGACGTCAACAGCAGAGATAAGAAACCTGCAAGTCTTGACAAGAAAATTAAAATTCATAATATTTGTTTCACCTTTTGTGACCTCTACTAACATCAACACAGATAAGAAAATAGCAAGTCTTGACAAGAAAATTAAAATTAATAATATTGTAATATTTGTTTCACCTTTTGTGACCTCTACTAACATCAACACACAGATAAGGAAATAACAAGTCTCAACAAAATAAAAAATTACTATTTGCAAACTAGTTGCGAGAAATATAAAAAAATCACCTTGAAATTATTATGGGCGAGGCTAGGCTCACCTTTACCTACTATCAAGGTGACATTAATTAGACCCACGTGAGGCGATCACACCCTCTGGTCATTGACGACCACTTCTTCAGCAAAGGAGCCTCTGGTCATTGACGACAACTTCTTCAGCAAAGGAGCCTCTGGTCATTGACGACAAAACACAAGAAGTTGGGGTTGGTGGACACAGGCGGATGGACATGCCATCGAAGTGTCACAGTATCCCGCTTGATATACTACTGACGACCATCATTCTCTTCGAGCGATGGGTTATACGAAAAATTCTTAAACGTTGAAATCGTTCGATGAAAAGCTCGACCGACAAAGTTTGTTCCTCATAAAATATTTGTAGAAATAGGAACGACTGGTCCGTTGGCAACTCTATCTTTTCTATCGACGTGTAATAAAATTATGCATCGTTGAAGTCGTCAGAAGATGAATTTTGTTCGGTAGTGGACATGTTCGATTTCATTTCATGTATGCAAAATACGTTCGGAACGAGAAACGACCGAAACGTTAACGCACACCAATCGCCAGCGTATAAATAAGGCCGCGGTACACATGTCGATTCAGTTTCAGTCGACATGCCGTGCAAAACATGTGGTGGATTAGATCACAGTCGCGTTTCTTCGGCCAAATGTGCAAATCGAATATTGAAGCAAAAACATAGATTCAGCACAGTGAATACTTGCACCGAGACGTTCACGATAAAACGCGGTTTTCGTAAGTTTTGCCGACGTCCAGAGTTACGACAGCGAATCGAGGATGACGTTTTGGAAATTTCTCAACTGACCATCGAAGCATCGCTCTACGTCAGTTTTCATTATACGAAATTGTTACATCGTAACGAATTTCCGATTGGACAGTTTCCCATCAGTCACCTACAAGATTTCTATTACCATCTCCAGGGCAAACGACAGAGGAAAGAACGCGTTGCGTTGGACGAAGAATATTCCGCTATGCGGCCAGACAAAACGTTATTATACGACGGCCGATTACGATCCTTTCTCATTAACTCCTGTGTCAAGCAACACGAAACCAATATGAAAAATTGCATCACGGTCCATTTTTACGATCGACTCGTCCGATATTTCTATGAAAAATACAAGGAAGAGTGTGATCGAAAACGCTACGAATGGAAGACGATAGTTTACGACGAATTGTTCGCCTTCGTGCCACGTCACGTCGCCCACAGCCGAGAAGTTGCAGAATTTCTGGAAGATTTTCGATTCGACTATCACAAAAAATTCATTAATATCGAAAATGACTGGTGGAGTTTGGTACCGATCACTTTCGAGTTGGGACGTTGGTTCGAAGAGAGAAAGTTGGAATCATTTTCGGTGTTTCCTATATTTTCGTCTGGCCGAAAACATTTGCTTTACAACGCTATGGCGTTGAAAGAATTATTAAGTAATGCAAAATTGCTACCAGACAAAACTAACGCTCCCTTGTTTAGGAAGGAGACTCCAAGATATTGGTGGCAATATTTCGATCTATCTCACTCAGTTTACGGCAAATTCGACGATACAACTATGCACATCGAGCCCCACAAGCAGCGGACGTCTTTCGCTATGAGTTTTTCCACCAACGGAATCGATTGTTCCATCATGATGAATAGATATGAGCGATCTACAATTCAACAATCGCAGAAGAAGAAACTAAAGAAGACTAACGTACAATCAGAGACTACAGGGGCTAGTTCAAGTTTTACTAAACATTTAGGAATCGATCCGGGAGTTGTTAATTATATCGGTGCGTGCTATATCTATAAGAAAACTCGAACAGAAACCAATTTCGTGTTAAAATCGGCCACGTTCAAGGAACATTTCTGTAAAGAACGTACTCGACGACGTAAACGGAAAAAAATGGCCGGAATCTTTGAAAAACGCCTGCTTGAATATCGCGAAAGTATAAACATAGAGAAAAAATTAATTGTTTCGCCGAAGTGTGGTTCTAATTTTAACTCTCATGTGGAGTACATTTTATACAGACTGAATTTCTTATCGTCCAGTCGCGAAATTTACGCTACGCGGAAATATACGCGCTTGAACTGGGACTCGTACATTTCACGTCGTAAAGCAGAGGATAAGGTGGTAAATCAGTTATTGCCCGCTAAAGATGATGATGATAATTCCGTGTTGGTTTGTTTTGGAGATGGAACACTGGAGAAAAATTTCAGTTATGGCAGAAATAAAAAACCCGCCGTCGAAATGCTCAAACAAGCGTTTCATCGTCGACGCGATAAATGTCAGATTATATGTGTGGATGAGTATCTGACTACGCAATCTTGCTCGAAATGTTTCGATAAAATGCATTTGCCACCCAAAAACACGACCGTAAATAGAGACGATACGAAGCGACGACGACGACGTCACGATCATAGATTTCAAATTTGCCGAAAATGTAAAATCGTTTGGAATCGTGACGTCAATGCTGCGCGTAACATCATTTTGGTTGGTCTCGGATTAATCTATTATCGTTGTAAAACGTCAGATGAATTTGTTCGTTTGACGGAATTTCAAAATTATGTCTTGCATAAGGGTGAAATTCGTATCTCATGACGGTCACGTTGGCTGTTAATGGGTTATTCGTAGATGTCATTTGGGTGAAATTCGAATTGGTATATAATGCGAGCGTGCTGACCGTGAATGTCAGTTACTTTTCAATCGTTCAATCGAAATAATGTCACAACCGGCAAGTGTTAGCGAAACCTATCGAAAGCGAGTGGTGAAAAAAAGACCAAAAGAAGATATTCCTCTTGTGTACGACAGACCAGGCTGGGAGGATCTCTGGGCAATGATACGTCGCGACGACGAGCAAATCCTCAATTGGACCGATGACGAGGCAGAAGACGACGAGTTCGACCAATTATATGAAGATTGGTGCTTAAATAACGACAATGTGGGTGCTACTACGAATAATTCCAAAATTCTGTCAAACAACAGCAACAACAATAACACTGATTATCGAGAAACTGCTTCGATGTACAAAAAACCGGGTTACTCGTAAAATAAATGTATGAATAAAATGTTTTCTTCCATTTCTTCCATCCCGCAAGCACTGATCTCAATGATCTCGTGTATAAAATAAAATTGAATGTATTATCTGGCAACAATTGATTGTTGAAATGAAATTCCACCGGTGGATTTCTTCGAGCTACAAAACTTTGAACGTAATTCTCGTTCAAGGAATGAAACAGTTTTGTCTCGAGTGAAATCTGTTGGAACGAAATTTCACCGGTGGATTTCTTCGAGCTACAAAAACTTTGAACGAAACTCTCGTTCTCGAAATGAAATCGTTAAATATTTTCTGATGAACAAACTTTGTCCGCCTAGAATCTCTCGTCGAACGATTCATTGTTGAAATGAAATTCCACCGGTGGATTTCTTCGAGCTACAAAACTTTGAACGTAATCCTCGTTCAAGGAATGAAACAGTTTTGTCTCGAATGAAATTTGTTGAAACGAAATCTCACCGGTGGATTTCTTCGAGCTGCAAAATCTTTGAACGTGAATCTCGTTCGAGAAATGAAATCGTAAAATATTTTCTGATGAACAAACCTTGTCCGCCTAGAATCTCTCGTAGAACGAATCTCCAAACTTACAAGTTCCTCGTCATGCACACTAGCCCCATCGAGGAACAGTTTTGTCTCGAATGAAATTTGTTGAAACGAAATCTCACCGATGAATTTATGCGAGCTACAAAAATTTTGAACGAAACTCTCGTTCGAGAAATGAAATCGTAAAATATTTTCTGATGAACAAACTTTGTCCGCCTAGAATCTCTCGTCGAACGATCCGTTGTTGAAACGAAATCTCACCGGTGGATTTCTTCGAGCTACAAAAATTTTGAACGAAACTCTCGTTCGAGAAATGAAATCGTAAAATATTTTCTGATGAACAAACTTTGTCCACCCAGAATCTCCCGTCGAACGATTCGTTGTTGAAACGAAATTTCACCGGTGGATTTCTTCGAGCTACAAAATCTTTGAACGTGAATCTCGTCCGAGAAATGAAATCGTAAAATATTTTCTAACGAACAAACTTTGTCCGTCTAGAATCTCTCGTCGAACGAATTTCCAATTTTATAAGTTCCTCGTCATGCGCACTAGCTCCACCGAGAAACAGTTTTGTCTCGAATGAAATTTGTTGAAACGAAATCTCACCGGTGGATTTCTTCGAGCTGTAAAATCTTCGAACGCGAATCTCGTTCGAGAAATGAAATCGTAAATTATTTTCTGATGAACCAACGTTGTCCGCGTAGAATCTCTCGTCGAACGAATCTTCAAACTTATAAGTTCCTCGTCATGCGTACTAGCATCATCGAGAAACAGTTTTGTCTCGAATGAAATCTATTGAAACGAAATCTCACCGGTTGGATTTCTTCGAGCTGCGAAAACTTTCGCAGCAGTGATGACTCACAGTTACGTGACGTAGCACGGGGCAACGAAAATCGTGGAACGCAACTTTCAGCTGTCGCGAGAAGCTAGCGCTAGGTCTAAACAATCAACGGTGCTCCACGTACCCCATAGCACCCCTGCACCCCTATATATAATATATATATATATATTATATATATAACCTCCGCGACGGCCTGCTCCTTCTGACTACTACGTTGTTCTTACTCTGGTCAAGGAGGTTTAGGATCTCGGGCGAGAAGCTTGCTGATTATATAGTTAATTTGGGGTCAGCTGAGTGAATACTCGATTCTCATTGGACTAGAGCCAATTGACGTCACAAAAATCCTAAAATCTACTGATTTCTGACGAAAATCACGGTAGAAGGGGTAAAATTTTGATCAGATTCAATTCAGAGTTCTGAGAGCGAAGTCGATTGAGGTTAGATTGTACAAAATTAAACCCACCCCATCCACAGATTTAGTAATTTCATGATATTCATAAGACATCTATGGTAGGTTCTACACTATATACGTGGCAGTTCAAAGGAACTCCAATAGATGGCGCTCGTACACTCACTGCTACAAATTGATACAACATACCAATAGATAGCGCTCACCAAATTACCATAGTCAGCCCGTATAAAATGTTCGATATATGGCGCTCATTAATTTACTACAGTCAATCTGTAGAAATTGTTCGATAGATGACGCTCGGTTAGTTACGACGAATTTGTATTGCATTCAAATGTATGACGCTTCGTGGGTTATAACAAAAAACTTGTATGACAATCCGACGACAGGTAGCACTCACCCGTACACTGTGGTTTATATAAATTACTTTTCAATAGATGGCGTTCGACTAAACGAATTTGTCCACATTAAAATAGATGGCACTTGGATGGTTATTGGAACGAATTTGTATGGTAACAGATTCGAAATTGTCAGTGAAAAATAAGAAAAATATTAACAAATCAATTTATTAATTCAAATGCGTTGAGTCAAATATCTTTTCTTGATGTTGTCGTTTCGCAGCAGGAACTGTTCAACCTTGTCCATGAGCCGCATGTATACCAGACGAATATGCGTACACATACAGGTTTCTGGGCCAGTACGCAGTCTGGGATTACTCCAAACACACTGCACATAGTGCTTATTTTCCATTTCCACGAACTTTTTACTATAACCGTGCAGATCCCGAACCAAAAACTCGATCTCTCGGATCAGCCTAACAGATTTCGGATTGAGATCCTGCTCCGCCAAACCCGAACGTTCAAATTGCCTTCGTTCCTGTACAAATAATGTATAAGCGTTATTCGTTGTTAACTCACGCACTGAATTCATGTCGATTTTGCACAAGCTACAACAAACTACAATTGTAAACTGACTCGCTCGTAACTTGGATACCTACCTATATATATATGCAATTTATTATAGACGAACAACCGCATTACATCTCGGTAGATGTTTCTGAATTTCACGTTCCAACCGAAATCATCTCACTAAGTTGCGAGTCACCGAAAAATAGTGTGAGGTTCACATGTGCATTTCCTTCTATCGTTGAATCTATTTTTAGATGTATCGGAACTTGTCCTCGTAATATCTACGCGGTAGAGAGGGTAACAACGCATATATAAGCGGAACAGTTGCCAATTAAATTCATTCGACAAGTTCTAATACAGCGATTCTTTCCAAAATATGGAACGTACCGGTGTGATTCAATTGTTAGAAACGTTCGTGTGTTTGATTAACGTGGGATGGCATTTGTCGGTGACGAATCGTGAGGCGGTATGGGACCTGCTAAAATCCATACGAAAAATGGTGATATACCCCGTATTCAGTTTCGCAGAAATGGCAGAAATAGAGCAGATGTTCAAAGAATTGGAAAGGTTAATATCGTCGTCTCCATCGTCGTCAACGTCGTCTTCGTCGCCAGTTCTATCAAGTCTCGATTCGAAACCCGGCCCTGATAATTCGTTGAAGTTGAACGTTTTCATCAATTTAAAATTTTTACATGTTTCGGGGGAAGCGAAGCATATTTTATCGTCCGGGATGTGTACGACGGATAAGGATTTCGAATCGAGCGGAAATCCGTACGACGTGAAGAACAAAAGTTCGCTCAGCGATACGTCGCACTTGATGGACCTGATCGTTAAATTACCCGACGCCGTTAGAGCCGTGGCGAGATTAGCGTTGGAAAAATCGATACGGGCGAGTGCCGTTCAATCGAATTCGCCGCAGGATATGTTGCAGACGCTATACCGTTGGCATGCTAGACCGAGGAAAATCGAGTTTATATCATACAACGACGATACGCACATGTGTTATCTGCATCTCGTGTCTACTTTGGACGAGCCGACTACTTGTTGCGAATCGTGTAATAGACCGTTCGATTTGAAGATTGAGGATGCCTTTCGTACCGAGAAATACCGGTGGGTGTGTGGCGACACAGATAAACATTCATCGAATACAGATCGCGTCGTACAAATTTATCGTCCCACGTGGTCCGTATTGAAAGTTTTCAAATTGGGAAGTAAAATACGGGCTACTCTTGTGCGTTCCAATACCGAGATAATACGGAATGTCGATCTGGATGCGAAGGGAGCCTTTGCTGAAATGGTGGACAACGAAATGATCTCGTTGACACGAATTCACGATTTCTTTGGGTGTTCGTTCGCGGGATGTGAATCGCGATGGACGACGGCAACGGCTCTGAGTAGTTCGCATAACACGATGTGCGTGTTTCGTTCCATCGCGAAAATCGTCAACGCGCGTTCTACCGTTTCCACGTGTTAGTTATCGATTCGGTGGTTTGTATGCGTTAGAGGGGGGCGACGAACGTTTACAGGAGGTCCGCAGTCGAAGACGGTGGTGCAGAAGAGATCGATCGAAAGAATTGGTTGATTATGGAAGAAGAGATGTCTTCATCTGACGAAGAAGCCGATACGTCGTCAAGTCTATCGAATCGATCGACGTATTCAACCATGGGTGAAGTTGAATATCTTCTAAAAGTGCAGCTTCCATCCGATGCATTCGATTTCAGAGTTCTGGATTGGGTTCAGGTGCGAGATCAGTTCATTTTCACATTTCATTGGGACGGAATACTATTTTCCAAGTTTGTAAAATTGGCATCGCATACCGAGGCTGGCGACGTTTTACAACTACAAGTTTTCCGGAGAAGCGAGCTCCGGTTCGCCGTGAATCATTTTTTGTATGAATTGGAGTGGGAATCCGTCGATTACGACGAAATAGCGACGAATGGGTACGAACTCCATGAAACGTACGTGCCGAACAAGGTAGATGGGATATTCGTTGGATCATCCACTCTTTCGTTTCTCGACGTCTGCACACCGGAAGAATAAAATTTTGAATTTATTTTTTTTATTTTATTATACGCTATTCCCCTTCCTATTCTACGATCATAAATTTCAAATTTGTCGAAAAAGTAAAAATATGGAGATTATCGCGCGTAGTAAAATATCGAAGGGACGTAAAATAATTTTGACAATTCTGCGTATTTGTTGTACGTCGCAAAAACGCCTCGTATATCCGAACTGAATAAAATATTGTGACAAAGTACAAAAGTCCCGTACAGAATCCAAATCACTTTCAGAAGCTCCATATCGGACTTATAATTGAGATTTATTCAACCCATTTAATACCAACGTTACCGTCATGAGATACGAATTTCACCCTTATAAACATTTCGAACAAATACGTTCACTAGCGAATATTTTACAGTTTCAATTTCCGAACGATTATAACGTTCAACAAGGGGAACGACTGATGCGTTGACGACCATCATCCTCTTCAAGCGATGGGTTATACAAGAAATTCTTAAACGTTGAAATCGTTCGATGAAAATCTCGACCGACAAAGTTCCTTCCTCATAAAATATTTGTAGAAATAGGAACGACTGGTCCGTTGGCAATTGTATCTTTGCGAAAATCGTCAACGCGCGTTCTAACGTTTCCACGTGTTAGTTATCGATTCGGCGGTTTGTGTGCGTTAGAGGGGGGCGACGAACGTTTACAGGAGGCCCGTAGTCGAAGACGGTGGTGCAGAAGAGATCGATCGAAAGAATTGGTTGATTATGGAAGAAGAGATGTCTTCATCTGACGAAGACGAAGAATCCGATACGTCGTCAAGTTTGTCGAGTCAATCGACAATTAACGTGAAATATCTGATCCGTATTCAGTTTCCATCTGATGCAATTGTCTTCAAAATTGTTGAATGGGTTCGTGTGCGGGATCAGTACATTTTAACGTTCCAGTGGGACGGCGTACTGTTTTCCAAGTTCGTGAGATTGGTATCGTACACGGAAGCTGGCGACGTGTTACAATTACAAGTTTTCAAGGGACGGGAGCTGTGGCATGCAATAAATCATTTATTATTTGAACTCACATGCAGTTTCGTCGATTGCGACGAAATAGCGACCGATGTGTCAGAATTCGACGAAACCTATGTTCCCGATAAGGCGGACGGGATATTCGTCGGAGTATCTACCCTTTTGTTCATCGATCGCTATGATGCGGAAGAATAAAATTTGAATTTATTTTTTGTATTTTATTTTTCCCGTTCTCCTTGACACTAAACCCATTTGCAACCGACGTGACTGTTATGAAATACGAATTTCACCCTTGTATCGGAACGACGTACTACGAGGTTTCTGTGAGATTTTCCAGCAATCGATTCTTTCACTATTAATAACTCCCTTTCATATTCTCCGCAAAATTGAATTGCGCATCGGGAAGAACGACGAATGAACGTTTTATGATAAACGGACGTCGACTTCCGATACAAAACACTAGTCTAAAGGAACGAACGGCAACGCGGTCGTATTTTATGGCGTACTTCGAATCGTTCAAATAGAGTTTCATATCGTTCATGGGGACGATTGTGCGATTATTTTCCATATGATAGCGTAATATCGCTCGCACAACAACGATATCGTTTACCTGGAAAATTTGAACATTCATTTGCTTGTTGTTTGCAAAAGAAGAGAAACGCCACTTGAAATCGTATAGATTTTTTTCGTCGACCCAATCTACGTATCTTTCACATTCGAACAAATGAATTTCTTTAGTGAATCGCGACTGTAAAATTGGAACTAGCAAACTTTCGATAGCACAAGAAATCGTCCGTACGGTATGATTACGTTTTAACATCGACAAATGTACGCTACAATCGAAAGATAGTAACGTATTGGAAAATAATCGGCCGCGGTTGTTACGACAATGTCGTATATTCGATTTAGTTACAGGGACGATTCCATCACCACCGTATGGCGAATAAATAATCGTTCCATCAGAACGAATAGTTTCGATCGATGGATATCCCGATACATTGAGAAATAGATATCGAGTACTCGAAGGTCGTTTACAATAATCCAGTGATTTTCTAACTGTGAACGCGTTTCGAACGTGACGTTCTATCAGGCTGGGAAATCGACTCATCAAAACTTCGATAACGTTTTCATCGTTACCGTCATCATCATCATCATCATCATCACCACTATCATCGTTATTATTATTATTCCGGCCACGATCGATTTTGTTCAAGAGTTCTCCGAACGGCAGTAGTTCATATATGGAATTGTAAGATTTTACGATGCGTTGTGATGTTCGGCGAGAGAGGAACGATAGATATTTCTCGCCAATTAGATATAACAAAGCGTCTAATGTTCCGCCGTGAGGTGTCGCAACACATATTACAAGGCGGGGAATCGTACTGTCTGCTGTCCTTCGATTCCGATCCAAAATACATTCTGTATGATATCTAGCGATCAGCTCCCCGAAACTATGTCCTAATAGGACGAACCGACTCGTCGTGTCACGCGCTAATAGTTCGTCGATAAATCGGCTTAGACGTTGCGCTCCTATCACAACAGACCGTCTCCAATCGTAGGCGAACGTGACTATTCTAAAATGCGGACTTATTCGATTCAATCGTTCACGTAATTTAACAAGAAAGCGTCCATAAATATCGACATCGAATACGGTGAACATCTTTATGCTTTCGATTATTTCGACAATTACGTCTTCGTCGTCGTCGTCGTCGTCGTCGTAATTTTCTGTAAGTTCCGATGATTGTTTTTCCTTTTCGGAAAGATAGGTGACGTTACCGTTCGCAAACATATCGAATATCGGTTTATATGTAAAGCATTTTGGTGGCCATATTCGAACACCATTTTTCTCGATCGAACTACCTTTGAGTCCGGGTATGAATATCACGACCAGCATCTCTTACAGTGTGTGTCGTGAGTTAATAGGAAAAAGCGATCGACAACATGTTGTGAGCGAGAGAAATAATAATACACTTTATGATACGAATAATTTTATTTTTTTTTCTCTCGCATACAAGTTTTAATATAGTTCGAATCTGTTGTATATCGATCGAATATTCGGGAGGTGGTTTCGATGGCATCTGCGGTAGTATAGATGGGGCCGGTGGATCGATACATCCGAAAGGAGGAATTCACGAAACTTTCGTATAAATTCAAAACGTGCTGACTATCTCTGGCATATAGCCGACCCGACGGATTATTAATGTTATATTTACCTCTCAAGTTCAGCGCTTACCGCGATACCGTATACTTTGTTGTTTCTTTTGATGGTACACGGAAAGTTTTGTTGCATTTGTAACAATTGACCGCTGGCACACCGTGAAATTAACGAACAATTATTAGCTACCACGTTGATGTTGTCGCCCGGCTTATCGTCGGGTCCTTCGACCGTTCGATAGCGCTTCAGATCGGTACGGGTCGTGGCCAGACCTTTTTGTCCGAAGGAATTTACCAATTCAACGCCGTCGAACGATTTGGATTTCAAAACGACCGTCAATTCCAATCGTCGACGTCTCTCACGTCTAGACGAGTTACACGAAGTTTGTATCGTCGTCGTCGTCGTTTTATTAGAAACCGACGGATCGAACGAAAACGATTGTAGGGAAACGTGACGGAAAGCCTCGTGCAACGGCTGACCTCTCGTTTCACATTCACGTACCGCCTGTATTAACGCCTCGTCGGCGATCGTCACATAGAACACGTATAAATTTGATATTTTATGAACGATGACATTTTTGAATACGGGAAACGTTATATCGTTCTCCGAGTAAACGGTAGCCATGAGAAATAGTACGGTCGAAGCGTTACCTCGTTTGTCGCGCGTCGATACGTTCACCGATCGTGCGATCGACGGCAAATTAACGACGAAATATCCATCTCGTGGCTCGTCCAACGTAACGGCATACGAAAACACGCACCACAAATGTAGGTCCAAGTCGCGATCCAACACGTAAGCGTCCTCCACGTTCAAGCCGTCGACGTCACCAAAGGCGGAATTCAAAAAGTACATATTGCTAGCCGCCGCCGGTCTATGTACACGAGGCGCATTATCGAAGGAACGTTTGATGAGATCGAATCGATCGAAATGTCTGCGATTGCGCGACAGTTCGTCCCGTTCGAACGCTTCGGGATCCACGTAGATTTGGAAATTCCTATTTACCAATTTAGCCAGAGAAATGTACGCTTTATTGGGTAACGACGATTTGTAGGCACACACCGAAACGACTCTTTTCGGTGGTAACGTGAAGGCGGCCTTGTGATTGACGTATTCCGCGAGACTCGAACAAGGTAATACGTGGGCTCCGGACGGACTGCCGCCGCCGCCGCCGCCGCCACACTCGTCGTCGAACGAATCGCAAAGAAACGAATTGGTAGTCTCTACTAATTTCTCGTATTTCGCGATATCGTTCGAAGTGACGGCGGCGCCGACAACGTTTCCGTCGTAAATTACGTATTTATAGAACGCTTCCAATTCCGAGCGAGATAGAAATACGTCGTCGCATCCGAATCGTCGGAGAACGCTAAATTTTCGGAAAGGAATACCCGCCACCACGTTGATACATAGGAACCGAGCATCTTCGTCGATACGTAATAGAATTTCAGCAAATTTGTGTACGGACTTTAATCGTTTCACGATTTCGCGATACAACGAAGACCGTCGTTGTCGTTCCTCGTGCGAAATTCCCGATACGTCGGCCCGTGCGAACGTTACGGCATACTTCGTCACGATATTATTAATCACGACGATCGTAGTAGCGTCACTTCGACCATCGCGTTTGTCGTCGCCATTCGTCCTTCCTTTTTCGATACCGTTCATGTATACGAAAAACGCTGACGGTGGACGGTCGCGGTTCGAAAGCTCCGACGATTCTCTGCCCATATAATCTAATATTCGCGCACCGATACGATCTTCGCAACCGAACGAAATTTCGACGGATTTATCGAATAGCATATTTTTGCCGGCCGTACTGATATTACCGATGCCTTGCGAACATATGTAGCCTATGATATCGTTCGGTACGTTTTTAGCCCACAACGAGTACACGTGCGTGGCACGGAGCTTTTGGCAAGTCATCTGGAGTTCCTGAAGAATGTGCAATTGCGAATGGATGGGTTGTACGAACAACGAATGATATTGGTCTTGTCGTCGATCCGCTTTGAATATAATTCCATTTTTGTACTCTGCCGATCCCATCTTTTTCGTATCCATCTTTTTCGCACCACCATCACCACCACCACCACCACCACAACCGCCGTCTTTCGAGCTGTTGTTGTTCCGTAAGTTGCGATCGGTGTCGAGGTCGACGCGTGCGTTATCGTCGTTCCTTTCTCCGCACGAAAGATTATCCGCGACCGCGTTCGTCGTCACGTCGACGGCGGTGCTTCGTTTTCTTTTTCGCGACGTTCGATGTGCCGCCACGAACATGCCATCCGACGACGCTTTTATCAGAATTTGAGAATATCTGTCGTTCATATTGATCATCATCATGCGTTTATTGTAATGTTTGTTGTGTTCGCTTTTCGATTGTTCGTATTTTAGCGTGTGCGAAATACCCCAAAAGGTTAAACCTCTGAGAATGACGTCCCTGCAAGAAGCCATAACCGTTCCATCGAATACGTCCAATTTGTCCAGACATATTTGTACGGATTGCGCGTAACAAATGTATCGTTTATTCTTGTGACTGTCTATCGGTCGCGAATGTTGTCTAATTTGTTTCATGTAGGCGATTTGCGAATCGACGTCGGGATGAATATGATCGTGCCAAGAGCTAGGCGTACAACGATCGTAGTACAACGATAGCGTGGTAGCGTCCACTTTCGAAATAGTGTCACCGTCTCTGTTTTTACATATCAAGACTTCGTCGTCGTCTTTATCGTTGTCGTCGTCGTCGTCGTCGTCGTCGTTACCGCTGAACTTATTCAACTTGCCCAAGTGGAATTTGTGACCTCTGTTGAAATCCGTATCGTACATGTAGAAAGTGCTCTCCTTTTGTATACCGACTTCGTGACAAATCATATTATTATTCACTTCTCGAAATACGGAATATTGTAAGCTTCCGTTCGACAGGAACGATCCGCGTAATATGCGATGTTTGTAACGATCGATTAATCCCGTTCGTGATAGGATATCGTGTTTATCGTTGTTTTCGTTCGTGCGTAAATCCGTCTTCTTGAAAAAACATCTCAACCGTTCGAATATGTATTCTTTGACTTTGGATCCGATCATAATCAGATGAATGTCACATTGATGTTGTAGCGAACGGTCCGTTTTCGTACAGTCGTCGTTGGCGTCATCTTCGATACGTCGTCCGTCTTGCATACACGCGGTATAAGAAATACCACGTTTGGCGAGCTGAGATAATATATCGCGATCGTCGGTGATCTTCTTCACACATTCCACGTCATCTTTCGTATTGGCCGATTCGTTTATATAGTCACGACGTATGCTGCGGGTATCAGTATTACGCGTGGTTCCGTCCGAACCGGATGCTGTCTCGTTGTCTCGTCTTGTAACAATTTTCTGGATTAAGGAAAATATCGTCGACGATCGACATATCGTAATATGAAACGGACCGCGTGATCTTTTACGCGGACGATCGTAAAACAGATAGTTGTAAATGTTCATTTGACTGGACGGCTGTGCCGACGACATCTAGTTATCATCACGTTCGGTCGAAATTGTACCGCGCGAAGTATCCTCGCCGGACGATAAAACGAAGAAGCTGTCACGGTCACCGTACGTGGTACACTGTGTCTATCGCGAAAAGGTACTTATCGTCCGAGTGCGTATGGGCAGATGTGTGCGATGTCGACCGATGTGTATCCGAAGAAAGACGACAACGACGAAGAGACAATTTCCGATGAAGATTACGATACTTGGAATATAGACGATATCGATCGTCAACAAATCGACCATTCGACGTTGCACTACATGTTAGATTTTTCGTTGGATAGCAATTACAACACCAAGAAGAACACGTTCGATATCAAATTTATCGATGGGGAATTAAAGTTAAAACGCTTGACGTTGGCCGCGGTCAACGTGCCGATTTACGTGATGATAAGTAGCGAATGCGTCACAGATAAAGTACGACGCTCCGCACGCGGTGGGATCGCGGACTGCGATAAGGATAAGGATGACGACGACGACGACGACAACGATGACGACGGCTTGTCACCTTTCGATATCGTTCGCATTAAATGTGCTCGCTTGGAGAAAATTCTACGTAACCTTTTTCGTCCGTTCAAATGTTCGTTGAAAAATACGGGATTGTCGATGCACGCGTTGAATTCCTCCTTGTACGAATTGCTGATCAGACATAAGCCTCATTATCGACACGGAATTTTGTTCAGGCTAGATATTCTCGCTAGTTTGGCAGATGACGGTGGCGACGGCGACCCCTCCGCATCGAAAAAACCGTTCGACGGTGGAAAAACGTCTCGGAGTAAATTAGACGCGGACAACGAAGATCGTATCAAATACAGACCGTCGACGTTGCCTGAACGTTCTCGGGTGCTTAAATTCTTGTTGGAAAACGCCATGACGCACGCCGACCTATACGCGATATCTTCGTTGAACGAGGACCCGCGGCAAGTGTTCCGATATAATTTGCTAACGAACATGATCGAAGATTATAACGATGGCGGATTGCCCATCGTCGAATACGAATTTCACCGCATGGACAACGCGTTACCCGTGCACGCCATAACGGAATCCATCATATCTAGATCGCCGCATTTCTGGGCCTATTGGACTCACAACGGATACATATTCAAGAACTGTCAGGCCGACGACGTGAATTCGCAGCGACGACGAGCGCTATGTCAAAAGAACGAACTTTGTCAACCGCTCTTACATTTGCCCACGTGTGTCGTACGAATAGACGGGGGACGAGCCGGTGGACACGGAAAATATTTGTCACCGATCGACACTATATGTGTTTTAAGTTTGGTTCCGAAAATTGTCGAAACGACGGCTGCGACCGTCACGACGTCACGTCACCCTCGTCGGAAACATAAGAGTTATTTCGTGTACGTTTATAGTCGTAAACCGCCGGGCGCCGAATGCGATGACGGCGACGACGACGATACCAGTGAGTTTTATAAACGAACGTTGTGCAATCTCGTGGAGAAGTTATACGGAAAAAATAGTAGAAGATGCGGTAACGTGTCGGACGTGTGTATCGAATTTCTACGTTTCGATTCGGAATCAATAATGCTCACGAAATTCGTCGCGGAAATGTCCAAAATATGTTTGATCCCGTCGGACGTGACGTTGCACACTCTCGTCGGATACGATATGTATCGGACGGTATGGCTACCGATAATGGGTAGATTGATGGATTTAAAATTGTTCGACGTTATGGGCGAGTTTATATCGATGAACGTGTTTAGCGGACAGCCGTCGTTCGATTCGAACTCGATGACGTTCGACTTGAACGTGTCGTTGCCCATGTTATTGCCAACACATTTCGATCGCACCGTCGATATGGTACGATTCGATTCGGAATGTTTGTTACGCGACGTACGCTATCCGAAAGAGGCTGCCGAGGAATACAGAAAAATCTTCCGCAAACGCGATAGCGAAAAATCGACAGAGTCTACTGCCGTCGAGAACGGTTGGATCGATTTAATCAAAACCGTTTTCGAAGTGACCGTTTTAGAATATATCTGGAGCGATTTCGATGTACGTAAATTCATGTTGTTCGTCTCGGAATTGTTGAATACGTCGATCGGAGACGTGTTTGGATATTCCGTCGACGGGAATTACGACGGAGCGTTGTTGTCGTCGTCGGCGTCGTCGTATAAAACGTGTCGTGCGTTTCGAAATCGAATCGTGAGACACTTACAAAATTTCGTACATTACGAATGTCTGCGATACGGAAGATACGAATCGAAGAGTTTCCTATCGAACATTATCGATAATTATCGCGGTAACGTATTTTCGAATGTGCCGTGTTCGTTGTCTGCGTCGTCGAAAAATAGGAATGTCGATGATGCTGCTGCTGCTGCTGCTGCTGCTACCACAACAACTAGACGGTATCGATTCGACGAGTTAACCAAGACATATAACAAGTGTGCGAAACAAAAGGGAGGAATTATGGATGTTTTTCTGGCCGAGCAACGATTGTGTACTCCGCCCGTGTGGAATAGGAAAAATTCACCGATACGAGGTTTGCGCACCTTGCATTTCGGTCGACAAGGATTGTGGACGGACGGAGACGGAAAGTATACCTATATAGAGATGAATTTCACCAGCGCGTACGGTTCGATCGGAACCGTTTATAACGTCTCTTTCGAAAATACGGCCGTCCTACCGGTCCAGTGGTTATTGACGAGCCTCGGTTTACGAGAAATACCCGACGGTCTCGATAATAACGGTGCCGACGATGTCCGATCGAACGATCCTTTCGCGGGCGTCGCGCGTAGATACGGTCGATGTGAAAATTCCGACCAACACTGTCACTATCTATTCGACATGATGTTCGTATCGAACGCGAAACGAGATCGGTATATGGTGAATAGTAAATATTTTCGTTTGTTCTATTACGATAGCGATAACTTGTCGGAAGACAGTAAGAACGATACGAAATCAGAATTTATTAATTTGTTGCGTCGCGCTCGTACCCTAATATCGAAAGACGATGAAGACGACGACGACGACGACGATGATGACGTACAAATATCCGGATTCGAAATTACACGCTTGAAACAAATACTGTCCGTGGGAAATCCGTCGAAGAATCGTATTATCGTCATTTACGATGGTGCCGATACGTGTTCGACGTTGAACCTGTTATTCTCCAAGTTGATCGCCGAACGAAGATCGTTGGCGACACGATACCAATACGACGATACGGTCGTGGATATAGATGACGATAACGACGATAACAGCGTCGAGGGTAATGATGACGAACAAAGGACATCGTACAACGGAACCCGACGAAATATCATCGATGAAAAAGTAATCGAGAAGATGATTATGCAAGGGAAGAGAAACGTACTGAAATTGACCACGAACATGCTATATGGGCTGACGAATAAAGAAAACTCGTGCGTATACTCGCCGTCGGTGTCTCTAACTATAACGATTCTATGTAAAATGTTACCGTGTTGGTGGCGATCATCGAAAACTTGTGTCGACCAGATGTCGCGGCCGCGTTGTACGTCAACATCGATACCATCATATGTCGCATTCCTAGAACGACGGAACCTCGCGTGAGAAGTCTTCTACAAACGACGTTCGACAAGTTCATATATGGTCGCGACCGTCCGCTAAACGACGACGACGACGATCGAAAGCAGAACGCTAAAATAGAACTTCGCACGGTGGCCGTTTACGACGCCATAATGATCGTCAATACTTCATCTCACGTGACCTTTTCAAACATCAAAAACAGAAGGCAGCAGCAGCAGGAGTTCACGCAAGACAAACGATCGCCGGTAAATTCCAACGATCTGTATAGAATTGACATCAAGTGTGGTTGCATCGTTACCAGTCAGTACGATTGTAACGATTTCGACGCTGACAACGATACCGATAATCGTCGTGACGGATTCGATTCGTCTCATGCTAACCCCGAGTATATTCCACAAGCTATATTACGAGTATTTACTTTCATATGTGATTGGGTGTACTTTTCCGAACGACATTATGACAACAAGGCAACCAAAAACATCGAACCGATTCTACGTGAATTACTAAAGAAAATCTACGCGTATTTATTCTCGCTCCCAGAACAAGAACAATTTGTCGTGGTTGCTCAACGTTGTAACACCTACGATGGACTCACAGACGACGAAAACGTACCGTCGAAAAACGATAGGTCGTTCGTAGATATCGGCTGTGATAGAATAGCTAAGGACGCAGCATATGATCTGTTCGTAAACGATGATACTGCGGCAGCATCTATCAGCGAATTTGTCTACATGTGGCCGATATTGATTTTACAGACAGATTCTAATACGAATCGCGATGGGGCAGCTAGGAACAACACCGCTCACGCCGCTGCCAACAATCCGCAATTGGCCGGCGAATTTGGAAAGTTCGACTTCGAGAAAATAGGTTCACGTAACAACAAACTGACCAACAACATATCCACAACGGTCACCGAAGAAAACGTTACCGTTAATTATTATTTCTTTCTCAAAATGTACCGGAAATTCATTTATCAAATTTTTTGTCAATCCAATATCGTTAACAAATATATGACTACCAAAGGTAATAATTCCGAACGACGTTCGTTCAGTCGTATCTTCGACACTCTATTATTGCAGACATTTATTGAGGCATGTTTTATACACAAACAAAATAAAGAGTAATAAAATGATTTGAAAATATTTTATTTTATTCAAATTCCAGTATATATATTATGGGTATCGCCACTCGCACATTCAAGCAGTCGCCTCGTGAACATCGCATTTTGAGATTATTCCAAACGCACTGGACTGTAGTTTTTGAGAATTTGAATCAAAAACTCGATATTCCGTATTTGTCTGAACCACCTTGTGAGTTGACGTTATTTTCACATTTAGGGAGAATCGATGACACATAATTCGCACTGACATAAACTGGGGCATAATCTTGAATTTGTAACTTTGATGACGAAACGATATTCCTATGATCTGCAATACAAGCTGTATATTCCGATTCAGACACCTTCGAAAATTTCAAAACAATTTTGGTTTCGATTGACGACATGACGATCTCAGCTTCAAAACAAGACTGAACGAACATTCAAAACACGCGATGCTTTATATTACTTCCGATTTCCGAATAATTCAATTTTACTTTAGCAAATAGAAATAAATTTCGATTTGATTCCCTGTAAGAATGGCAAATTATATTCCACTATTCACATTCGTTGTCATATCGAGTATAATTTGTGTAATGTCCACTGTATATGTCAAATTACATACCTTTTTCGCTATAGGTCGCGATCAATTTCGTAACGCTACACTGTTCAAGTTACGGACATTGCATGTTTCGTCTCGGAAAGACGATATTACAGTCTCCGATTGTGCAGCATGCACATTGGATGATTTATCTTCTCGTCGCTCATATTTTAACGCGCAGAGCATGTATGATGATACAGTTACCGATTTTCATACGGCTTTGAAATTGATGTGGAACATCAAAACTAGAGGAGTTTTTTACTTGTAGTCTCTATTGGAAAGAAGAAAAAAATATGTAATAGTTGAAATCATTTATTTTATGTTCGATGAATTAACAAAAAATTAATTTTTCTGGATCTTTTTCTATGTGTCCTAATGCAACGGCCGCATCCAGTAGATGCTGAGTAGTGACTCCTTCGACCCCAATAGCTGCCTGGTGTGGACCGGACGCAGTAAACCTCTCAAACTCCTGCACCAAATAGTCCATTTGATTCGCCACATCCGAAATACGTCTAGCGGTCGCCTCGTTGTCGATAGTTACGATGGAACTGACCCACGTGTTGTCTGATTGTCTTCTAAATTTCATACGGAAATGTTGGTCGGTTGACATTTTATTCGATTACTTTTACTCGATACTATATTACTCGATTTTCTCACCACGACGTTTGAACGATATATGACGGCTAGCATATCCACGAAATATTTATATAGTAATTCGCCACGCTCGGAGGGGCGCGAGATAGTAAATTATGTTCATCTCGAACTGAAGAAATTGTAGCAGATACGGAACTAGTTTTACATGTAGACGATGTTCAGAAATACATATTCGATCTACATATAGGACAAGAAAAAGATCCACTAAACAGCGATCGTTTGATCATAATTTCTCCGTGTGTATAATCTTCGAATTCGTTAGATTCTGTCATTTGTCGAATGGCCCAACGCCACAAACAAATATCGTGACAATCGTTAGCGTGTTTGCATTGAGTGACGAGTTTGAGTTTCCACGTGGGAAAAGACGAATCGGCATATACGTCGATGCCGCCGCCGTTCGGTCGCATGTTCTTCCAGCAGATACAACACTTTGAAGATTCGGATTCATTTTGTCCGAGTGAAATATAAAAACAAGAAGAGTATTCTACTTGTAGTTTACTATTGGAAAGAACAAAAAAATGTATAATAGCTGAAATCTTTTATTTTATACGCTAACGAAAAATAAAATTATTGGAATCGTTTTCTATGTGTCCTAATGCAACGGCCGCATTTAGTAGATGCTGAGTGGTGGCTCCTTCGACTCCAATAGCTGCCTGGTGTGGACCGGACGCAGTAAACCTCTCGAATTGTTGCACCAAATAGTCCATTTGATTCGCCACATCCGATATACGTCTAGCGGTCGCCTCGTTGTCGATAGTTACGATGGAACTGACCCACGTGTTGTCTGATTGTCTTCTAAATTTCATACGGAAATGTTGCTCGGTCGACATTTTGTTCGATTACTTTTACTCGATACTATATTACTCGATTTTCTTACCACGACGTTCGAACGATATATGACGGCTGGCATATCCACGAAATATTTATATAGTAATTCGCCACGCTCGGTGGGGCGCGAGATAGTAAGTTATGTTTGGATGAAACTGAAGAAATTGTAGCAGATACGAAACTAGTTTTACATGTAGACGATGTTCAGAAATACATATTCGATCTACATATAGGACAAGAAAAAGATCCACTAAACAGCGATCGTTTGATCATAATTTCTCCGTGTGTATAATCCTCGAATTCGTTAGATTCTGCCAGTTGTCGAATGGCCCAATGCCACAGACAAATATCGTGACAATCGTTAGCGTGTTTACATTGAGTGACGAGTTTGAGTTTCCACGTGGGAAAAGACGAATCGGCGTATACGTCGATGCCGCCGTTCGGTCGCATATTTTCCCAGCAGATGCAACACTTTGAAAATTCGGATTTACTTTGTCCGAACGCTTCGGTGGACTCTCTGTCGCAACGTACGCTCGTTTGAAAGCATGCATATATTGTCGATATTATCGATGAAATCCACGATAAATACATCGTCCGTAATACGTCTTACTGTCGTGAGGGGAATCAACGCAGAAACCAGTAAGCCAGATGGACGTTGGAAACGATCATCGGTATGTCGGGCAAGTGATAAATAACCCGTTTCCGGGATCGCGAATAAAAAAAGATCTGATTATATAAATTTTATTTACGTGAATACCTCTCAAATAAATGGTTTCCAACTTATCTTCGATCTTTGACAATTTATAGTAATGCGTCGGTGATATCATCCAAAGTCGCGTCTTATCAATTTAAAATTTATGAATCGACGGAGTATCGCCGCCGGACGCTCTATCATCTGGTGGTGCGGTCTTGGTCGACGAAGACGATGCTTGTTGTTGTGTTGTCAGCGGCGAATCCAATAGATATGACCGTAACGCATACTTGAGAATATCTTTTATACGTGTACAAAATTGTTTTCGTTTGTAATTGGGCAATTCTACGAATGTCCACATTACGGTCGATATAAAAATACAAATAAACACGATCAACGTGACAACGAACAATTTCGAAATGAGATCCGGAACGAAAAACGACATCGCACAAGCGACCGTTACGCTAACGATAATTTTCAAGGAAGTTATCTCTTTATTCGACATGGGTGCGAATATATATCGATATACATCTCCTATATTATCGAGGGACGACGACAACGACGACGACGACGACGACGCGGTCGTTCGTGATTGTTGTTGTTGCGAATCGGAAGATGACGACGACGACGGCGACCGACTTTCACCTTCTTGTTTGACGTTCGATGTCCACATTATATTACTTATAATAGTACGGGGTGTTGTGCTGTCGTCGATTCGACCAACGACGAAATCGACCCAAACTTGGGATAAATAAAAAGTTTCCCGTCCGTTTGGATCAGTCAAAGTCTGATCGCCGGTGTGCAGTCTCGTTAATTATCCAACAATGGGCGTTCCTCAAGTGAGAGACCTCTTAAATGCGATGGGTGATGACGTTTACCAAGAATGGAACGTGAATCGGGACTGCAGTTCGAATACGATGAGATGTATTTACATCGATGTTACCGGTATGCTATACGGAACCGTGATATCGGCTATAAGGCAAGAATTGCAAGAGCGACGGGAACGGGGAAATTACGTTAACGAACCAACGATAGATATCGAAGAAACGATAGACCAATGTCGTTGTATAGACGTGGCAACCGACGTTATACTGAACAAGATATTTCCTATCGTACCTACAGATTTCCTCGATAATGTCACCAAAATCTACATCGCGGCCGACAACGGTGCGCCAATAGCCAAATACAGAACACAGCAAAAACGTCGTCTGAATCGTGTAGTCGTACCAAACCGTGTTCGAGATCAAGTATCTGATGAATTTTTCGAATTGATCCGAAGATACGTGAAAGGTAAGGCTGTCGTGAAATACGATCGGCTGGATACTATAGGTGAAGGCGAAATGAAATGCCTCCGTGAAATTTGGTTAGATAACCCCGACCGAGCATACGTCATTGCGAACGACTACGATGTAGTGGTGGGTGCTTTCTGTATGCCTCGAAGAAAGATACGTTGTATTTGGCCGAAACCGCCGAAAGAATCTGGCGATTACGATCCTCATTCGAGGCTTATCAATTGGACGTCGTCGGATCCTCTAAAACGCCTGTTGATCGTGTCATTTTTGAACGTGTATGGAAACGATTACGTTCCGGGTTTGGTAACAACAACGGCAAATATTAAAAGAGTTCTCAACGATATAGAGAATTTTTCCATTCCCGACGAAGTATATGAATAATCTATGCGACGTGGCCCGCATTCTGTTCGACACGACCGAATCATCATCATCATCATCATCATCATCATCATCATCATCATCATCACCGTCGTCGGTCGAGTGGGTGTTGACTTTGACGTTCGTCATTGCGTACGTTTATTGTTACCTATTGAATTTGCCATTTTTTTGCCCTCAATCTATCAAAAGAGCAAAGTTTTTGGACGTGTGGACTTCGTTCCGAGACGAATTGCGAGAACAGCATCTATCGAAAGAAAAACCCGACATGTTAGACTTGAACGATTCCAACGTACACGTTCATCGCAAAAATATCGTAATCATGTGTTTATGGTATCTGTGTTATTGCGTGAATCCCTTCAAACAATGCGGTGGTGGCGACGGTACCACTGGAGACACCGTCGCTACAGTTCACGATAGAAGTAATATGTTTTCCATCCCTATGAAAGAGCCGTTCCGGTACGACGATCCGAGAACCAAAATAACGTTCAATTGTACGGATAAACGGTCGCTCTTTTCGTGTGACTCGAAATGTATATGGAACATTTATGACATAATAAAGGAAATAATGTTGTAAACGATATTTTCATTTCTTTCCCATCTCCGTCGTAGTTATGAATATTTTTTGCGTTGTTTTGATATGTTCATTTCCCTGTTCACATTGGGAGCGTTAATAAAATATGGAACAAATTGGGATTGTTATATCAGCTCTGTTTCTCGTTGTAAATGTACTTGTGATTACCGAATATTCCGGGAGTACGTCGGAATACCGTATATATAAATTAAAGTTCTACTGCTCATCCAGTCAGTCGTAATTCATCGTTCAGTTAGTCGAGTCGTGTGTGTCTGATATCGAAACGTGCAGTATGGGAGTTGATACACTAAAGTATGTTTTGGATGCGATCGGCGATTTCGTGTTCGAAGATTGGAACGACAAAATCGATATCGATCCGCTTACAAAAAAATGTCTTTACATCGACATTACCGGTATCCTGCACGACGCGCTGCGATACGCCGTGATACAGAAGAAAGACGAAATCAAACGTCGCTCATACGATGATACGTATCAGAAGCAGTTGGCTCTCAGAAGATGTGAAGAAGAATTGTCGTTCACTGCGATTGCTGTCGAGGTATTTCGACGGAAGGTATTAGCTAATTTGCCAATGGGATTTTTACGATATGTTAGGAAAATTTATATTGGCGCCGATAGACGTCCACCGACCGGTAAAATCAGATCGACCCAAACTAGAAAATTCTATAATAAAGTTGTGTCGAACCGAGTGCGGAATCGAATCGAGGATGCGTTTTTTGACGTGGTCAGCCAGTTCAAGGCCGACATGTCGTACGAGTTCGTTGTCCATTACGATCGATCGCAAACGATGGGCGAAAGCGAGTGGAAATGTCTTCGTCAAATTTGGTTGGACAACCCCGATCGAGCGTACGTCGTGGCGAACGAGTACGATGTCGTTGTGGGTGCGTTTGGCATGCCTCATCGAACGATACGTTGTATTTGGTCGGAAGCGAACGACGAACATGACGACGACAAGCGTGCTGCGTCGAAGCTCATCAACTGGACGATGGCGTTCCCGTTACAACGTTTGTTGATGGTATATTATTTGAATTTGCATGGAAATTATTACTGTCCTCCCGTCAATACGATCTACACGTATAGCATGAAAGCAGTGATGGTTGAAATTGGGTCGTTTTCTGTACCGGACGATGAGCTACGGGGACAGTTACGTGACGTGGCCGGAATTATGTTCGGGACCGGTGACGAGTCGTCGTCGGAGTTGTCGCCGCACGACTGGACGATAGCTTTGACGTTCATCGTGGCGTATGTGTACTGTTATTTGCTGAACGTTAGAGTATTCGATACTGGGACGAATGCTAACAAAAATATGTTTTTTGATGTTTGGGCCTCGTTTCAAGACGAGCTTTGGTTAGGAAAAACCGAACCGGTGGAAAGTGCTTATGCGGTTAAAAATTATATCGATACAAAACAGTTGATAGAAATGAATTTGTGGTATTTGTGCTACAGTGCGACCCCGTTCAAGCGAAAAACTACAAATATGTTTTCGATCCCAATACAAAACCCGTTCAAATACCACGATATTCGAAGCCTGACGATCAGCGAGTACATGACCAACGACAACTTGTTTTCATGTGACACGTCTTGTTTTCGACGAATATATCGGGCTGTTTGTGAACTTTTCTCGTTAAACGATTAACACTTATATTTGTATTGCTCTAGATAAAATAATAAAAATTAACTGTTGTATATAGCATTTTCATTTCCTCCCCATTTCCGTTGTGGTCTAGGATGTTATTCGGTATGACGATGAACATATCAATTTGGATATTCGATCGACGAGAAATTTCGGACCGAAAAATTTTGTTCAACATAAGATATTTCACAGTTTTATTTAACCCATTCATTCCCAACGTGACTGCCATGAGATACAAATTTCACTCTTATGCGATTAACGGTTCCATTTCTCGAATCGTTCGATGAGGATCTCGAACGACAAAGTTTGTTCCTCATAAAATATTTCACAATTTAATTTCTCGAACGAGAACTACGTGCTGAAATAGAAACGATCGGTAAGTGCACGCAAAATACGTTCAGAGTTTTTGCTGCTTGAAAAAATTCATTGGTGGACTCTCGTTTCATCAAATTTTATTCGTGACAAAACTGTTTCTCGATGATACTAGTGCGTATGACGAGGAACATATTAGTTTGGAGATTCGTTCGATGATAGATTCCGGGCCGAGGAAGTTGTTGGGCCGGAAGTGTTTTACAAGTTCACTAGTCGAAGGATACACTCGCGCGCATGACGAAAATTATGGTAGTTTGAATATTCGATCGGTTACGATAATCATGACCAACAAATATTGTTTATCGTAAAATATTTTACAATTTCATTTCTGGAACGAGAGTTACATTCAAAAAATCAACGACTGATACGTTGACGATTATCATTTTCTGGTGATTATTCGAATCGTTTCGGTAAATTCCTTCTCGCGGAGTGTTTACAAGATAACGAAGCAATTGGGATTATCGTATCAATACTATTCCCCGTTGTAAATCTACTTCTGACGGTATTGTTCGAACTAGTGATAGAGACGGAATATTCCGGGAGCACATCGGAAGACCGTGTATATATATATGCGTTCTGGTGTTCTCCCAGTCAGTCGTAATTCATCTTCCAGTTAGTCGAGTTGTGTGTCTGTGTGTCTAATATCGAAACGTGCGGTATGGGGGTTGGCACACTAAAACATATTTTGAATGCGATCGGCGATTCCGTATTCGAAGATTGGAACGACAAAATCGATATCGATCCGCTTACAACGAAATGTCTTTACATTGATATTACTGGTATCCTGCACGACGCGTTGCGATACGCCGTGATACAGAAGAAAGACGAAATCAAACGTCGCTCATACAATGATACGTATCAGAAGCAGTTGGCTCTCAGAAGATGTGAAGAAGAATTGTCGTTCACTGCGATCGCTGTTGACGTATTTCGACGGAAGGTGTTAGCTAATTTGCCAATGGGATTTTTACGATATGTTAGGAAAATTTTTGTTGCCGCCGATAGACATTCACCGACAGGCAAAATCAGATTGACAGAAACTAGCAAATTCTATAACAAAATTGTAACGCTCGCAACACGGAATCGAACCGAAGATGCGTTTTTCGACGTGGTCAGCCAGGTTCAAGGCAGACATGTCGTACGGGTTCGCTGTCCAGTACGATCGGTCAAAAACGATCGGTGAAGGTGACTGGAAATGTCTTCGTCAAATTTGGTTGGACAACCCCGATCGCGCGTACGTCATATCGAACGAGTACGATGTCGTGGTGGGTGCGTTTAGCATGCCCCATCGAACGATACGTTACATCTGGTCGGAAGTGAACGACAAAAATGACGACAATGGTACCACACCGAAACTTGTCGACTGCACGATGGCGTTCCCGTTACAACGTTTGTTGATGGTTTATTATCTGAATTTGTATGGCAACTACTACTCCCCCCCTATTAATGCGATGTATACGTCAGAGACGTGAGAGGTGTGGTGAATGAAATTAGGTCGTTTTCTGTGCCGGACGATGAATTACGGGGACAGTTACGTGACGTGGCGGAAATTATGTTCGGGGCCGGTGACGAGTCGCCGTCGTCGAATTTGTCGGCGCGTGACTGGACGATGGCTTTGACGTTCGTCGTGGCATACGTGTACTGTTATTTGTCGAACATTCGAATATTCGATAATTGTAGTAATGTTAACAAAAATACATTTTTCGATGTGTGGGCCTCGTTTCAAGATGAGCTCCGACTAGGAAAAACAAAAGTGGTTGAGAGTGGTTATACGGTTGGCAACTATACCTATGCGAAACACGTGATAGAACTCAGTTTGTGGCACGTGTGCTACAGTGCAACTCCGTTCAAACGGCCGACTTTCAAGAAAATGACAAGTATGTTTTCGATTCCCATCCAGAGGCCGTTCACTTACACTGACGTTAGGAGCCTTTCCGTTGGCACGTACAGAACGAGCGAAAACTTGTTTTCGAGTTCCATTTCGTGTTTCCGATGCGTTCATATGGTGATTTCTGAACTTTTTTAGATTATGAAATAAAAAATTGTTTACATATCGGATTTTTATTCCTTTTCATTATATATTGCACACAATTTATCGATAATAACAGTCACAGGTATTGTATATTGTGTGACGATTTCGTTTCGTTGTGCTCCACAAACGAACGTTACGTTGCCGTAATATTCATCTGGGCTCGTGGCGTGTTCGTTATTGTTGTCGTTGCCGTTCACAAATCTGTTTTTGCAAATACATCGAACGTCGTTTGTGACATACATGCCATGGAGAAAAACGATATAGTCGATGACATACTTGGTTAGATTGGATAGAGTCTGGGCGTAGCGTTCGGGATGATGCTTGTTCGTTTCGAGCAGATAAGCGTATTCTGCCACTTCTTCTACGAACTTGTGATAGAATCTAGGGAATATGTGAACGAGATGTAAGGCGCCATTCGATTTTTTGTACGATTCGATCTGTCGTATACCGTTGTCGAGTATGCGATCGAACAGCTCTTCGAAATAAGTGCGAATGAAATCTTTCCACTGGCCCGTGTCGTCTAACATGTCGTCGATATATCGATCGATCTGTTCCTTGATTTTTGTTTTATCGATAACGGTCGGTGCAGTTTTGACTAGAATCATGTCGAACAGATATTTCAATCCGTTCATGAACGTATCGAACGAGACGAAAGTTGATGATGACGACGAGGACGACGACGACGACGACGACATACTCTATGTATTCCGACCTCGTGCTCTCCCTGTATAGTTTACTTATAAGATATCGTTGAGAAACATGCCGAAAATAACGATGAGAGATAAATCTACATATACATTTATGAATTTTATCACGTCCGCCGATTGGATCGATCGGGCGGAATACGTGTACGGCGACTTCAAGTGGACCATCAGAGAAATCAAAGTACCTATCAATGTTAGCAACGGTCACTTGTCATCGTTATCGTCGTCGTCGTCTGACTTATTCGAATGTACTTCGTACATTAACAAGAAAATTGTCAGATTACCTATACGATTCAATCACGATATAAGCGGATCGAAGCGTAATCATTTCAAACACGTACAAAGTCAATCGATAACTTCCATACCGACATGTATGATGGTGGATAACGACGTGTTTCATATCCCCATCGGGGATACGTGGGTTCAGGTTACGGTAGACGGTGGCATCAAAGCGGTAGTAGTCAGTTTATATAATAATATCGTGAAAGTTGCCGTACAATGTACATTTTACGGAAACGTCGATCTACCGTTCGGTCTGCCATTGTTCAATGCGAGTTTGGATAGGATCATCGGTTTCGTGGGGCGTCGTCTACCGAACGGTCGATATACGATCGATTCCGGTGCCAATATGAAAATCGTCAAACACGTTATATCCGATGTAAATTTCCCCAGTATTTATTTTATCGATTCGTCGTCGTCGTCGTCGTCTTCGCAATGTCCTTCTAACGATAATGGTGTAGGTGGTGGTGGTGTCAGATCTACGAAACGTCTCGTCGTCTATGGCAACGTAATAGCCAAACACGGATTACACGCGGGTAAAATTCGTGAGCTGGAACGTCAACAGACGAATTCGTTCGCCAACGTATGCCGACGTATCAACATAATACAAAAAGATGACGGCGTCGTAGTTACCGCGACGAACGGAAACGACGCCGATAGCGAAGAATTGGATTCGTTCACGTTGTGCAATACGCGTTTATGTAAATATTACGTACTACCACCGCCCTACGATGTTCTGACCGATAACGTCGCCGGTGACGGGGCAAAAAAAAGTCGTCCAAAAAGTAAGAGCCGCGATATAGGATGTTATCGCAAATCGACGTTAACGACTTCGACGACAAAGTCTACGCCGACGTCGGACCCGTTACGTCTCCCGATACCGTCGCGCGAAATTCTCATATAGAATTGCCACCTCTGTCTATAACAGCAGCAGCAGCAGCAACATCTTTCACGGAGAACGACGTTTCATTATTTGTCGAGCGGTCGGAATCTTCGTGCCCGTTACAACGACCCGTTGCCGCCACCGAAACGTTTCTGTCGCGCGACAATAACGAACGACCGTCGTACGGTTTGTTGAATTCCGTAAACGAACGGGAAGACGCTCAACGTGGAAAACGTCTGATAGACGACGTATTAATTCGCTTAGGCACTGTATCGGCCGACGATTTCGTAGTAGATCGGACGATGGTGACCAAATGGCTGGTATCGCGATACAAAAATATAATACATAAAATCGAGAAACCTATAGATCTGATGCACGCTATCGTCGAGTGTATCAGCACGGGTTTACGAATATTTTTGACAACGGAACAAGGCGATTGTTCCTATATCGATTCGGTGGAGATACTAAACGCTGATATTTTCTGTACTTGTAACGAATGGTTATTGGGATTCGTAGTAGAAAACGAAATACCAAAAATTACTAAGGATAACGTGACGCTTCCGATGAATCTAGACGAAGCCGACGACGACGATGTCGACGACGACGACCACAACGATAACGGTGATCCGCGCAAAAACGCGTCGTCGTCTTTGTGTGACGCAGGACGAGATCGATTCGTCGCAAAATTCGATGAGTATCAGCGAATGATAGAGAAAATGATGACGGATGCTTCCGATTCGAGTAAAAGATCTGGGGAAGATTACGATTTGCCTGCTTTATTCGGCGGCGGATCGGACAACGAAGATCGGAGAGATACGATTAGCGTAGAGCGTGACATATTGACGGAACGTACGATAGATCAGAATATCGCACGAGAGCGATGTAATTTTCGACGTGACACGCAATCGCTAATAAACAATTACGACTTGGGTTCTATATCGGCGATATCGTCGTCCTCGATGACAGCCGATGGAATCGGAAGTAAACGTAGGGAAACCGGTAACTCGAACAACGTGAACGCTACCACCGTTAACGTTCTACAGTTGATCGTCGACATGAAAGAATTCGAATTATTGATATTTTTCCTATTATACGTTGATCGAGAGTCTCTACACGGTGACACGAATGTGATATTTAAAGATCGACCCGGTACCGGTGGAGCGCATTGTACTCTACAACAGCATAGAAACGGTAACACCACGAGCGCCCACGACGACGACGACGACGACGACGGCAGAACCCGGTGTTTCTCAGACCCCATCAGTACGGAGGTTAAAAAAATTCTACGATCGTTGACGACGAACGCTAATAGAACCGTCAAACCGACCGTCGCCGCCGCTGCTGCTACTACCACCGTCATATCACCACAACCACCAGCGACAGAGAGACTTGGAAAGAAACGTGCTCACTCGCAGCGTCGTCCATCGAATTCGTTCTTCGATTCTACCGATCTTCACGATATTAACGAGAGACCTTCTGATGACGATGCCTCCGCTACCGCCGCCGAGGGAGTCGATTCGTCAATAACCGCTGGGTACAAACATACACGTATAAAAGAAATACTCGAATTTCTCACATTATTATATACGGATAAAATTCTCATCTCGATCACCGAATCTTTATTGATCGATACGCGCTTGTCTATATGGAACCGTAGAAACTCACAACAAGAGGGTACGTCGTCGTTTTATAAATTCGGTTTATTGGACGTGTTCAGTCCGAAAATTTCAAGAATTCACACGTCTTCTTCTGCTTCGTCGTTGTCTTCGAGTGCCGATCTTCGAGGGAAATACGATTCTCACGGGAGACAACCGCCAGTTACAGTCACGATCGATAATAGGATCAACAACAACAACAACAACAACAACGACGACAATTCGATATCGGACAGTTATGAAGACTACAACAAAAGACGTCGCCAATACGGCGTACACGTTGGCAACCATAGTTAATATTACCGAGGGGAACGGCATCGTTGACGACACCGATGGCAGTAATACAAGTCGTTTCAGACACGATTCCAAGCTGGAAACGAGTGGTTCCAAGGCAACTATGGCGACGGCACACGGCCGATCTGGAAAACCAACGAAACCACGTCGTCAATTGATGAAAGCACCCGCGAAAAAGCTATCCGTGTCGTGTAAACAGAAAATCGCCGGGACTGCGAATGCCGGTGGAAACAAATCGCTGTTCGGTCGTGTATTGCAATCGCTATCGATGGAGAGAACTGACGTTGTAACGACACAAACGACTTCGACTTCGAACCACACGATAGATAATTTCCTACGAACCGGAGTAACTGTGCCATCAAAAACCGCGATAAAGAACACTATCGAACATCGTTACGATGGTGGTGACATCATTACCGACATCGATAGCAATCGTCGCTCCAGGCATATCGACGTTCACGATAAAAATATCGACACAGATTTGACAGATTTCAAGCAAACGTTCGAAGATCGCAATAATACTCTGATTCCTGTCGTGAACGTTTTGTTCGAAAGTGTATACGACAAATGGGAATATTACGTACTACGTTATCTATGTGGTATGGGATACTCATCACAACTGTTCTACGTAGATAGTTACAACGGCAGTGGTAGCGGCGGCGGTCGCAAGAGCCACGGCAACGACGGTGATCTCTTTAGCACACTCGAATCTTTCAGACACATCAACAAAAATTATAATATTATCGTGACGTACGATAAATCGTGCAACAATAAAATGGGCATAAAATCGACGACGACGACGACGACGACGATGACAACGACGCAAGCAACGGTAGCTAGGAAGAATCAAAAACGAAAAATAAAAACGAACATCGGCAGCGAAAACGGGAATATTGCGAGTTTTAATAAATACGTCGGCGACAAAAATAATTCGACGACGACGACGACGACGACTACTACGCGAAATGACGACGAATGGGTTAATATACGTTTATCGATACCGTCGAGGGGAAACTGTTTGAATTATACGATTACCGATAACGGTGATCTATCGCAGTGCCACGGAACAGAACGGAATAATACACGCGAAAAATATGCCACCTATTGTATTTACGCGTTGATAAAACACATTCGCAACGGAAAAGACTACAGGCAATTAGTTACGACTGACGAGCAGCAGAGCGGCGAACGGATCCACGACGATAGACTCGTAATTATCAATTGCCAAGTGAAATCGGTTTATAACGAATTATTGTCGAACGTATATTATTCGAATGTTATACGATCGTATTTTGGTTCTTTAATATATTATCAACGGTATCTATCATTGTTGTTGTTGTTGTTATTTCTTTTTTCCTTTATTCCTTCCTTTATTCGTTCCTTGCTCCCCAACTGAAATACGTTCCGATACACGTATAGATAAGAGATGATCGGAAATAGAAATTCCGATAATAATAATAATAATAATGATAATGTCTCTGCGAGACGTGTTGCAACGTTACGGGCCGAACGATTCGTTTATAGGCGCTACGATACATGGCACGATAAACGTAGGCAGCGATCCTACGTGGGACCGTTTGTGGGCAAACATGTTGGAAGTTTACTACGAGAGAGTCATCCAGCACAACGATAAACGTCGTTTTTATTGGGACGTTACGATCGCGGTGGCCAAGCAAATTATCTATCAGAAAATCGGCTTCGTCAATTTGCCTTTGCACTTACTACACAACTATAACGAAATTTCCAAGGAGGAATTTCTGAAATTGAAAACGATCGAACGAACGCTAAATTCGAATATCGATAAGTTGTTCTACACGTTCGTCGCGTTAGCATTTTCCGCTAGTACGGACTTTGCCGGTTACACCATGGACACGGAAATACTAGACTTGAGATTGAACGATATCAATCATTATTTGATCAATCAATCGGATCAGATGTACGCGATGTTATTCGCGTCGGGCGTTAATGACGAAGATGACGAAACTGCCACGAGCGTCGCGTCGTCCGAAACGAACGCGCGAGACAAACTGTACGAAATGCAAAAGTTTCAGATCGATAGTAAAAATATCATGGTCGCTAAGATACGCGATCTGTTCGACTCTCTATACGAACAGAGCATCACACAAGCACGGCGCCAGGGAATAAATTTGAACGTGAATAAATTCCAAACGGAATTATGCCCCGACGATTTGTTACAATTCTGGACGAACCTCGGTCCGTTCTATTGGTTATGGTTCCATTTGACCGCGGGAAAATTCGCCAACGCTTATGACGATTTTCGTTCCGCGGCCGCCTCCCTGAAAGAACTGTTTCACAATTTCGGCTTGTTCATCAAGTGCGACTTGTGTAGAGCACACTTCGAAAGTATTCGATCGACGTTCGAGTATCGCAAATTGAAAGTCGACGCTCCGATCGATAATTTTCTTGTCGAAATTCACAGTTTAATACGATCGAGACACGACCGACTTCACGACGCCAAATTACGATATCTGAATCCGTACGGAGATTATCGAAACTTGCACGCTCAACTACGAGAGGAATATAAAAAGTGGTGGTTGTAGGATACGAATAAAAACGCTACATTTCAAATCGTCGATACTCTTTAATTTTATAAGGCATGATAATTATTTCAAAGGACCGCTTCGATTCTCTATTCCTTTCTCTATCTCGCTCTCTCTCTCTCTCTCTCTCTCTCTCTCGATTACAGTTTGAAATGAAACCCTCCGGATAGATCTATCAGTTTGTCACCCCTTCGTAACGTGTACGATACGCCTCGTTTTCCCAGATCGTCGAGTAGTTCCATGATGAATTCCGGTCGTCGAGTGGTTCCTTCGATTTTTCTCAATTCCATACGCAAATCGAACGTACGCACGAGAATCTCTTCTAGTAACAATTGAATTTCAGATCGGAACAATAACGGTGGTAAACTGAGAACGGACCTTGGACGATTTTCGTTCATATAAGAGGAAGACATGACGATGCGTTCAGGAGTACTTACGCGTTCGTACGAACCCGACTTACGCAACGGCTTAGATAAACTTATCGACGACGAAGACGGAGACACCGACACAGAACCGAGCCTTCCTGGCGATGAGGTTCCTATGGAAGAAGATAACCGCGATCCACCCGCAACACCAATGGGTCACCCAAACTGGTACAACGATCACGTATACATGGTAGATATGCTGCTGAGTAACGTGACACGCAACGTCGAACTGATCGAAATCAAACGATCTCTGAGAACATACGAAGCGATATGTCTGTTCAGGTTCGCCGTAAATTTCAAGGGAACGTCGTGTGCCGGTCTAGTATACGGCGGCATATGCACCTATCATTGGCAATGTATGAACATCGGTTTTTGTCGCGTATCGAGTCGCGTACTGGATAACGTTAACGACGGTTCGTCGAAAACCTATCACGACAAGGTGACGCCGTATTTTACGAACGTGCTACCTAAAGCTACGCTTCCCATAGCACCGATCGTACGATCCATAAGTCGTAAAGATTTGACGAAGAACAAGGAAAAGATTATTTCGTTGATGAGTTCGTGTTTCGGCCAGACGACAAAAACGGACGAAGCGGAAGCGATGGCCAAGGGGCTATTGGCGATGATCACTTGCACCGAATCGCCGATATTCACGATAATACGCAATCAATGGATAGCGAATCAGATGGCGTGGGTACGAGGATTAAATCCCAAAACTATGTATCAATTGATAGATCAATCGGAAGGCAGCGATAAACATACCGTTTCGTTCGTAACGGTAGATCAATTGACGATATTCGATACACCGCTGTTATTGATATTGCCCACGTCTGCGGTCGTGCTAGAAGACAAAACTCAATCGTTTTCCGATCCCGCCAACGTTACGATGATTCAATTGACGAATAAAAAAATCAACGTCGGAGTTTTCGCGATTTGCGGGCCCATAATATACGCCCCAGTTATCGGAGGCCAACAAAATAGCAATGGTGGTGGTGGTGGTGGTGGTGTTGCCACTAACGAAATACCCACGATTCCACGTCAACATTTGATGACTTACGCTAAATTGGGGGGTGTTAGTCACGATACGCGATCGGTCGTTCTACCGATGGTGCTAAGTAATTTAGGAACGGCGATGATCGATCTGACGAACACCAGTCTCATATCGAACGAGGATCTGAAAAAATGTACGCCCAAATTCCAGTTAGTTAGACCCGATCCCGAACCGTTACCGTTACCGTTACCAGATAATACGCAGTTGCAGTCCACATTGCCGAAAAAACCCCTACCGGGTGACTGAATTTTATAAAAGTAATGGGTGGTAAGACATGGACGAAATAATCATATTACCATCTCCATCTCACTCTCGTTCACCCTCGAACGTTCACCGTTCGACATCGATGGCGTCCACGACGACAGAGAATAAAAAGAAATCGGTATTACACCACGCTCGTTCCGTAAAATTTTTTAACGATAAAAAAACGGCATGTACAAAAAACAACGTCACAGCAAGACCGGTCGAATTCATTCGACTTTATCGACTCGTCCTTCACACGATACGGCCGATCACGAGAATTCCGCCGTCGCCACAAACGACAAGTCGACAAGCGTGCATTCGTCGTCGAACACGCACCACGGTGAGCGCGGTTTTCTCGCTTGTGTCACGTTCGTAATATCGGATGTCAGTTTGGTATTGACCGATCAATTCAAAAGGATATTCCCGTCGGCGGTGGATCTGTTGCTGCGTTTGAAGCGCGACAATTTCGTTGAATATTTCCACGATAATCACGTCGTTTTATATGCCAGCAACGAAACAGAAATTTCCCTAGCACGTAACCGTTTACCATCGTCGTCGTCGTCGTCGTCGTCGTTGTTGTCGTCGATCTTCGAGTTTGACCAATACGTGACTGCCACAAAGTACGATTGCATCAACGATCGACCGATTTTAACCCTACGCAAACATCTATTCCGTAACGGCCGGTCGTCGTTACTGGCCGGTCCGATGGTTTTGATCGCAAAATCGACCGATAACAATAATAACGTCAATCAATACGATATCGTGAAAGATATACGACGTTACTACGAATATGACACGAATCACACGCACGTCGTAGATGTCGATCGTGAAAGTTTGCTACGCGACATAGCCGTCCAACTGTCCACGCTGATGAAATTTGACAGACAATAAAATAAATATTACACTAACGAATATGTACTTTTTGTTCTCTACACCCAACGAAAAACCTTTCTGCGTTTCAACTAACGATAACATCGAGTCGAACAATTATAAACGAACAAGTTATTCAGTCTATTTTTAGATGTACGTGTAGACGTGACAATAACACATATAAACGTATCACGTTACGTGAAGTCACCTGACGATATTCTTGTCAATTTTCAGTATAAAAGGCAGCTGCTGGCACATAGCAGTCAGTATTCGATCAGTATCATCCGACTTTGAAACATCGAACCGTGTATTTCGCGTCATCATGAATATTTCCAACCGTACAGTGATTGAGCGTTTTTTAAATATAATCCAAGAATTAAAATTGAAGGAGTCCGAGCATATCGATACATCTGAGGCGACGAGGACGACGGAGAAAGAGAAACGTAGCGAGGCACGATCGGAAGGGTGCATCCAAAAAAACAGCGATCTCGTCGACGAAGCTGTGTTATGCGAAACGAAAAAAAGAGAGGGCGATATCGGTACGTGGTCGTCGGGCTCGTACACAAAGAAGGAAGAAGACGTTCGAGCGTGGCAAGACGCGTTGTATGGAGAAAATGGAATTCGTGATATGGAACAATTGTTCAAGTCGTGTAAGAAAGGCAGCTATACGGATCTTGTCGACGCCATCTACTTTCTCGATACGGAATATCAGAACCAGGGCGAAAATACGATATATTTGGCGGTGGCGATGACGCGTGACGGATACACCACGCATCTGAACGGGGCGCCGTACAATTTGTGCAGCAGGAAGAATATCTCAGAGTTGGAAGAATTGGGGAATCTGAAAACCGTCAAAGAGAATCAATATATCCGCACGATCACGAATAAACGTTCGGGTATGTGGGAGGATAAAACGAAGGAGGTATCGCCAGCTGTGATTGTCGACAACACCTACCGGTCGTTCTTATCGCGTCGCTATACGTCTGAACCTATCATCGTGAGCTGGCGCGATTCAAACGATACAGATTTTATCGACGGACACATTCACACCAACAACAGCGACAGACTTACGGTGGACGTGGGTGGTGAATTTGCGAAAATCGAATGGTGTGCCATGACGGGATTCAAACGCGGTAAATTCGTTCGGTACGAATTGTATCGTTTACCTGGAAAACGTATGATATGGTCGCACACGGTCGAAATTACCAATCAGTATTTCGTCGACAAGACTCACTTCACGTTTAACGATTACCACCGCGTATTAGGCTGTAGGGATAATCATGGAAAGTATGACGTTGAACAGTGCTGTGCTAACAACAGTAAAAAATTGAAATGTATATTGAGCAGTGTACTATATTCGTTTGTTCGCAAGGAATAAAAAAAATATATTTTCAACGCGTTTTATTTTATTTCGCTCCCTGCTAATGTAAGTAATGGCTCCCAAAGACAAGCACGGTCGTAGTTACGAATCGGCCAACGATCGTGTATTGAATCGCGTTAACCTAGACGATGCGTATTCCTATTCCATAATGAACGTACTACGATCGTACGTAGATCAATCGGACCAGAAGCAAGCGCTTCTTTGTCGTCACGTACCGGCAGAATTGAAAGTTTCCCTGATAAAAGCTATCGAAAAGGGATCGTCGAGCGACGTGACGAATTTATGTCTACTTTGCAAGGACATCGACAAATTTTCTAGAGAGCAAATGTTCTATCAGGGGATCGTGATGCAATTTGTTGATCACGTAAAACCGACGGACTGTTCTCCCTTCTGGCAATCTATCATAAGCAAATTTCAGAATCGTTTGTCTACCATTCAAGATCGAGACGTGACGATGTTTATCGCGAAATCGCATTATATACGATCGTTGTCCGCGTCGGGCGTGTCTGTGGGCGACGATAAGATCACGACATATCTGGATAATATTCTGAACGTGGTCAACGGGACGTACAAACCAGATTTTCACAATTCCATCTTCAAACATAGCGTAAAGAATATTTTTCAGAACGTAATCGTGTCCTTTGCCGATTTCGTGGTGACAAATATCGATTTATACATCGGTGACCAACGGCAAGCGTCACCTTCGGACACCGTTGATAATACGACGGACGAAGATAATATTATCGTTTCTCAATTTTTGAGCAAGCGAGTCGAAACGACCGATTGGAGAAATAAATTAAACGATATTCGTACGAACAATCCGATTAACGCGACGAACGCTACGCGAAATTACGAGAACGATGATTACGACGACGATGTGCGGTTTCCTTCCTCGCCACCATCGTTATCTTCGTCGTCGTCTACGTCGTCGTCGTCGTCATCATCATCGACTAACAAAACGGTAATAATTCATAGAGAACGTGATTTGATGTCACCGATACCGTCACCTTTGTTATCGCAGTCGTCGTCGTCGTCGTCGTCATCGTCGACTAACGAAACGGTGATAATCCATGAAGAACATTGTAAATTGTCACCGATACCGTCACCTTCGTTGTCTTCGGCATCATCATCATCATTATCAACGTCGTCTTTCACGTATCATAGAAGTGCCGGAGAATTCATCGTCGACGCTGATGTCATACAACGAGACAATGATGATGATGATGATGATGATGATCGTGCCGATGAAGATAACGATAGTTGTAAAGACAACGATAGCAGCGACGACGACGACGACGACGACGACGACGACGACGATGACGACGATAACTTGTTCGTTACGTTACCGTCGATCGTAATCACACAGAACGATACGAAGAACGATCCGTATTTGTTGTCTAGTTCATTTGTCACGACCGGGGACAATGAAATAGTCGAAGAACGCGACGGTCACGACGAGTCGTTCATGTTATCGTCGTGTCAACCGCCAACACCCATATCCAAGTTGAACGATTTGTTCGATATCGAAATATCGGTCGACGTGACGCCGCAAATAGACGACAGTGAACGCGCATCGACAGAAAATGAAGTATTGTCGAATAACGATAGCGAAAACAACAAAGACAACAACAACGACGATGACGAAAAAACCGATTCGGAAACGGCGACTGCGGTGGTAGTGGTGGCGACGGCGGTGGTGGTGGAGGAGATCGCCGTAGATAATAGTTGTTGATCGATATCTCCGTCTGACAGAACGAACATCGACACGGTTCGGTGTGCTCGTGATATCTACGATGACGAACAACCGATCGTACGGAAACGTTATTTTCCGCTTGCTAGATTCGGAATCTAGACGGTTCGTCCGTGAAAATGCCCAGAACGACGATGATATGGTATTACCGTTGTGTACGTTCGTGACACAATTGAAAGCGAACGGACGGTCACAACCTCGATCAAAAATATTAAACGAACGCCAATTGAAAACTATACGAGAATGTTATCATCTCACGATTCCGGAGCCGGGCACACCGTTCGGTATATTGTTGTGCAAGACGTTCCTAGAGCCCAGACAACAGGACAATTTCGACATTAAACGACCGAAATTGTTCAACGTCGAAGAAGGAACCAGTACAGATTTCTACTCGAACGATGCCTGGATGGATCCCGTCGAAAAATTCATGTCCATCGCGAAAACGGAAATGTTATTATCGATGAAGAAAAATGCCACAATTTACATGTCGTTCTTATTGCGAACGTCAACGATTCGCACCGTCGACGATTTCAAACGTAACATCGTCGAATACATCCTTCCGTATACCATGTGCGTACGTCTGATGAACGTCGAACCGTCGTCGGAAACTCCTCCGGCCGCTATCGCATCTAGACAGAATTTCTATTTCGTCGTATACGTTCTACCGAAAATGGAAACCAGTTTCCTACTTCGAATATATTCCATGCCAATTTTATCGTTACAAACGGAAGAGCAAACGGCGAACGACGATACGACTACAGACTACGAGCCCGACGTGACGACGTCTCGGCTGCGTCTAATTTTCACTAGCAACCGATCATATTTCAACGATAAACACGTGAACGTAATGAATTCGATGATATTTCTATATTGTTTCATTACCGACCGATACAAGCCCGACTTTGAAAATATCAGCGACGACATTACAAACTATATGGTAAAACTCGTTTCGATGATCAGTTACGAAATTGGAGGTTATTCGCTGAAACGTAACGGATTGGCAAAAAGTGGCGTCGGTCCGCTGGCATTCGTCATATCCGAAGCAGGTCTGATAGAAACGCCCAAGTTCACCGGAACGGCCGATTATCCAAAAACGACGAAACGATACGTCGTCGTCGTCGTCGTTATCGTCGCTAGCCAAGAAAACGTTCCTGATCGAGAGTTATTTCGAAAGAATATTTGTCAATTTGCCTCTGAAAATGGGACTTTTGAACGATGAAATGCAATTATTTCGAAACTAATAAATGATAATAAAACAACAAGCTTTTCATTAATATTTTTATTCGCATACTCATAATAAAATAGATTTGAACTGCCGGAGAGTTCTGAATCGAGTGACCATAACATAAATGTGTTGTCCGTCGGCACCGGTACAGTCCAGGTAGCCGTCTTCTTCGATCGTCAGTCCCTGACTTTGATATGCATTTTCGATACAACTCAGATGTATCGGAAAACCCACGTGCTTGATCGGTGCTTTGTTGTATTGGATTCGTCTATCTACCGCTCCCGATCCGGGATACATGCGATAATAACGATCGATCGATTCGTCCAACATAACGATACTCGTCAATTCACCATCGTCCGACGAGTATTCGAGTTTTATCAATTTCAATACGCTACCACTCGGTATTTTCGTAGCTCCCATGAAATTTGTCAACAAAGTGTACGAGAATCCCACCGCTAAATGGGTGAAATGTTGTCGCACGGACGACTGATAACGAACGATATATTTGCTTAGTATATTTACGTCGAATCGCTTGGACAATTGTCGAAATAGCGAATCGATCAATTCCCGGGTTATATCGTAACATTGTCTGTTCGAAACGACAAGAATTCTAAACGGTACTTTGAAATTCTTAATGGGTACACAATCGTCCCGCGATACGTTGTCCTCGCATCGTTCGATCATCTTCACGTACGTATCTACCAGTTCCGTGATATCGATCGATCTGATAGTGTTAATTTTATTATCGTTCACGAAACGTTTTAGTAATTCCTTCCGACTGTCCGCGTCTTTATTTCTATCCATATCGACGATGAATCGTTGTAGCTCGGAATCTTCAGACGAACGCATCAACTTACTCAATTTATATTCAAACACTCGATTCGATCCCAACAATTGTTTTGCAAGAATCACATTAGATGGCGGTAAAGCGCTATAAGTCAATTGTTCACGGCATTTGGTCAGATCAACGTTGTCGCCATAGACCCGGCCATTCCTCGTTTGTACCTGAACGTCGTTCACGTACGTATATCTTGTATCGTTTCCACTCGTTCGACGTTCGCCCCGCGTAATCGTCTCCTGGCTACATGCACCCTCGTCGCTGTATGCGTATTCGTCGGTGTTCGTTTCGTCCAGATCGTAATTTGAGCTGCTCACCGTATCGAAATCGATCGGACCGCACTGATTTTCGTCACCGCACAGAATAACGATCGTATTGTGCGACGATTCGCACAATAATTTCAGTAGGACGAGGAAAGCGGGTGGCGACATCATCGTGTATTCGTCAACGAAACACACGTAGAATTCGTCGTTTTTCGGTCGAACCATTTTCACGCGTTTCTTTCTGCACTGACGTTGTTCTTCTAACAGTAACTCGCAAAAATCTAGGTAGCGAGTATCCGGTGTGAATTTCATCTGATTAACGCTTCGTCCGATAGTTTTGGCCAGCGTTGACATTTGTACGCAGTGGTGCATCGAATCTGGCGACGTCTGATGCACCAAACCACCATTATATGCAGCGTGATATTTGCACGTATCCTTGTAGAAATTGCACAGTAGCAAATGTTTCAAAGTGACATAATGAAAAGTACCGTTCACCTGTTTTTGTACGTATTTCAATAATTGGGTCTTCCCCGTCCCACCTAATCCGTACAATCGAACCACCGTAACGCGATTCTGCTTGTTATACAAATAGAACGGCGAAAGGCGACAAGACGATGCACGACTATTGTACTGTATTTCTCCGTCTTCGCTGCCATCCGTATCGGATCGAACGTATTTCCCGTCGAACGTTTTCGGTCGTTTCGTTCTGGTGTCAAACAAGAAAATTCCTTCTCGTCTTACACAAGATGTTGGGAACGTCGAAGTAGAAATATTTTTTTTTTCGTCATCGTTACCATCATCACGTTCATATAATTCACCGATCGAAATTGTATTCAACAAATTCGCAAATCCTCGTTGTTCGTCGTTCAACGTACACCACGATTCACATTCTGCATTAACGTTCCCCGACAAACACGCCATCATTTCACAACCCGGCACTACTTCACGCGTATCATAATTTTTATCTAAAAACCATCGTACGTCGTCTGCATAGTTCCAATGGCAAGAACATCGCGGACGATTTTCACCCACCGGCTCGTTTCGCCATAAATTTACAATTTCGTATTTTTTATTTTCATACGAGAAGACTTTCACAACTTTCGGTAGTCTCGACACGACGTTATCGCAGTCTCTTTTGATCGTATTGTTCTCGATCGATGATGATGATGATGATGATGTCGTCGTCAGCGTATTTTGATCATCGTCGCAGACAAAAGTGAACGTTTCAGCCATAACGAAGAATAAACGAATACATCGGTGACTGTACATTATAACGGTATATATATATACCACCACCACCTCCCCGTTCGGACGGTGATGTGCGAATTTACATATGATCGCGTTGCATGGTTTTGTCAAAGCGACACCTCAATTTCCTAAGAACGTTCGTTTTCCTCGCATGATTAACATCTCTATCGACGATCTTGTCCACGTCGGGATCCTCTGCTGCCGCTAACCAACGATAATCGATATAAGCATCGGTAAGAGCCCACCATTCGTCGTTCAGACATTCTTCGTGTGGCGTACACAAAATGCTATGTATTAGATTCCCTTTGCCGAAAACGTTATAGCACGGCGTGGATGCGGTCGTATACATCTTACACGCGTCGCCACATCTCATGCGACGAGGACGTTTCCGACTCGAGCCGTTTCGTTGATACGATATTCGTATACCGTCCGAATCGAGGGAGTTACAGAACAGCGCGTACATTAGTTTTTGGATAGCACTATAGAATTGGATCGATTCCGTATCGAATTCGATCGGTCTCAATAATTGCCATTTGTCCGAAGTTATTCTGTTTATCAGTACGTCCAACGAACTGTTTTTCGTCGGCCATATATACGGTTTATTCGGAGCGGTGAGAGATCCGCCGACGTTCGAATGTAACTTGTTGACAACTTTTTCCAACCAGAATCGTTTGAAATTGTACACGACGTTCCAATATTCGACCGTGTTACTCACTACGTACGATAAAATATGCGAATAATCTTGCAAAGCGTACGGCGTCGACTTGATCACACATCGATTGGTGTTCATGTAATACGAAGAAACTAGTATCGAATCTATAACTTGTTCGTCTGTACTTTCGAACAAAGGTATCCCCGTCGAAGAATCGACACTATATTTAGTCGCTTCGTATCGATGATAATACAAAATCGATGCATTTTCTTCTCCGTTACTCGTCTGAGATTTCACCGGGTACACGTTACAAACGCGACGACCGATATTTCTCCTATATTTCTTATCATACTTCTCGTTCCCCAATACACGGGTGTATCTGTTTCTATCGTTGTTGTCGTCCTCGTTGTCATCATTCGTATCGCTATTATCACCGTGATACGATTCGCAAGAATACAGACAGACGTTGACTTTGGCCATTATCTTAATATCTATCCTAGTAACCCATTTATCCCCAACGTGACCGTCATGAGATACGAATTTCACCATTATGTAAAACATAATTTGGAAATTCCGCCAAACGAACAAATTCATCAGACGTTTTACAACGATAATCGATTAATCCGAGACCAACCAAAATGATGTTACGCGCAGCATTGACGTCACGATTCCACGTGATTTTACATTTTTGCGTCAGAGTAACGTGAAGAGCGCCACCTATTAAAATGTAATGCGATCCCATTGAGGTAATGTAAAAAGCGCTATCTTTCGAAATATAATGCAATTCCGATGTGACAACTTGGTGAGCGCCACCTATCGAAAAGTTATATCAATTTGTTACAAAAAGCAGATGGACGCCATCATAGTTTGTTAAAGACAAATTGGTAGCACTGAACAATCGATTATCGAACATTCTATACAAATTGATATTTGACAATTTGATAAGCGCCATCTACTGATATGTTGCTTCAATTTGTTACAGTTAGTGGGTGAGTGCCATCTGTTGGAGTTCCTTTGAACTATCACGTATATAGTGTAGAACCTACCATAGATATATATGCATTTCATGAAATTACTACATCTGTGGATGGGGTGGGTTTAATATTGTACAATCTAACCTCAATCGACTTCGCTCTCAGAACTCTGAATTGAATCTGATCAAAATTTTACCCCTTCTACCGTGATTTTCGTCAGAAATCAGTAGATTTTAGGATTTTTGTGACGTCAATTGGCTCTAGTCCAATGAGAATCGAGTATTCACTCAGCTGACCCTAAATTAACTATATAATCAGCAAGCTTCTCGCCCGCGATCCTAAACCTCCTTGACCAGAGTAAGAACAACGTAGTAGTCAGAAGGAGCAGGCCGTCGCGGAGGTTATGAATATATATATATATATATACAGGGGTGCAGGGGGTGCTATGGGGGTACGTGGAGCCCCCTTGACTGTCTAGACTTGGTGCTGGTTTCTCGCTAGAGCTGGAAGTTGCGTTCCACAATTTTCGTTGCCCCCGTGATACGTCACGTAACTGTGAGTCATCACTGCTGCAAAAGTTTTTGCAGCTCGAAGAAATCCACCGGTGAGATTTCGTTTCAACAAATTTCATTCGAGACAAAACTGTTTCTCGATGGAGTTAATGCGCATGACGAGGAACTTTAAGTTTGGAGATTCGTTCCACGAGAGATTCTAGCGGACAAAGTTTGTTGGTCAGAAAATATTTTACGATTTCATTTTGCGAACGAGAGTTTCGTTCAAAGTTTTTGTAGCTCGAAAAAATCCACCGGTGAGATTTCGTTTCAACAAATTTCACTCGAGACAAAACTGTTTCTCGATGGAACTAGTGCGCATGACGAGAAACTTCAAGTTTGGAGATTTGTTCGACGAGAGATTCTAGCGGACAGAGTTTGTTCACCAGAAAATATTTTAGGATTTTATTTTGCGAACAAGAGTTTCGTTCAAAGTTTTTGTAGTTCGAAGAAATCCACCGGTGAGATTTCGTTTCAACAAATTTCATTCGAGACAAAACTGTTTCATTCCTCGAACGAGAATTACGTTCAAAGTTCTTGTAGCTCGAAGAAATCCATCGGTGGAATTTCGTTTCAATAACGAATCGTTCGACGATAGATTCTAGACGGACAAAGTTTGTTCATCAGAAAATATTTCACAATTTCATTTCTGGAACGAGAGTTTCGTTCAAAGTTTTTGTAGCTCGAAGAAATCCACCGGTGAGATTTTGTTTCAACAAATTTCATTCGAGACAAAACTGTTTCTCGATGGAGGTAGTGCGCATGACGAGGAACTTATAAGTTTGGAGATTCGTTCGACGAAAGATCCTAGGTGGACAACGTTGGTTCATCAAAAAATATTTTACGATTTCATTTTGCGAACGAGAGTTTCGTTCAAAGTTTTTGTAGCTCGAAGAAATCCACAGGTGGAATTTCGTTTCAACAACCAATCGTTCGACGAGAGATTCTAGATGGACAAAGTTTGTTCATCAGAAAATATTTTACACTTTCATTTTGCGAACGAGAGTTTCGTTTAAAGTTTTTGTAGCTCGAAGAAATCCACCGGTGAGATTTCGTTTCATCAAATTTCACTCGAGACAAAACTGTTTCATTCCTCGAACGAGAGTTACGTTCAAATTTTCTGTAGCTCGAAGGAATCCACCGGTGGAATTTCGTTTCAACAATCATCAATCGTTCGACGAAAAATTCTATGCGGACAAAGTTTGTTCATCATAAAATATTTTACAATTCTATTTCTCGAATGAGAGTTACATTCAAAGTCGCTGAGAAATGAATTCGACAAATTTCATCCACCAGCGAATATTTTGTAGTTTCAAATTCTGAAAGACAATAACGTTCAACAGAGAAACGACTAATTCGTTGACCACGACTATTCGTTACGAGCGATGGGTAATGTAGCAAAATTCTGAAATGTTGAAGTCGTTAAATGAGAATTTTGACCGACGACAAAGTTTGTTCTTCATAAAATATTTTACAATCCCAATCCTCGATCAAGAGTAACGTTTAGACATATGAATGGTTGATACGTTAACAATCTTCCGTTTCAAACGATGAGTGTTTCAACAAAATTAGAAATCCTGAGTTGGCTGGTGAACAATCTAATTGACGAAATTTCTTCACGAGAAAATGGTTTACAATTTCATTTTTCAATCGAGAGTAACGTTCAAACATAGGAACGATTGAAATGTTGATGACAACCGCTATCGATTGACGAATCAAAAAAAAAAAAATCCGTGTTAATTGATGTTGTCCCAGGGAGTTTCCAAATGAGCGACACTTGTTGGATTGCCATACAAGTTTGTTGTAACAATCAACTGAGCACCACCTAGTTGGGTGATATACAAACTTGTCATAATGACTGAACGAACGCCATCTCTCCGTTGTAATATTTAATTAAGCACCACCTAGTCGAAGGATATACAGACTCGTCACAGTGTTCAATCAAACGCTATCTATTGGAATGTTATTTAATTTAACTTCAGTAATTGAGCAAGTGCCACCTGTCGAATTGTCATACAACTTCACTGTTATAACTAACTGAGCGACATCTATATGAATGCGAGACAAATCCGATTATCGAACATCCTATACAGATTGAGTATAGCAACTTGATAAGCGCCATCTGTTGATATGTTGTATCAATTTATCACAATAAGTTGGTGAGCGCCATCTGGTAAAATTCCCTTGAACTTCCAATCAACGTGTACAGTATCAAATCTACCATAGATGTCCTATGTATTTCATGAAATTACTACATCTGTGGATGGGGTGGGTTTAATATTGTACAATCTAACCTCAATCGACTTCGCTCTCGGAACTCTGAATTGAATCTGATCAAAATTTTACCCCTTCTACCGTGATTTTCGTCAGAAATCAGTAAATTTTAGGATTTTCGTGACGTCAATTGGCTCTAGTCCAATGAGAATCGAGTATTCACTCAGCTGACCCTAAATTAACTATATAATCAGCAAGCTTCTCGCCCGCGATCCTAAACCTCCTTGACCAGAGTAAGAACAACGTAGTAGTAAGAAGGAGCAGGCCGTCGCGGAGGTTATATATATAATATATATATATTATATATATAGGGGTGCAGGGGGTGCTATGGGGGTACGTGGAGCCCCCTTGACTGTCTAGACTTGGCGCTAGCTTCTCGCGAGAGCTGGATGTTGCGTTCCACAATTTTCGTTGTCCCCGTGATACGTCACGTAACTGTGAGTCATCACTGCTGCAAAAGTTTTTGCAGCTCGAAGAAATCCACCGCTGAGATTACGTTTCAACAAATTTCATTCGAGACAAAACTGTTTCTCGATGGAGTTAATGCGCATGACGAGGAACTTTAAGTTTGGAGATTCGTTCCACGAGAGATTCTAGCGGACAAAGTTTGTTGGTCAAAAAATATTTTACGATTTCATTTTGCGAACGAGAGTTTCGTTCAAAGTTTTTGTAGCTCGAAAAAATCCACCGGTGAGATTTCGTTTCAACAAATTTCACTCGAGACAAAACTGTTTCTCGATGGAACTAGTGCGCATGACGAGAAACTTCAAGTTTGGAGATTTGTTCGACGAGAGATTCTAGCGGACAGAGTTTGTTCACCAGAAAATATTTTAGGATTTTATTTTGCGAACAAGAGTTTCGTTCAAAGTTTTTGTAGTTCGAAGAAATCCACCGGTGAGATTTCGTTTCAACAAATTTCATTCGAGACAAAACTGTTTCATTCCTCGAACGAGAATTACGTTCAAAGTTCTTGTAGCTCGAAGAAATCCATCGGTGGAATTTCGTTTCAATAACGAATCGTTCGACGATAGATTCTAGACGGACAAAGTTTGTTCATCAGAAAATATTTTACGATTTCATTTCTGGAACGAGAGTTTCGTTCAAAGTTTTTGTAGCTCGAAGAAATCCACCGGTGAGATTTTGTTTCAACAAATTTCATTCGAGACAAAACTGTTTCTCGATGGAGGTAGTGCGCATGACGAGGAACTTATAAGTTTGGAGATTCGTTCGACGAAAGATCCTAGGTGGACAACGTTGGTTCATCAAAAAATATTTTACGATTTCATTTTGCGAACGAGAGTTTCGTTCAAAGTTTTTGTAGCTCGAAGAAATCCACCGGTGGAATTTCGTTTCAACAACTAATCGTTCGACGAGATTCTAGGTGGACAACGTTGGTTCATATAAAAAATATTTTACGATTTCATTTTTCGAACGAGAATTACGTTCCAAATTTTCGTAGCTCGAAGAAATCTACCGATGGAATTTCCTTTCAACAAATTTCACTCGAGACAAAACTGTTTCATTCCTCGAACGAGAGTTTCGTTCAAAGTTTTTACAGCTCGAAGAAATCTATCGGTGCGATTTCGTTTCAACAAATTTCATTCGAGACAAAACTGTTCCTCGATAACGCTAGAGTGCATGACGAGAGACATATTAGTTTTTCGAACGAAAGCTACGTGCGAATCACACGCGCTAGTAACAGTAAGAAATGCCAGAAATATCCCGTCCGTGTTGTTCGCGTTGGTGTAATATATTCTCGATTATCTCGTCTGAGCGTTTGATAGCGAATTCGATTAGATTTCGGTTGGTAAAGAAGAGGAATTCAAACGCTAATTCGAACGTCGACGTTTCTTCGCTCATCGCGTACCGTGACAATATCTACGACGACGATGGAAACGATCTGTTAGAATTGATGATGACGAAAGGGAACGGTTCGCGGTATGCCAACGAATCGGCGTATAAAATGTTCTGGACTTGGTGGTTGTTACGATGTAAACATAATATCGGTGCCATGTATCCCGATGACGTCGATCGTCTGATGAAATTTTTCGAGAGCACGACAGAATGGTCGGATCGTGGAGAAGTTCGCGTAGACAAAGACGACGGAACGATCGTCGATGTGCCCGTTGAAATGTTGTCACTATTACAAGACGATAACCGTGACGCGGATACAACGACGTCGCTCGCATCATTAGGATAACCTATAAATATACATAACTGTGTATTCTATATGGTCAGTAGTTCATTATTCATTGTGCTGTGCATATCGCATATGTTGGCTAATTTTTCGTTCGACGAAAATAAAGTTATAGGCCGACGTACGACAAAACGTCATCGTCGAAATTAATTTGGTGATAGTCGCATCCCTACCTTCACCTCTACCGCTGATATTGTCTAACGACATGTCGAACACTAACACGCAAGACGAAACGATCTGTAATTCTCCAAGTGATACCGTCGTCGATTGTTCGATTGGAACGTTGAAATTGAACAGTATATTGAAAAAGTTCCCGAAAGTCGATTATAAGCGATATCTTCTGGACGGCGTATTACGACAATTGGACGTGAACGATGGGGAGCTGACGAGTCGTGGAATCGCACGGATTCATATGATAGTTTCGGACGATGCCAAGACGAAGTTTACAATTTCCCACGAAAATTACGAAACTCTGATTCGAGCGATCGATGTTCCACATAATTGTAGCGTCGTAATATCGTACGAACTAGTTCATCGATTGGTGTTCGTTTTCGATTGTATCGAGTGCAAGAAAAAATCACAGACTCGAGAGGCGCGGTGCGAATCCCAAAAACACGTGGAATTTATATGTGAGGTGGTGAGAAGAATGTTCGAGAAAATTTTACATATACGATACGTGGGAACGGTCGTTATAACCGTTGGGAAAACGCACGGCTTTCATATGATATTTCACGATGTGAACGTCGATCGGTGTATGTACCATCATTTGCTGTACGCATTAACACGCACGTTGAATCGAGTACGAGCCAAGACGAGTTCTTCGGAGGAATTAGATTTATTTTTGAACGAATCGTGTACCTCGTTCGTGCTGCCGTACGGTCGAAATCACGCCGATACGTTTTTCCTGTACAACTTCGATACGTCCACGCTCACATCTGCAGATAAAAACGATATAACAGACGTGGATATTTTATCACCGATCCCAAAATACGTATACCCATTCTACAGTTTGAAATATACGAACGACGGAACGGACGCGACAAAATGTTCTCAATATCAACGTAATTCGTCGCAAGAAGAAATCGTGTGGTGTGGCTTCGACGGAGAATTTCGTTTCAAATTTCAAAAGAAATATTTTCTCGATAAAGAATGTATGGAAATACACAGCAATCGCAGAGAGATAGAATCGTATCGAGACGATATTCTATACACTATTACACCGAATCGAATGATCAATCGTAAGAAAACCTTTTGTCGCTGGTTGTTTGTCGAAAATTACGAAGAAGTGATGTCGTCGATGTCGTCCCATAATCTCGAATATTCCAACTCTAACGATAACGACGACGACGATCTCATCGCTTCGAATTCCACGAGTATATCGAACGAGATGTCCATCGACGAGAATACTACGACGGAAAGATGTCAGCGGAAACGACGACGACGACGACGACGACAACAACAAGTTGAGCAGCAGACCACCGTTTCACCGTGCGATGAAGATATCGTAGAAAAAGAAGAAGAAGAAGAAGAAGAAATGTCACGTAAACACGACGTGGCTCTGCCTTATTTCGACGAGAAAACAGACTTGAAAAATGCCAATAAGGGCGTTAGAACTACTATTGGCGCTGCCGGTGTCGCTACATCTTCATCCGTCCCAACCGTAACCGTCACCGGTCCCGAACGTGTTGTAGAAAAACGAGGTAATATCGATATATTGGAGGGTCATTTCAAGTATACCGACGAGAAGGGATACGAAAATACGAATCGTGTGTTTAGCATGATCACCGATTTGAGTTACGTTCGTAATACGATCTACGAGTGTGATATCATCAGCGAAGATATGTGGCAAATATTGTTGATCGAATATTTCGATAGAACGTTGTCGGATCGTTACGTTATGGTACTTTTCGATTATATTATAACGAACGCGAACAGCCATCGGTATTCCGGTCGTCGTAACGGGGACGACGGTTGCAGAGATGACGACGACGATGACGACGGCGACGGCGGTGGCGACGATGAAACCGACGAAAGCGAACGATACACCGAACAAGTTAAGTTGGAGAAAATGAAAATCCTCATTAACGAGTGCATCAAGTGGAACATGATTACGGGTGTATTGAGCGATATTTATGGAACTTACGTATCCATCATGACCGACATAAATCGACAAGAGCAATTAGACGAACCGTATGGTCGTAAAAAAGATAAAAGACAGAACAGATGGAGGGTGCGCGACCGAGCGAACGATCTCCCGACTTTCCAATTCGACATCGGTTACGATGAAACGAACAGCGGATTGGCGAAATTGAAACATACCAATTACAACGTGTTTTCGTTTTGTGCGTCCTTAATGTACCATCACGAAACATCCATACATCCGACACAGTTGCAAGCCTACCTATATTACTATAATTATATACCGGAAGATACGATGAACAAATTGATGTCAGAATTTAGCGACAGCACCGCTATGATATCGTTCGTGATCCAATTCGCCTGTGTCAAATTCACGGCGAGTTCTAGAGATCCGTTGTCGCTGTGGGCACCGGCCGAATTGTTCAAAACACATTTTCCTCGTTATTTGTACGTCGACAAGGACGGTGCTACGACGACATCGAATAATTCGGGCGGCGATGCTAACGACACCTTCGGAAATTTCAACAGTTTTAGCGGAAACAGGACCGAAGAACTGAATTCGAATGTGACCGATAGCAGTAGCAGAAAACGAAAATGTCCACCACAGAACGATAAGAAAAAGAACGCGAAAAAATCCAAAAAAATGACGACGGTCAATAGAGATCTGTTGACGATGTTCAAAAAATACTATTGGCGTCCGTTTACGTTGAACGGCATACCGTACATGTATAACGTCACAGAATTCGTTAACGTGCACACGGCATACAAAACTATTACCGACAAAATCGGTTGTAGTCAATCCGCTTTGCAAGATATCTTCAATGCCAAACCGTTCGACCAGAAACACGGTAGAAATTACTTGTATAGGACCAATCACGTATACGACGAAATAAAAACTCCGGCTTACTTTAACGTGGTGCTGAAACTCAGAGAGATCACTTGTGGCGGTTCGCAATCGTTGTTGATGCGAGAATATCCGATAAAAGAAGTGGGACGGGCGGACGTGTCGATCTACGATACCGTGGTGGACGGAATGCGTGCTCTGATAGACATGGAAGCGGACATCGATCGGTCGTCTTTGCGATTCGTCATGACGCAGCCGGTAGTACAGTTGGTTATCGAAGAGAACAACGACGTACGAGATTTTTTCGATTCGAAAACAGCCGGTCATATTTCGTTGAATATCAAAGATTACAGGATGTGTGTAGATCTGCTCGGTAAGAAACCGCACAAAGATATCGAAGTATTCCTAGACGGGATCTTCACCGAATCATCATCATCATCATCATCATCATTGTCATCGTCGAACTCCAGCCAGAACGAACATATAAGAAATTTCGCCAGAATCAATTGCATCGTACAAAGTATCGTCGTCAAAGCGATCAACGCTAAAATAGTGACTAGCGAAGAACTGGATGTTAGTCAAGTGGTGCACGCGATTTTCGATAGGCGATCATCGATACAATTGGGATGGACGACTTTCGAGAAACGATCGAGTCATCCCACTTACGTTCCACCGATACGAAGAAACGAATATCTTCTTTCTCGTCAAACCACATCCACTACGATTTTACCTCTGCTCAATAACGTCGAACGTAATTACTCCAATCAGATATATACCAAAGGTGACTTGTGTCGTGACATCGCAGCCATCCGGGGAATCGTAGACGTTCGCACCCGATTAAAATGGCTTACGAAGAAAAGACAATTTTCCGCGTCTACTACTACTACTACTACTACTACTGCTGCTGCTGCTAATGCTGCTGCTGCTGCTGCTAGCACTACCGTTGGTCACGATTCGTCTCGGTCGAAACATACGACAGCTACCGGGATAGATACGCTCGGTTCGGACTTTTGCCGGCGTATGTCTTCAGCGTTACGCGACAACGAAGAAAACGATAACGATAACGTAGATGGCAAAGAAGACTATTTATATTGTGATTATGCCGTACGAAAAGGATCGTCGACTACTCTCCACCCGCAATATACCGACGACGATAATAATAATAATACCAATCAGAAGAAACTCTCGTCCAATAAACATATGATGCAATCCAAAGTGAAATCTTTAGCGATATTGTCAAGTTTACGTACGACTTTCGCCAAGATCATGAAAGAATTCGATTCGCGTACGATGACTAATATCGCCGAATGTGCGGTACGAAACAAAAAATCGTTACCGTTCCGATTAAAGTTGATATGTTTCATAGTAACGGTTCACATGTATAAACGTTTACCGAAATGGACGGTGTTCGATATTCCATCGTTCGCCGATTTGATACAGGCTGTGAATAGTGACGACGACAACGACGACGATGACGATAACGGGGACGAACGCGATAACGATAAAAGTGGAAACACCGGAGAGGAAGAGTCGTCGTCGTCGTTCATCTGGGGATTAGGTCGGCGTCGCTCGAACCGTCGATCCGTCCTACCGGCCAGTATACTGAGTTGGATAGAAAACGGGCGATACGACGTGATACGGTGGTTGTACGAGCAAGCGGAAATTCTTTTACCGTACGCTTTTTACGTGGGATCACGAAACGAACGCCGTGACGACATATTGAAACGTTACGTCCTATCTCATCCGAATCGATACAAACGAGCCAATTACTATTTACAACAAAATTCCGAAGAAGTGAAATACGATTATGTATTACTCACGTTAACGTACCTATTCTATTTATGTTCGTTCGATTTCGTTACGTTAGATTTAATGCTAAAGTTGATTCTAAGCATCGAATTTCCCGGACAATGGTCCAAGTTGTGTACCATAGTTTGCGGTCATAGGCACGGAGGTAAAACTAAATTGCTCGACATATTGCGAGAGTACGGCCGTACTTCGGCTTCGGCAAAAGAACCGACGGACACGAACAAGGAAAACCAACCGGCTATGCTGATGTACGTGACGAACATGATGTTGGTTCAGGACGAGATTGCGACGTTCACGAGCGGCTTCAAGAAAGTCATATCGGAAAGTAAAATCGAGTATAGAAATAACGTGGGCAACGTGTTCGCGGCCATCTACGCCCTGTCGAAGTTGTGGTACACGTGTAACGATCCACCATCGTGTCCGTACGATTCGGCCGTGGTCGAGCGTATTCTTCACATCAAAGTCGATTTTTGGCACGACAACATCACCGAACCCGAAGTTGCTCAGTTCCGATATTTCAACAGTAAAGAACGAGAAGCCATCTATAAATATTGTTTCCACAACAAATCCAAACTGGTGACCAATAGCGTTATCAACAACGAAGGATCCTTACCGTTCGTGTTCTTCAATCGAGAAACGAAAATTTACGTGTCATCAGGCTTACACGACGACGCCATAAAACAAGGTTTGCTAAGTATCAGTATGTTCTATTCTTGGTTTCGATACGTGGAGGACATCAACAAACCAGTGAATATTGACGTAAAAAAATTACCCAGTTTACCGGCGGCATGGCGGAAGCAATGGCTAATCCAAACGAATCCCTATTACAAATGGAAAGATACCGTTCAGATCGAAGCGCAAGATGGATGTTACGCTCGAGTACCGGCCGATTTGATAATAGATTCCTTAAATAGGTACGGACAACCTTTCGGTGCAGCTAAACAATTGACCGATGCATTTCACGAGGAATTCACTCGATATTATAGTGCCATCGACGATACATATAACGTTTCGGTCGATATGAATAAATTGATTTTATAATTTTTATTTTTCTGTTGTTTCTTTACCACCACCACCATCACCCCCAAAAAAAGACTATGTCACTTTGGTATTTATTTATTTCATCAAACGAATATTACACATTGTACGCGACAGTACAGGGTATTCGAAACTATTCGATATGGCGTGATCAACAACAGTCTATATTCACCTTCTTCCTCCGGCTGCGCCGATGAATTATTATTGCGTTTGACTCCAAACGTAAAATATCTGGTGTTGCTGGATGTGAACAATTGCACATATCCTATCGGTTTTCTTATGGCGCGTAGTAATGGACCTAAAAGAATCTTCTCATCTACCCAGCGACACATTTTGTGGGGCGTAGTTGACAGCGACGCAACGATAAATATTGGATTACCCCATAGAAAATCGTTGTGATTCTTGACGGTGTATGGAAAATAGTTCGATAGCAAATCAAAATTATGATAGAATTGGTTCGTTAGCCGGGCAAATAGGTCCAGCAGATGATAAAGCGTGAATTTTTCTACAGCTGCGTCCACCTTCAGCGATATCGTATTATACACGTGGAAAAGGTTATCGAAACGAGATAATACAAAAATGGCCACATGTTCGCCGTTTGGTGCTGAATATTTCGTTGCTATGGCTCGTCGTAGTACGCGCACTGTTTCCATGCTTCGCGAATTATTACTATCGCCGATTGCGAATTCGAGCGTGAGTTATTACTGCACGTTCGACGTTGCCCGAGATTATTTCGCGACAGCGGAAGAATCGTTTGTGATTGCTACCACGGTACGTTGTAATGTTTATATTGTAGTGGACGTGGTGGGAGGCGGCGAACTATATATTTGCCTAACGAATAAAATATCGTACACTTTATACGTGATATCGTGTGTCGACAATGAACACAACCACCACCAATTGGATGTTTTATCATCACGTCCTCCAATATTACATCGACGAAGCTGTATTTCTTTTCGCACGACTAGCTGACGTTCTATTTGGATAGAATATCGAAAAATGGGTCAGACATTACGTGTCCAATTGTGTTCCGAGGAGGCTCGTCTACCTGATCGAACCTCAAGTCGAGCGTCGGGAATGTGTCTGCGTAGCGTCGAAGACTGCATTATTCCAGCGACAGGTCAGAGGCTCGTCGATGTAGGTATACGTATACAACTACCGCGCGGTTACTGCGGCAGGTTAGCCCCCCGATCTGATCTTTCCGTAAATTGTCGTATCACAGTGGGGGCTGAAGTAATAGATGAGCATTATCGCGGACAAGTGTCCGTGTTGTTAATAAATCTTTCCAATAAACCTTATGTGGTTCGCACGAATGATGAAATCGCTGAATTGGTCTGCCAGAAAATTTGCCGTCCCAAGATCCGACAAGTGAGACGAACCACCAGAAAAACTGCGAAATGTTTGGGTTTCTTGTAATATAGTTAAAAATAAAAATATGTAGAATTTATTTGGAGAATTTTTTGTTTTTCATCGTACACGTTTTGTCAGTTTCCAATACTTCGGTGATATATTTCTTCATTTCGTATACGTCTTGTAACGCCAGTATATACTTATTTTCGATCCAACTTTTGATCGTATCATTAACGACTAACGAATCGGCCATTATAATTTCGAAGCATTTGTTCACCAAATTGCCGTTATCTTTGTCCGAAATATTCTTGAGATGAAGTAACGAATGCGATTTCAACACGCTCAGGTGTCTATCGTAAAACGATGACGAAGACGACGGTGCTCCGCAAAAACCCTCGAATAATAGCCACGGTATAAGGACGTCCGTCTGAATGTCCTCTACGAGCCCGGTGGTGGTGTTGCTGCCACCGCTGCTGCTGCTATCGCTACCGTTGTCGTCGTTGTCGTCGTTAATTTTTCTACCGATAACGGAATTAAAGTGATTTCTCACGAAAATCGACAGATCGTCCATATTCCGATACAGACCCTTTTTGTCGTTCAGCAAGGTATTGGTGAACACCTCTCCGCTTACGAAATTGTCTCGGCCGATGAGCACGTTATATCGATCGCGATTGTGCAATATGTATTTTCGTAGTTGCTTCGCCAAGTCGTGGAATATGTCGTCGTTCAAAACGCACGTATAAATATTGCGAACGCTCGCGTCTTTACCCTGTAGCAGCCATTGTTTTATGAAACAACCCATTCGATTGCCCAACGCGTCCGCGGTGGTAATATCTTTCGTGACCGATGGTGTTCCTTCTTCGAACGATATAGAGTTGTTACTCAAGATGTAAATTTGTATGTAAAATACTAATAAATTTTGTAGAATGGAATATATCGGTTTGAAGAAGAGAATATCGTCTAAAAGTGTCCACAGGTGTTCCATGGTCGTCGCCAACACGTTATCGTTATTATAACTTTCGTGCGATATCAAATCGTAGAATTCGTCACATTTCAGCGAGCTGGGAGACCACGGCGCTGGCGTGTTGATTTTATTGGCATCGTTCTCGTCGTTCGCCTCACCAGCGCATATTTTTTGTAAAATCACACACGAGTATATGTAATTTAACGTGTTCTCAATACTGTCCACGTTATCTATTAAAATGGGGTTCGTTACTTTTCGTGAAGATTCGTTTGATTCAACTATGGTGGTTATTTTATTCCATAAATTGTGTATTTTGGGCCGGACGTGCTGCTTCATCGCACTCAACGTAAAATCATCTCGTGATGCACCATTACGATCTTTCGGTGTAGTAGTCGTCGTCGTCGTCGTCGCCGCTTTATATCTATGTGGTTCGTATAATTTGATGACACCGACAGAAATGTCGATAATATCCAACAATTCCTTCCGCGTCATCGTTATTTTCACGGTGGTGTTACCTATATTATAAATTTGTCCGTTGTCCATGTGACAATAAAAAGGTTTCAATCGAAAACATACCGGCACGCCGCTCATTTCTGTGTCTTACTATTGGAACTCGACGGAACACCGGGAGCTGATAACGTCGCACCGACGAGTACGCGTTGTCTGCGACGTGACACAAACTGCGCGCGATACCGTCAAACGTAACCGCGATTGCACACATCGTTCGAGATTTTGAGACACTGGTGTGGACATCGGTGCCCACGCCAGCGTCGACACCGGTGCCTACGCCAGCGTCGACACCGGTGTCGACACCGGTGTCTACTCGGAACGATCGACGCGGGTGCATCGTTGTTCACCGCGTACCCGTGATGCACCCTCGAAATGCACGAATTCCGAGGATATGTACCGGTTTCGCGGGTGCCACACGTGATACGCTGTACCCCGTGTGGCACCCTCGAAATTATGACACCGGTGTGCTTCTTATCTCGTCGACATCGGACGGATTTCGAGGGTGCAGCGACACGTTCGTGTGCGCTTACGGAACGTGACGAGTCAGTCGGGAGTCGACCGATGCGCTGCAACTTGTAAGACCGCGGCGCGATCATGACATCCAACGGCAAGGACGACGACGACCAGTGGCTATACGCTTATGTGTATAACGCTCCGTACCCGGACGATTATGCTACACCACCGTTCCCTTTAGATACCCTACGTTTCGAATACGAATATGACGGATCGAGTAGAGCGGAAGGTTTACCCGGATTATGTAACGCCCTCACGCCGTTCCCAGTTATACCTTGTCGCATTTTCAATGATAAAGTACCGATACGCCATTGCGATCAAATAGGATATTTCAGTTTTAACGAATGGCCACGTGTGTATTTGGGAGCGTTCGCAACGCTCACATCTGCTCCACGCATCCATACGATGTTGGGGACGGCATTCGTGGCGTGTTCCACGAATTCCGAACGAATGCCGATAATTCCAAATATGGACGTGCTTCGAGGATACGATTCGATATCGAAAACGGGGTGTTTGAAATTTCGTCTCGACGGTGTAGTAGAACCGATTTGGTTAGGCAATAACATCGCCAATTACGATAACGACGAACGACGACATCGTCATATAGATGTATACTTGGAACGGTTACCAGGTCAAGTTATGAAACATAATTGACCAATAAACGATCGCACGTGGTGCTATATAAACGGATGCGTCACGGTGGGAGGCAGTCAGTCGACGTGAATATTTCACCAGCGAAACATCGACGATGTCTTCGGCAAGTTTGGCCAAGCTAAAAAAACACATGGAAATGGGTCCGATCATTTCTGATTTGACCATTACCGACGATACGTTGAATCAACTTCGGAATATAACTAAACGAGTGCTGGGTAAACAACAACAACAACAACAACAGCAGCAGCAGCAGCAGCAGCAGCAGCAGCACGTTGACAGTTTCGATGTTGCGTCCACCGCCACCGCCAACGCCGTTCCAGAGTACAATCCCGACGATGCCATCTTCGTCAAGCCGCTAAACCCGGTGAAGAACAATTTGCATCCGACATATCGGCCAACAAGTAAGTCTATCGTCGCTGTAACCGCCATCACGAACGGGGAAACGAGTGAATATACCGATTCGTATAACGATACCACTACTGCTACTACTACTACTACTACTGCTACTGCTACTAAGCCGACTGGTACGACACCGGTGGAAAAATCGACGTCGAAAAGATCGAAAACGAAATCGACCGTGGAAACTGCAACGATAAAACCGCAACTTCTGGTCAAACTCCCGATAGCTCGCGAGAAAAAGAAACAAAATGGTAAATCTGATCAGAAGCGATGTCAAAAACGGAAAAGAGACACACATACGAGCGAGGAAGATGACGATGATAATGGGAACGATACGGAAGGGTTCGAATTAGAGCGATCGATTGAAGCGCGGACAGTCACCGTTACCACGAAGAAAGATGTACACGTGAATAGACTAGAAGCAGAAACAGCAGGCGAAGGCAAGATCCAGGCGTCGTCCGTCGTCGAACCCGCAGCTAAAGCGAAAAAGGTTCGCAAGCAACCTACATCTCGGAATAAAATCAAATCGAACGGAGCAACTAGTAGCCACGATCAAAGTAGTGAGAAAATAACTAATCGTTCCCACGATAAGGAATCCATCTCAAGTACGAACGAAGGAGTCATTCGCAATTTTCAAGAAAAAATCTCTCGTATCAAAACCGAACACTTCCAATCTGCCGAATTCGTCGGGCGCCACGATGTATTAATTAACGCGAGCTGGTTAATATTAAAACTGTGCTATTTCGAACAATTCGAAACTACCTTGCCGAGTTTTGATATAGTCACCGATTTGTTTTATATCACAAAAGAAACTTTTTTGAACAAGTTGATCGTTGTATACGAGAATAACGAAGATGCGTTCCACGCGGAGACCGGTCTGTATTTGACGGACGTTAGGCGAACGTTATTCGAAAGGAACATTTTATTCATAAATATACCCAGTTCGAATAGTATTTATAAATTTTTTGTAAACGAAATAATCCTCACGTATATTTGTTTCGTCAATTTGTGTGAAAATAAAGTGCCCACGATTTACAGGTGTCTGGGAAGCAAATCGTCGTCGTCGTCGTCTTCCTCGTCCGAGCAGCAGAGATTTAACGACGTACCGTTCGAATCATTTCCTGTGAATGTACATTCTCATAAGTTGACTGATATATTACGATTACTGAACGAATAACTACATTTATATTAAAGTTTTGTTAGCGTTTATTTTGTATGACTTTCCATTCGATCCGATCTCATCGAGTTTCGTGATCATGATGATGATAATAATAATAATAATAAGAGACCATGACGACGGAGCCAGACTGGAACGATCTCGTCGATGATATGAACGGTATCTTATTGAATGATAGCGACGATGGTGAGATGTCGCTCAGCGAAGTCGACATAAAATGTAAAGTTACCAATGTTGACGCTGCAAACGATGATGATGATGATGATGATGATGGTGATGATACGAAGTCGTCACGAGATTATCACGGTAAGAATAATTGCAAGAGTAATGACGATAACGACGACGTGAACGGTGCTGTTACATCGAAGGTGTCGCGTGACTTGTCATCGGACGACGACGACGACGAAGAAGAGTATCTGTTCTCTGACGATTCAGATTGCGATAAAGTTGTTCGAAACGATACGCACCCGACGAGATCATACGGAAGAGAACTACGACGGCGACGACGACGGGAATATCGCGATAAAGTTGTTCGAAGCGATACGTACCCGACGAGATCCTACGAAAGAGAACCACGACAACAACGGGGATGTGGACGAAGGCGAATACGACGACAATCGCAACGATACTCGTGCCGTAATCGTCGTCATCGACGAACGCATATAAGCAGACACTCGATACAACGTACCAGTAGATATAACGACGACAACGATAGGAACCGGTCAAGTGGTATCGTCGGCGGTGGAATGAATAACCGAAAGAATATGTTGTGGTTTATGGCAGAACGTTTGCTATCGGAATTCGTGAAGCCGTTTGCTTTAGATACGGAATTCGTGAACAAAATCGATAGAATAGCGTACATTAGTGCATCGATATGTGACGATAATATCGCAGTCGAATATCGAGGAAAATCCTACGTATTAGACAAATTAGAATTCGTCCAAAACAATGTATTTGTACCGAGCGATTTCGTGTCAACGGAGATGTATCCGAACATTTCTATACCTGCGACCATCAAAAGAAATATATTGAAAACTCTAGAAGTTAATCGATGTTACGAGTCGACCAATAACGTGGACCCTCTATTGATGATTCAGTTCATACACGAAGTATGTCTTCGTGAACGTAACGTTCCGTTGTTCGTTACGTGGCAAAGTTCGTTCGATATTATGTTCCTGCAAAAACATACGATCGACGACAATCGAAAATTCAAATGTGAACATTGTGACAACGTATGCAACAATTATACTCCCGTTCAGGCATCGACTCAAGCTTACTATTCGCTCTCGAAGGACAGGCCGATTTTGATGTGCGTCCATCATCACGACGTGGCCGTATCGGGTATAGTAAAACCGTTATGGATCAACTTGTCCAGTCGACAATTGCGAGACGGACGATACGTGTTGGATTTTATGTTCCAAAATGAAATAATTCTGATGACCGTTGTGTTGGGTAGAAGCGATCATCACGTCCAATCTAACAGTTGGCGAGGTGGATATCCATTGAATTTGTCGGAAGCACACTCGATGATACAGTGCCTACAACCGTACGGGGACCTTCATTCTTCGAAGAGCAACGTTCGATATACATACTGTTTGTTTCATAAATATTGGGAGTCGTTGAAAGTACGCTTACATGACAAAATGTTGCATCTGTCGCGTCACGACACACGCACCCGCGATATTTCTTGAATGTATTTCGAAAATAAATATCTTTCGATACTATTCGTATGTGTGTATTTGTTCGAATTGACTTTCCTTTCCAGTCGTCCCGTCGTAAGCTTTTATAAGATGCGATAGAGCGCAAGCGAAAAAATCATCGACACGACATACGATAACGGCAATGTCGAACACGAAAAACCACGAAAGTTTCGGTGACGGCGGCGGCGGCAACAACAACAACAACAACAACAACAACAGAAATGCCGAACGAAAGCATAAGATCATGATGACGCTGTTCGAAGAAATGTCGAAAGTCGCACGTATAACGAACGACGCCATAGATTACGAACGCGAGAGTAAATACGAAAAAGCGATAATTCGATATGCCTCGGCTCAATCGGTGTTATATAACGCGTGCTGTCTGCTATCCGGTGTAACGTTACCACTGAATCGGGTGAAACAACGGCGGCGGCGACCGAATCCTTCAGAATCGACCGAGCACGAAAGAAATAGAAGTTTCATAGCTTTCGATCGTTCGTATATTATCGAATTGATTCTCAATAAAATCGTAAAAATTTATGACCGCATTCAGAGATTGGACGGTGCGATTTCGTCTGGCAACGTAGAAACTATATCGGTGATGAACGCCACACATATGTCGTTAAATTTGCACGGGAATAACAACGGCGACGGCGGGTCGCAATACAACGATTACGATAGCGTCAAACATGTGATTCCCGAACTAACACTAACCCGTACCGACGACTTCGATCATATAATCGGCCATTCGGATACGAAGCAGAAATTGAAAGAACTAGCGCATATGTTCTCGTTGAATAGCAACAGCAGAACGAAAGAAATTCAACGCAACAGAGATATAACCGGTAATAGTATGATCATTCTGTACGGCCCTCCGGGCACGGGAAAAACCTCGTTGGCCAGAGCGTTGGCCACGTTTTGTCGCGTACCCATATACGAGATGAAATTGTCGCAACTATTCAGTAAATACGTGGGCGACAGTGAAAAACTGTTGACGGCGATCTTCGAATGGGCCATCCGATCTGTGGCTCCGAAAATCATTTTTATCGACGAAATCGATTCGATATTCAGTAGGAGGGGTTCGGCCGGCGAAGAGCCCATCGATAAAAAGCTAAAATTAATTTTTATGATGGAAATGAACAAGTTCAGCAGCTCCGATGCCGAATCGAACGTACTGATGATATGTGCCACGAATATTTTTCAAGATATAGACGAAGCCATCACCCGGCGTTCGGTTGCGAATATTCTTGTGTCCAAGCCGGAAACTCCACAAGAATACCTCGAATTGGTGCATCGTTCGTTTCACTCGGCCAAATTGAACGTTAACGAGGATGTTATGCGACATATAGCGTCAGATATGCATCGAACGAACGCTTCGCAATCGAAAATTGGCGATTTGGTGAAGAAAATATTTTCCAATCTTACTTTTTCGTTGACCGATACCGTTCGCGTCGTTTCCGTCACCGATATGAATTATCCAGTATTTTCGATAATCGGTACGATCATAAGTGCAGATTCCCCGAAATATGTTATTGTCAACGACAACGACAATGATGATGATGATGATGATCGAGTTACGACGGTATCGCTCGATTCGGATATTTCGAACAATATCGTATTACCTATCGTAACGCGACAAATGATAGATTTTCACGTCACCTCCCAGTAATAAGAGCACGTGAACCAGAATATATGACGATGATGACACCGGACGATATAAACGCAACTAGTGATGAGATATCGTCCAATCTCAAGGAACTGTACGCGTTTATCGGAAATAAAAAAAATCTCGTAATCGTAGACGGGGAAAGTAATCCAAAAGGAATTAACAACAAATCGATCGCGATCGTTGCGGGTATCGTCACGGGGTTTATGGCCGTATTGAGTCAACGGTTCGTACGACGTCAACCCGACCGTCGTCCAGAACGATAAAAACGATCGGCAAGTAGTGATATCGAACGCGTTCCCCTCGTATCCGTGCGAATCTTTTCGTCGATTTGTTATACGAGTGAAGTTGGGGTCTGTTACGATAGGCTGATACGAACTCCCCTCCCCCACCTCATCGAGCACATATATATATACACCGGTCGTATCCGACGACGATCGATAGTAGTTCCGGATTGTTCGAGGTGTAACATTCATACTGCATACTGTATACTGCGAAAATGTCACTGCTTTCAGACTATTCGAATATCGATGTGGTGAATGAGAATCGTACGGTTCCACTTAGCGATTCAACGAATGTATGCCACGAATCGACTTCTCCCGAGAACGTACAATTCGTTACAAACGACCCACGGTATTTTGTAAATATATATTTTTTTCGAATCGTCGAATACTAATATGTTTCAGGTGCAACGAAACGTCTAAATTGACACCTATACGGAATCGATGCTCGAACGAAAATTTGCCGAACGAATTTTCCGAACTGAAGCGTTCAATCCTTAGTCGTGACCATATCCGGTGTCCACCGATGTGTTATGGAACTTTTGAAGATGTGCGAGGGTTGATCGTTGCGGTATGTCGTTAACTATAAATTCGATTTCAGTTTCAGTAACGAATTTTCTTTCCCAGATGGCCAACCATCGTGACGAAACAGTCGATCAGTGTTCGTCCGATATCGTACAATAAATGAATCGTAATACGATAATTCGTTTTCTTTTTCTCCTACCCCTAGTAGATAAGATATCATTATGTCAGCAGAAGCTTTTCTGCATTGTATGTCGAACACGACAAATTTGATCAACAACGAATCTCAGGCCATCGATACTATCGAAAACTTTGACCAGATTGTCGATTTTAACTGCAAAACGAAAGAAATCCGATTGATCAAAGGCAGACATTCCTTGATAGGGCTGTGTGGCGGTTTATTCAGCGATTCCGTTATATTCTACGATACGATACCCATTAAATACAGTTTCGACAAATTGGATCTCTATAAACCTCGTATCGTCAAAAAATCACAATCGGAATTGAACGTAGAGGTTATAAAGGCGGATAAATTTAGATTCAATAAGCTAATCGACACTGGAAACAACGGTAATAATAGTGAATCTGGAGACGGGCAATCGACTAATCGAGAACCCGAGAACGCTGCCAAATACAACCACTCGTATGGCGTGAAGACGTATCAGATTAAATGTTAATCTCTCTCTCTCTCTCTCTCTATTTTTTTTCTGTTGAAAAATAAGAAATGGAACATATTTTCCCATATTTGAGATTGAGCGGTTTATGCGATTCGAAAATATCTCCGTCGGGTTTGGACGTGACGACAGATTTTATTTTTTATATCGCCTCTCAGAAGGAGCACACGCTGACCGACGACCAAAATAGAATATGGAAATTGAATATGCGGCGTGCGGACTGTGAATTGCCTCGCAATCGGCGACAGCAGCAGCAGCGCACTCCGATCATGTTGCACGATCGCCTTATCGCATATAAACTGAAGCCGTACGACGACGTGGCATTGATGGACATTTACGTATATTATATGATTTGTCAATATGTCGGTGCTCTATTGAATTTGGTCGACGTATTGGATCACGCGAGGAACGTGAAAAGTTTCATTCATCATCGCAGCGAAGACATGTTCGGTGAAATGGTAGATCACACGAACTACAAACGGTACACGTTGCAACTGATAAATTTATTTGTCGATAATACCGAATCGGTCCTTTGTATGGATAAATCGAAAATTCTGGCAAACACCTTGGCTATCGGTGACGTTCCCGGGACGGCTGCCGACGTTAATAACGACGATACGGACGACGACGACGACGATAATATAGACGTAGACGATACGGACGACGATAATTGAGAGGATGGCGACGTAAACGACAATATATGGGAAAGCGAGCTATAAGAAATAGAATGGCAGATGAAAATGGAGTTTCTTCATCGTCGTCGTCACAACCGTCGCCTGCGTTCTTACGACAAATGCATGGCACGATACGTGTAGGTGGTGACCGTGTCGTAATCGATTCCGATGCGAATTCATCGTCCATTTCCAAAATTACCGCTCTGATCAAATTGGGTCGTCTAGCGTTCGGTAGATCGCCTACGTCGTGCACCTTCTACTACGACTCCGTGTTTCCCGTTTTTCTTTCGACCGATACTACCCAGGCTATCGTTCGAAATCTAGCGATTGACGCGATGAGCGCCGAAACTACTCACGGCGATGCGGTCGATGCGATAGAAGCGCATCTACAGACACAAGTGTTAGAGAACGAAGATGGAAGACTCCTCGGAATATATAGGAGTGCTCTCGTCGTTATCGGTGTGAAAGACGACAGGAGTCTGAGCGTTATTTTCGAACGTACGATCGACATGAAAACGATCGAAATTATGACCGTCGCGGCACGATCTCGAGACGATACGTTAATAGAATCGCCGACGTTACGGATGGCGAAATGGTGTTCTACGTTGCCCGTTCGTGCGGGTACGCTAATCTTGTTCGGAACGAACGGTATAATTTCGATGTTTCCCGAGCGAACGTTACGGTCGTTGATGACTCCGGAATTCCTCAATCTCATAGGTAACCATATAATACCGGACGGTGGAAATATTCAAGATGTTCGATTTAGATTTCGAGTCGGAAAATTTTTGGTATATCTAACGTTGACGTTGATTCCCGCATCTTGTGTGTTCGACACAGATTTGACTAGCAGATTCGTTAACGTCCAACGCGAACCGTACATGTTCAGCGCTTTCCTCAAATACTACAGACTAGCCATGTCGATGTATATACCGGAAGAGATCGGTGTAGAGGAACTAGCGTACGTGAAAAATGCGCTGATCGATGATATGTTACACGCGTTGGATGAGAACGATAATTTCGTTCATATCTCGCATTTCACCGATCTGCCGTTGATACCGTACGGTGTGAGCGAGATGATCACCGGAAACAAGTACACTTTCCACGAAATTCTGTTCGTGTTCGATCCCGACATAATCGCCGACGTAGAGTGGACCAAAACTGCGGGGGGCGTATGGGACATGGCGACGATGCGGAATAAATTGAACGTTACGACCATGATGATACTATACAGACCTATAGCGTATTGTACGTTGAACGGTGACGGCAGGGAGCGAGCCGTATTCACGGATTACTGGTCGCCGGAAGATATACTACAATTTTACATATTTCCGGACGGTTACAAAACGTTCGCAAAGACCATCATGGAAGGCACTATGGCCGTAGGTTATCGAACTTCAGACGGGTTATTGACGAAAATCATCGAACCACGTGAGAACCGTCAAATGATAGCCCCGCTACTGCGCAATTACGCTCCCCTGTGTAACGTTTGGATGTCGGCGTACAAGATAAACGGAAGATACTATATAAAAACGTGGTCGAATACGGATCATCGAGTGCTGAAAGAGAACGATTTGGGATCGAATTCGAACGTTCAACATATTCAAAACGATTTAAATTTATTGAATCGCCATATAACTTCCGTCGATGTGATTTTTCGTATCGAGAAAACCTACGACGGCAAAATAAATATGGTGGACGTGAGTACTAACAAACGGCCGGATGTAACGTTCACGTTGATATTGGATTTTCCGATGATATTCTACGATTACGAAGACAATCGACGCGTTCACGTCGCCGGCAACGAAGAAACGACGAACGATCGAATAAAACCCATAGCGGACAGGAAAACGTTAGAATCGATATTCACGCTGGGCGATAAGCGCAAATTGATTATGTGGCCCGAGAACCATAAGTGATTCCTGTTTATAACGAACGATTTGATAATAGCCGCTGCGATACTGGTCGGTGGAGATCGATGGACGACGAAAGAATCGGTAATGTTGGCAAAGATGGATAACGACGCGTTCACCAATAAAAACTGGTTACACACCATACAGAATTATCTGTGCCGAGACATGATACGCGATTGTATGGTGGGTCGACGAGAAACTGACGACGATGACGACGACGACGACGACGACATACCACGTGTATCGCACGATGGACTATTATCACAACAATAATAAGAACGAGACATAATATATATATATGATGAGTGGTGGTAATTCACGATATATTTCTGCCAACATGTCTTCATTGCCAGATTTTCAATCGACATCGTTCAACAACGGAGACAAGCACTCTTTCTGGACGATTATGTCACACAAACCGTGGAGTGTCGTACTGGGTATCGTCGTCGTATTATTGATTTCCTACGTAGTTATTATAGTATTGAGACGATATACGACCCTGTTGAATAACAAATTAGGCAATTTCCTCGCTTCGTGGATTCCAAAGTAAGACCATACGAATAAATAGATAGACACAGAAAATGCATATATGATACGCTCTCACACGCACACACACACACACACACACGCAATCATTCTGTCATAAACTTTCGATATCGTAATTTCTACGATTTCCTTTCACGATGAACGATCGATCGTCAGCGTGTCTGTAAATATATATGTCCACACCACGATCGTGACGTTACCGTTCACAAGTAAGATTACAACAGAAGAAAGAGAGATAGTGGAGAATCTATTACGGCGATGGATCGATATTTCGGTAGAGATTGGCTGAGAAACGACGATAACAACGATACCGATGGTTTGATATACGATGACGAATTCGATAATATTCCGACGGAAACACAACGACGGCGAGAAAAACAACAGCAACAGCAGCCGCAGCAGCAACAAACGCCACCGAGTGAAGTTGAAACGACCAGTCACGAAACAACTTATGGTGAATTCGAATCGTTCATCGAACAATTGAAAACTATAGATATGTGTAATTTATTCAAAAATAGACCGGATTCTTTCCATTTTGGTTATTATATTAATCGTATATTGGCTTTGCTGACGATCGACAAATATCGCGATCCTTCGCTGAAGCTTATCATATCCGCTCTATTGCCAGACTGCGAACCGCGACAGGTCGCTGCTGCTGCTGCTGCTGCTGCCGCCGACGAAGAATCGCAATTTCTCCAAAAGCTCGTACAATTCGTCATATTGATCGTCAACGAATGTCGCTTGACGGACGGTGCTCCCGAATTGATTCTATTGTATAATTTAATGCACAATCCGAAGAGTGTGATACGACGCGACGACGATAACGTCGCTGCCGACGTTCCCGTACTGATAAGTAAGCTCGATTCGACTCCGTATAAATTTCCGTCGCGAATTCGATATAAGATTTCTGTGACGGTTAGCGATTTGTTTCAGAAAGGATGTGCTCCCGAACAACTATTGAAACGTATTCGGAGTTCGTCGTATCAGTTTGCCAGTAAACGGTTCATATTCGAAAAATACGTTTCGCCTTATTTCGTTGACGCTTTGAAAGTTTCCGCTACGTCGATTCGAGGTCGTGAATCTGACGACCCGTTCGTCCGGAAATATTACGAATTTCTAAACGCGATCGGCAAATTAGATGCGCGACTGTCGTCATCGTCGTCGTCGTCACGAATCAAGATAAACGAACAAAGACGGCAAATTTCGAACGACATTAAAACGGTTCAAAAATATCCCGTCATACGGAACGCTTTGATATCTAGATCTTTGACCGATTTGTGCAGAATCGCCCTATCGGTGGAGCGTTACGTGGCAAATAAGAGTTCGACGACGATGAATAACGAAAATTTCCATTGTCCGTGTTTCGTTCGATTTTCCACGGCACTCGTCACCAACGTACGTAATAAGAAAGATGAGGCGATGCAGTAAACCGTTGAATGGATTGTTGTCGTGTGCGGTTCCTAAAACGACCAACGGTCGCATCCTCAACGTACTCTATACCGATTTACTATTAGATTTCCATAGCGTGAAAGAAGATTTCGGTTTGTTACTGGAAAAACTGAGCGAAGTCGATCCGATGACGTTGGACAACGACAATTATCTCGTCGTGAGCGATGATATGTTTTTCAACGTGTTGAATACGCTGACGGAACACTACGATTGCGTTCGAGTCGTCCCGATGTCGACCATCGAACGTCAGATGAAGGGTGGCGATAAACGACCGGGAAAAACTACTTCTAAATCGCGTATAATGAAACGGAACGTCAAATCGAACGTGTCGGGACTGCAAACGCCCCCGTTCAAATTGTCGTCTATTCACAGGTTCCCCGATAACGACACCAAAAATTTGCGTTTATTGATAATCAACGTATACAATTTCAACGTGATACACAAATTGAAATCGGACAACGAACAGCTGGACGTCGTTCATGTAATATTAACGACTTTGATAGAGTTCAGTTTTATCAATATGCTCGAAAAAGACTTTTCCGTATTTCTGAAAACGAAAATACCGGGCGCGAATGCGAACGACACCACTACCGCTACGCATCGACGCCGCCGTCGTCAACATCAGCATCATCGTAGCTGTTCGTACGTACCGATAAACGGCAACGACGATATCAAATGTGAAATCGCAACTGTTGCCAAAAAAACGCGTAACGACGGTGTCGATCGGCACGTAGGTGACACTATAAAAATTTCCATCGCGGATATTGCGAACGCGACCGACATAATTTCGCAAGGAATAAAGTTCGACGACGTCGTCACGTACGTGTTCTTCGTCGATGCGGCACAAACTCTGACGTACTCCAGAGTCGCACAATACGAAACGTATCGGGCATTTAAAGTTTTCTATTTTACGTTCGTCGCGAAAGGTGTCAAATGGTCTATATCGCCGAACAACAAACACACCGAAGTATTGTATTTTTTGAGGCAGTGTTTCAAAGACGAAGTCGCTATAATGACTAGATGGTGGGCCGATAACGAAGCGGTGTCCTCGCTATGGCCACAGTTTCGATCGTGGTGCCCGATTCTGTTCGATTCTCACGTTAACGAGTGGTTCTTCAAGTGCGACGTAAGCGATCTGTTGGGAATGGCGTCAAATTTCAAGTCGTCAATTCGTTGCCACCGACGTACATGAGATCGGTCGTAGCCGGGGGTCGCGTATGGGAGGTGAATACGCTGACGTGTATGTTGGTATCTCGGTTATCGATCGGAAACACGATGGATTATCATCAACAATCGGACACGTATAAATGCGGTCTCAAAACCATAAACGATTATTATAAGTATATATTCGGTTTAGATCATGACACGTTGTTCTAAGTCGTCGATATTACCATATAGATATCTCGTTGTTCTGAGTGTAACATGTATCTCGATGCAACACTTGACAGCTACCATAATATCGTCACAGTCATCGTTAGCGAAACCGCCCATTTCTGTACGAAACTCTACATCCGATGAAACGACGACCGAAATCTACGATGACGATGAACATACGACATTCGTAGAATTGGACATGAACAAATCGTTGTCGGTCGGGATAATACCCAAGAAGAAGAAGAAGAAGATGATCTCGGTGACAAGTATCGAGAAGGAAAATGTGACGAGTGACGTGATAGCGGAGACGAAATCGATGCCGATAATGATGGGAAATTTGTCGGATGTGAACGTATCGATAACATCGAATCAACCTCAAAATCGTTCGAATATCGTCGTCGAACAATCGAATAATCGTAACGTCACGAATTGAGATTTTATGAACAACGAAGAAAGGGCTGCGATTCGTTCGATCGACAACGGTACTGCTTCGGTCTCGATTACTCCCGGTACTAATAATACTACCGCTCTCGTCGTCGTCGTCGTCACCGCTGCCACCACCGCCTCCACCGCCGCAGTCGCAAATATACCAGATACGATCAGAATACAACGAAGCCACGATTCTTGTCGGAACGTATCCAGCCAAAAATGTTATACGTGGTCTACTTGCTACCAACACGATAGCATCTTGTGCAACGATAGTATAACGGCGAAACAGATACCGCACGTTTTCGATTCGTACAAGTGGTATAAAAATAAAAATCTTTCGTTGTCGTTGTTCAACGTTTCCGTCATGCAGAACGTATATTTGCGACGTGATAATACTAGTTCGACGTGCGCCAAATACACGTGTCGATATTTTTTCATGAATTCGACTTGTCCGTCATCGTCATTGCCCTCGTCGACAGCACTCCCATCTTCGTCGTCGTCGTTTGTCGATAAATATTGTACGAGTAACGAGTCATATTTGATCACGTTGACTGGACATTGTGACGTCGACGGGAGCAATCCGCATTGTGTCGGCATACGAACATTACATCTATATATAATATGGTCTGTAGGTGCTTTTATGATTATCGGTTCGACGCTAGCTTGTATACTTGGAACGTATGTATCGACACGAAGAATGAGACGGGTGTTGCGGAAGATGGACCGAGAAGAAGCCGAACTACGACAACCTTTCAGAGTGTATAACGTCGTTTCCTCCATCGATGAAGACGAAGAGGGCCAAGACGTTTGCGGTTGAACCTTTAGATTGTACAATATTGTATCATGTAAATAATTTACTATTTTTTCCGTGATAAAGTGTGTGCGTGTATGTGCACGTATGTCGTTTATTTCTTTTTCCTATACGTATTTTGTAAGATATCGATATCCAACATACCATAAATAATCGCATAATCGATAGATGATCGTCGATGCGAATTCCATATTAGTATTTCTCATATCGGTCCACATTTTGTGGGTTTTTCATACGATATTGCTTACCGATTCGACCGATATACCCATGTTCGATATGTTGGCCCATTTCGTTTCTTCCACGAATATGGAAAACGGCGTGTTCGCCGACGTATTCACCAATACGAACGATATCAGTACCGGTAGAGACGCTCGCTTGGTTATAGTACACCCGTTCAATTGGTACATATTGAATATGAATTCGAATATATACGTATATTCTACGTCAGCCAACGATACGAACAAGTGTTCGGAAGGATACAATAATACGTTTGTTAAATTGAAACATCCGTCGAGCGGTCACTCGCTTCAAAATTTACATACAGTTTGCTTGCCCGTTAGCGTTTCTGATCTGTTGATTCATTTCAAACGTAAGGTGCGCACTAGAATGAAAATAAGACCACACGAACGGTACGACAATCGGAAAATCGTGACTGTCGTAGATGTTATAAATCAATTGCTTTCGTCGGGAGCGATCGTAAATTACATTCCGTCCATCGCGAATAACACGAACGCCGTCACATAAGAATCTCTCGTTATCACGAAAACGAAACAAGATATAAGATAGGTACGGATCGCATCCATCGCTAAAACGTACAGTATTCACGAAAATATAAACGAATAGAACGATGGCATTCGTACGTTATTTCCCACGAATAGGTCTTCTAGATGTTCAGATGCTTCAAGACTATTCGACGGGCGACTTCATCGTAAAAGAAATCGCCTGGAAACAAGTAAACTATCCGTTCGACATCGAAGATTACAATTACGGAGCGACTCGCACTAGTTGTTCGTACGACATTCGCAGCATCATGTTTTCCATTCCCAAATTCAAGTTGTACGGCGACGACAGATCTCCTTACAGGCATAGCAATATACGTAAAACTAATCGTTATTTGACGGCGAATTACATAATGATCGACGGATCGGTCGGACACGTCCCGTATGCCGACGATATAGTATACGATATTCTGAGTCAATTCGACGTGATCTTCGTGAAAGGTTGGAATAAACGATATAATCTGTTGCGTTTGTTGGACAGGATAGCATCGTCGCAGTCGTCGTCGATCGATTATGGCACCATTAAATCGATCAAAATCATAGATATCGATACGGACGATAAGATCGAAACGATTTATCCGCTATCGGTCTATTATAACGATCGCTCGCTGTACGACCTGAGGAAATCGTTGTGCATGTACGATCACGGACGGTGTTCCGTATTCAACGTGTTCGTGATGTTTGTTTATTGGTGGTGTCCGTTGTCGACTACGCTATATCGAAATAGTCGGAAGCAATAATAAGATGTTGAAACGGAATGCTCTCATGTCTAACGAAGCGAATAATAAGTCTTCCGTGTTCGATATCGACTACAAAATTGACGGTCCTGGACCGAACGTGTTACAAATTCTCAAGTACGTTTCGATCGCAGTGGCATGTTTTATTTTAACTTTCCTAGCGTATTACGTTATGTTTGCGAGAGATAAAACGTCTCACGAGTCCGATCAAAAACATTGGACGGACGAACACGCTCGACTGATGCAACAGCAACAACGAGAACGAGACCGGCAACAACAAGAGCAGCAGCAGCAGCAGCAGCAGCAGCAGCAACAACAGCGACGAGAACAAGAGCAACGGCGGCGACAAATATCGATCGACGAACGACGAATCGATCGATCACATCGATATAATTCGGTTCCGGTTCCCGTATCGAACAGATCGTCATCGATGGATAATCCACAAAATATATCGGACCGTTACGATCCGCGACGACGTCAAGAATCACGTAACGGATTACGTTCGTCGACGTCAACAGCGTCGTTGCCGTCGTCGTTTCCGATATCGAACGGCGGCGTCGATAAACCGAACGACGTGTGGTCGAGCAAAAAATCGAAAAATACTCCGATGGGTAGCATAATATGGCACGACGGAATGAGTCGTATATTAGACTTGAACGTTCTATTAGATATGGTACCGATTATATCGATCCGTAAAAGCGCGGAGCATCTCGTCGATTATTACGTAGCACACTCTCGTCAGAATACCGATCAGAATATCGTTATCGAACGGTACCGCTACCCGTATAATCACGAATCGTTCAATACGAAATCGTGGACAGAACTCGTCCCAGATAAATCGACAAAGGGTATAAAATTGAAAACGCAAATTGGTACCAACAAATATTCCTACGTGGCGTCGACTCTAGAAATTACCGACTACGAACTATGGTCGGTCAAAGATCTATTAACGTGTGGCATCCTAATTAGCGAGACTGCCGGCGACAACGACAACGTAATATACAGTACGATTAATGACGGTAACGCTATTAACGTGTTCGGTGGGTTACACAAGAAATCTGGCCAGCTTCAAACTCTGATTATGTATAATAATCTCAAGTGTAACGTGACGGGAAAGAAGAATATGTCGGTAGGAGTATCGGCGGCCGTCGTGAAGAATCGAAACGCGCTGTCCGATATGTGGGCCGAAACGAAAAAGTTACTTTTCGGTAAGAACATCGACAACTTCGAATTCTTGACGGGCAGGCAGAACGCGATGGTTCGTATAGTGAAGAATAAATACGGTGTCGTTCAAAGGTCGAGCTCGCCAACGTTAAGGGCCGACGTATTGATCCTTTTGCACGCCACCTACGCGATTCAACTGAACGATTCCGACGATGTCGATTATAACATGAAAACGTTCGAACAGGACTTCAGTCGTTCCGAATTGTCACAATATTTGACATTGTTGTATTGGGGCAACTCGAACGGAACTTTCCGGACCGATTATCTGGATGAATTTCCTGCATCCGTCGCTTTGGACACCAATCGGCATTCTCAGCGAAAGAAATTCGCGCTCATCGACGTTTACATGGCGGACGTGAACAGTGTCATAAAGTATGGCTATTCGATCGAAAATTATCGAACAGATAATTTAGCTCTTTATCGCGGAGACAACTGTGACTGGTTGAAGACGATAAAGTTCTCCATCCTTCCGAACGACCGTATCGTACATAAGCGTATCGAACCGGTCGACGACGAACCTATCTACGCAGAATTGGAGAATTTCAACGCTGTCCTCGAAGAAACGTCCAGCGTATCGACGATGCAGTCGGACGTCGACGATAGCTGTACCGAAGATTATAGCGACAACGACGACGACGACGACGACCGCGACGATAATACGAACACTACAAAATCGATATCCGATCTTCTCGACGCAGCGAATAACGACGACCGGGACAACGAGCCGTCGTCACGCGTCGAAAAAACATATACCGACGCGACGCCGCGTTACGATATAAACGAACACATAGAAGAGCTAGAACGGATGAACGTGACCGATTACAACGCTGAAATGAACGGTATGGCCCTATGAGATAAGACATGAACACTGGCACGAGAAATATCACCGATATCATGAACGGCATTGCTGGTGCCGCCGACACCACTTCTGGATGGGTCGGTCTTTTCGACAACATCACGTTGAGCGATACCATATCACTGGCCATGTGCTTCTCCGTGGCTTGTTCCCTATCCGGATTCGTCATTTACTCGCTCAAGCGTTTTCGCAAAATACAAAAGATACGATATCACGCGTTGATATTGAACGAACGTGAAAATAAGACCGTAGCATGACGTTCCAAGCGTTCGTATACAACGTCGATGCGAAAAATCTGACGATACGTTCCGTTATTCCGATAGACACGTTCGATAATGTGACGGCTGTGTCATCGAACGGAGGTATAGTCGACGACTTTCACGCCGACGACGAAGTCGACTTATCCGTGAAAATTGGACATTTCGCATTGTACGATATCGACTCGACCGAAAGCAGTACGATCAGAGGGATGTTAATATTGGAAATTCTATCGAAACGATCTGCCTTCTACGACCGCGGGAGCATCGGTGATGGAAACGACGGTTGGAACTTTATGAGAAAAAACAAAAATACACCTTCACATCGTTTATTCAATGAAATTAATTCACAATATGTGATTACGTAATATAGCTTTGATTTTACCATTATTATCTGCCTCGAATTTGTCATATCCAATTTTATATTGTACTAGTTCTACGTGTCGCAATAAAAACAATAATTCTTCGATATCTTCTTCTTCTTTTTCTTCTTCTTCTTCTTCTTTTCCTTTTACGTTATTCGAAACGACGACGGGAGCAGTCGTGGTGGTACTATCGATAGCGGTACGATTGGTGGTAGTGGTAGTGTACTTCGGGTTGTCGGATACGTGCTGTTTTTTTCGTATGACGAATTCGATCAGGACGATGTTGGAGTCCAGGCCGGTCGAATACCATCGCAGTTTATTAGCATCGAAATTGCGTATCGTTAGATCGCGGGCGAGGAAATCAAAGTTCTTTTCGTAGCTGGTTAACGTCGATTTGCACAAGTCGTAAATCAATTCGATCGTTTGATACAATTTCAATTTTACGTATAAACTTTTCGTTCCGTCGCCGAATATAACTATCGCCAATTTACCGTCCGTCCGTTCCGACGAACGAGCAATTTGTTCGTCGTGTCCCGTTGCGTTCCGTTTCGAATAGAAAAAATAATCGTCGAACAAGTGTAGCGGATAATCGTAATGATAATAGGTTAAATGTTTATCGTCGTGCTTGTGAAATTTCGAGATCAATTCTAGCGAATATATCGGATCGATTTCGTGAAAAGTTCGTGCGATTCTCATGGTGGTGTCCGTTTCGGCGTACGGCTGACTCTTCGTGTTGGGATCGCTCGAATCGAACGCGAATCCGTGTAATTGATTTTTACCGTATAAAGATACGCCGTATATTTCCGTCACTACGATATGATCTTGGCTGATGTCGTTCATACCGCTCGTCGTGGCATCGTCGTCGTCGTTCGAAAACATCTCCACTTGCACTATCAATCGTTGTAAGCAGTACGACGGCAAATCGAATTCTCGCAACGCCTTCACGGTACGCACGACGATTTTGTCATTTTCCCATACGCCGGTGCCACGTATACCGTTCCATTTGGGAGCTACGAAAACGTTGGTCATGTTCGAGCGTGCGTCGAATCGTACTTTCGACATGAACTTGCCGTATTCGTGTGTGAAATTTCGCGCGTAATCTTGCATCAGTTCACCGATACGCTTTTCCTCGCCGATACAAATACGCTTGGCACCCACCACGATTTCACGTAGCAACGGTACGGGTATCAGAGCGAGTACGTCGTCGACGAACGCTCTTATCGTTGCGGACGACATCGACTTATCGTGGCATAGCTTACTGTCGAATTCTTTCTCGAATTCCAAATAGTAAAACTCGTCCATGGGTCTTCGTCCTTGTTGCGTTCCACCGAAACTGTAACCTTTACCGATCGAAAAACGTACCCTTTTATCGGGGAAATTTCTCAGACATATTCGTGACTGACCGAAAATCGGTATGAACGAACCGTCGGTATCGTTCGAATTATCCAGCACGGTCCGTTTGAACTCTTCGTAAGTGAGACTTTCTTCGTAGCTACGTTTCCACGTACATTCCACCAATATCTCCGTTCGTTCGTCTAACGTGAACGGCACTATCGTCGACGATCTGGACATCGTTCGTTTCCTTTGGAACGAGAATTTATCGTTAAATGTTGCGGACGACGACGACGATACTAACCGTTTGATGTTCGCATCGTTGAGCATATCGTCGTGTAACGGATCGATTAATTTCTCTATATCTGCGTAGGGTATAGGTTGAACATCTTTAACGATGACACGATACATTCCTTGAAATCGATCGTAATCGTCGTCGCGATCCGTACGAATGCCATAATCGTTTTCTTCGACATATCTTTTGATCTCGTCCAATCGCGTCGTCGCCTTTCCGCTATATCTGATGTTGGTTTCGTAACACCACGTTTTGTCGTCGCCATATTTATCCAGTACGAATTGACCGGTATCGTGGAAACTTTTAACGTCCATCAGTAACGTGACCGTAAGTTCTTCCTCTTCTTCGAGTTGCTGCATGTAGCCACTTTCTTCCCTCTCCGGTCCACGTCGAAATAATCGCTAACGGAACTACCGTGATAACGGTATGGTGGTGGTGGTGGTGGTGGTGGTGGTGGTTGTTGTTGTCCCGTTGGCGGTGACGGTGTTGTATGAACGTAGGTTACAGGGAGACTATACGGAAAACGGATAAGACGGTTCTCTGCGCCTTCTACGTTTGATATCGTTATTATCGTCGTTTTCGTTCGGCTTATCCGAACCGCTTCTTCGTCGTTTAGAACGTGAAGTTTCTTCGTCCATAGGTATTTGTGTATAGTTCGTTATTCTATCGACACAAATAAATTGATAAAATAATATAGGTCGTTTTTTTTCTACGAATATAACCGTACAGCCGGGGAGATGATGACGACGATAATCGGCGTGACATCTAACGTTGGCCGTCAATATATTAGAAATCGAATTTTCGAATAACGCAAAAATAACTTCCAACTGGTGAAAATTCATCAACAATCTGGTTCCGAATTTGTACGGATGGCTATTATCGACGACGACGACGGCGTTTTCGGAGTTGAAATAACGCAATAAGCCGTACGATAACAATCGAATACTTCGCTCGCTGTTGACGTACGAAGGTTCCGGAAAACCTTCGACGACGACATTGATATAGTGTACGGGTCTGACGTTATTATGGAAATTACTCGTCGTATCGTAGAATAACTGTTCGTTAGTCAGGACGATGGAAGGCGGTGGTGTCGATGAAGAGCGACAACGTTCATTTCTCGACCCCAAAACGACCAGCGTGAAATGTGGTAGGTGACGGGTATGGTCATCGGCAAGGAGGTTACGTTGTTGTTGTTGTTGATCGACACCGTCCAGTTCGATTCTGTTCAATCGTATCGACGTATAATTCGATCCGTTCGTATCGACATCGTCCGTCGAAAGATGATCAGAAGGAGCAGCAGAAGAGGAAGAAGAAGAAGAAGAAGAAGAAACGGTATTATCGTAATACCACGTTTCGTACGCGTACCACTGTCGATCTATTGAAAAAATTATCTGATCGGTAACGATAAGTATCGTCGTCCAATCGATATTTTCGAACGTATCGTGGAATATTCGAGCCTTGATCACCACGTTCGATTTTTCCGTATACAGCGTAACGTGTTTTTCCAACGTGGATTCCATCTTACTGTAAGATGCTCGTATTAATCGTGATACTATGTTCTTTGTTGTTTTTAATCTTGTCGATCGTTACAAATAAATCTACGTTAGACGAGCGGCCTCCAGATTTTGACGTGATCGTCGCAGACTGGCAAACGAAATTAGCGATCATCAATTATTGTCACTATCTACGACGACGACGACCGTCTTTAAAAGGCTCGTCAAAACTTTATTTCCCGTACATTCCAGTCGTTCTTCCAGATCACTCAGACCCTGTTTCTCGTTCTTCTCCTTCGTCTTCAGCACCACCACCACCACCACCACCACCATTGAGAATACCGGAGAATACACCGGAGGTGCGGGTAGATGCTTATCGGTCGACGAGACCACTCAAACGTGCTTGCGTCATCCCGCGTTCACGATCGAACATCCGATCGATAGAGCGAAATATTTTCAGTGTACGAACGAGTTTCCATTTTACGAGGAGAAATCTTGCGGATTCGACGAAACATTTTCGGTCGAAAGTTTGAAATGCGAATCGAAAAACGTATGTCGCGACAGGTCCAACGGTAAACTCGCCATGCCTCGGTCGTTGCGAACGATCTATTCGGGCGAAACGTACGTCGAATGTATCGGCGGTCGGAGTTACGTGAGAGATTGCGCCGTTAAATACGTGAACGCTAAATTGACAGAACTCGGAGACGGATGTTGCGACCCCGAGTGTAACGGCAAAGCCTTCGGCGAAGGAGACACGGTCGTCGTGATCACCGTCCAAAACGTACGAGATCGCATAAATCTAGTAGAATACCCGGGCGATGTGATCGTTTGCAACGGAGGTTTGAGAACTCCGTTCGACCGACAAGGTTTGGTAGATCAACGACCCACGCTTGTGACGAGACGAGAGGTCGTGAATAAATCGCACATGGCCAAAATCTACGCTTCCGCTAGCACGAACATGGACGTTGTACGGCTCAAACGCTACGAACTGATTGCCGAGTACGAATTACCTTCTTTTATTTTCGCACGAGACGACGGTGGGAAGGTGTCGAAGAAAACGTTGCATACGTTTCGTGACGCGCCGGAATTATTCAAAACGGGTAAAATACGTGTAATATCGTCTTTCACCGCAGACAAATCCATGTACGCGTTCCTTCGTTTCTCTCTGTACCTGAATATCGAAGAGAACATCGCAACGTCCCTCACCGACGATCTGATATTGGAATCGCGCGGAACGGTACCACCGCGCGTTTTATCTTCGACGAAGCGGATTATTTCCGATTCGACAGATCGAAAGTATTCGGTCTGTCGAATATCCAAGCTTGCTCGTGGAAAAGCAAGGATAAAATTTTCGTATTCGACGAGGCGTACGATGACTTTCTAGAAAACGTCGTTTCTCCTACGACGACCGCGATAAACGTAAGTAACGACGCGTTCCTAACCAACCATTTGTATCATACCGACCTGTTAACTTTACCGATCGTATCGCAACATCGTTCGATACCGTTCGTCGAAATGAACGAAGACGAATGTTTACGGACGTTTTATGAAAGTGACGATCATCCAAGTCGAATCGGAGGGTACGAATTGAAAAATGAACATCTAAACGATATCGGAGTAAAGACCGATACGTTCGTGGAATTCGCTTGTTCGTTGGTGGGATTTCGAACTGACGCCGGAAAAATGTGCGCGATAATGAAAGATGCGATATTCGCACCACAATAAAAAGACACGAGCGAGGAACCGCCGTCCCATAACGACGATGACTACCACGTACACGGGAGCTATAATACATATTTTCATTTCGCTATTCTTCTTTTTTTACAACATACCGTCGTTCGTCGATAACGTTTCGATTCTGTACGCATGGTATAGCAATACAGATGACAGTGTAGAATTAGACGAGGAACGGGAGTGCGAAAAAAAATCGACGAGCGGTGTGCGAAAACTGTAGAGCGATGGCCAAATCCGACGGTCATTACGCGACCCCGAAAGTGCCGGCGGTGCCGGTCGAATGTGCGAGTCCAGCTTGCTCGATAGAAATCGATACGTCGAATCGAGACGACATTCGGTGTTCTGCAAACAGCGATGTCACTCTTGCCGGTTATATTCCTATGACGAGCATAACGCGTTTGAAGAAATTTTCCGTCGACGTTGATCACATATACGAACCTATGGACAATGTACTGTCAACGTCGGAAGGAACATCACAGGGTGCTGTACAGTCTTCGTCGTCGTCCGATACGGCTTGCGATGCCGGACAATGTTCGACAATAATCGAAACCGACGGTGAGAATATTACAAAACCGACACGATCCCAGTATTATCGTCATCAGAGCGATGATGGTGCGTCTTCGTCTACGTCGCCGCAAAATTATTACCTAAGAACGGAATATTCGCCCGACGCGATCGATTTGACATCCGAAACAGATGCGTTTATCATCGATGGACCTACAGCGACAGCAGCAGCAGCAGCAGCAGCAGCAGTAGCAGCATCTTCTTCGTATCAATCCAACAATTATTATAAAATTTTATTATGGATCACGATGACGATCGGAATAGCTTCGCTGTTTTGTTCGTGGACTTCGGTGTATTTTATAATGAATCCATCGTCCCCGCCTTCCGAATTGTGCGTGAATTTTTCGTATCCGCTCGACTACAGGTGGTCGTACATAAAATTGCTTGTATCGTCGGATTTTTTGGTAAATCTAACAGAAAGAATTGATCATATGAAGATTCTATCGGACAATCGCATAACGTTGAACGAAACGCGATTTCTGTTCTACTATACCATAATGACAAATGCGAATTATTATAATCGGGTCCCCTCCGTGTGTCTCGAGCGGTACATCGTATCTGGATTCGACGAACGATACGTTAGAATAACATCGCACGATAATTTAAGACGTTTCACGAGACTGTGTCGATTTATTGATGTTTTGGGTAAAATTTTAGCGATACATCACGACAACCAATCGCTGTATTATTTTTTAGATCAGAACGTCGAATTTTCCGAACTTGTCGATATAATTCAGTGTTACGTTAGAGCCTTGGAAAATTTGATACATCGAAAGGAGAATCGTCGTCGCTACTCTCAAGAAAGATCGGATTTCGAAAAAATTGCGTTTTACAACGTTATAATAATTACTTTGGAATTTTATCGTGAAATTTGTACTGTCTGATGTTTGTTTTATCTCAATTTCATTGTATCAATAAAATTAGTGACAAACAACTTGTTATTTAACTGCTCTGTTATGGGAATAAGACAAAAAACGATATCGTTTCTATTTCAGCACATAGTTCTCGTCGGGGAAATCAAATTGTGAAATATTTTATGGGGAACAAACTTTGTCGTTCGAGATCCTCATCGAACGATTCGAGAAATGAAACTGTTAATCGCATAAGGGTGAAATTTGTATCTTATGACAGTCACGTTGGGAATGAATGTTATGGAAATAATACAGAACAACGATTACGTGACATACTGGTATATTTTTCACAAAATCTACAAACTCATTAAAATTTCAGTCATACATTGTAATTTAACGCTTTTACTTTCACATGGCTCGTCTCGTTCGTGTCTATTCGTACACAGTGCGTCGTGGAAATCGTCAAACGTGAAATCACGAGTGGAATCAGTCGTAACGATCGTACGACTCCAAATCATTGTACGAACCGGGAACTTGTATAAATCGTATAACCCATTTACGGCCAACGTGACCGTCATGAGATACGAATTTCACCATTATGTAAAACATAATTTGGAAATTCCGCCAAACGAACAAATTCATCTGACGTTTTACAACGATAATCGATTAATCCGAGACCAACCAAAATGATGTTACGCGCAGCATTGACGTCACGATTCCAAACGATTTTACATTTCCGGCAAATTTGAAATCTATGATCGTGACATCGTCGTCGTTGCTCCGTATCGTTTGTATTTGTGGTGGTGTGTTTTGGTGGTAACGACATTCTACCGAAACATTTCGAGCAAGATTGAGTGGTCAAATATTCATCAACACATATAACGTGACATTTATCGCGTCGACGATGAAACGCTCGTTTGAGCATTTCGACGGCGGGTTTTTTATTTCTGCCATAACTGAAATTTTTTTTCAGTGTTCCATCTCCAAAACAAACCAACACGGAATTATCATCATCATCTTCAGCGGGCAATAACTGATTTACCAACTTATCCTCAGCTGCACGCCGTGAAACGTACGAGTCCCAGCTCAAGCGCGTATATTTCCGCGTAGCGTAAATCTCGCGACTGGACGATAAGAAATTCAGTCTGTACAGAATGTACTCCACATGAGAGTTAAAATTAGAACCACACTTCGGCGAAACAATTAATTTTTTCTCTATGTTTAAACTTTCGCGATATTCAAGCAGGCGTTTTTCAAAGATTCCAGCCATTTTTTTCCGTTTACGTCGTCGAGCACGTTCTTTACAGAAATGTTCCTTGAACGTGGCCGATTTTAACACGAAATTGGTTTCTGTTCGAGTTTCCTTATCGATATAGCACGCACCGATATAGTTAACGACCCCCGGATCGATTCCCAAATATTTAGTGAAGTTGGAATTAACCACTGTAGTCTCCGGTTTTATGTTCGTCTTCTTTCGCTTCTTCTTCTGCGGTTGTTGAATCGTGGATCGCCCATATCTATTCATCATGATGGAACAATCGATCCCGTTGGTGGAAAAACTCATGGCGAAAGACGTCCGCTGCTTGTTGGGCTCGATCTGCATAGTTGTGTCATCGAATTTGCCGTAAACTGAATGAGATAGATCGAAATAATGCCACCAATATTTTGGAGTTTCCGTCCTAAACACGAGAGCGGTAGTTTTGTTCGGTAGCAATTTTGTACTACGTAATAATTCTTTCAACGCCGCAGCGTCGTAAAGCAAATGTTTTCGGCCAGACGAAAATATAGGAAACGCCGAAAAGGATTTCATCTTTCTCTCTTCGAACCATCGTCCCAACTCGAAAGTGATCGGTACCAAATTCCACCAGTCATTTTCGATATTAATGAATTTCTTGTGATAGTCGAAACTAAAATCTTCCAGAAATTCTGCAACTTCTCGGCTGTGGGCGACGTGACGTGGTACGAAGGCGAACAATTCGTCGTAAACTATCGTCTTCCATTCGTAGCGTTTTCGATCACACTTTTCCTTATATTTTTCATAGAAATATCGGACGAGTCGATCGTAAAAATGGACCGTGATACAATTTTTCATATTGGTTTCGTGTTGCTTGACACATGAGCTAATGAGGAAGGATCGTAATCGGCCGTCGTATAATAACGTTTTGTCTGGCCGCATAGCGAAATATTCTTCGTCCAACGCAACGCGTTCTTTCCTCTGTCGTTTGCCCTGGAGATGGTAATAGAAATCTTGTAGGTGACCCATGGAAAACTGTCCGATCGGAAATTCGTTTCGATGTAACAATTTCGTATAATGAAAACTGACATAGAGCGATGCTTCAATGGCCAGTTGAGAAATTTCCAAAACGTCGTCCTCGATTCGTTGTCGCAACTCAGGATCTCGGCAAAACTTACGAAAACCGCGTTTTATCGTGAACGTCTCGGTACAAGTATTTACTGTGCTGAATCTATGTTTTTGCTTCAATATTCGATTTGCACACTTGGCCGAAGAAACGCGACTGTGGTCTAAACCACCACATGTTTTACACGGCATCTCGACTGAAACTGAATCGACATGTGTGTGTCGCAGCCGTACTTATACCCTCGAGAGCGGTGGGCGGTAACGTTTCGGTCGTTCCTCGCTCCGAACGTATCTTGCGTGCACAAAATGAAATCGAACATCTCCACTAACGAACAAAATTTATCGGCTGACGACTTCAACGATACATAGTTTAATTACACGTCGATAGAAAGTTAGTGGGTGAGCGCCATCTGTTGGAGTTCCTTTGAACTATCACGTATATAGTCTAGAACCTACCATAGATATATATTCATTTCATGAAATTACTACATCTGTGGATGGGGTGGGTTTAATATTGTACAATCTAACCTCAATCGACTTGACTATCGGAACTCTGAATTGAATCTGATCAAAATTTTACCCCTTCTACCGTGATTTTCGTCAGAAATCAGTAGATTTTAGGATTTTTGTGACGTCGAACGGCTCTAGTCCAATGAGAATCGAGTATTCACTCAGCTGACCCTAAATTAACTATATAATCAGCAAGCTTCTCGCCCGCGATCCTAAATCTCCTTGACCAGAGTAAGAACAACGTAGTAGTAAGAAGGAGCAGGCCGTCGCAGAGGTTATGAATATATATATATATATACAGGGGTGCAGGGGGTGCTATGGGGGTACGTGGAGCCCCCTTGACTGTCTAGACTTGGCGCTAGCTTCTCGCGAGAGCTGGATGTTGCGTTCCACAATTTTCGTTGCCCCCGTGATACGTCACGCATACGTCACGTGACTATGAGTCATCACTGCTGTGAAAGTTTTTGCAGCTCGACGAAATCTACCGGTGAGATTTCGTTTCAACAAATTTCATTCGAGACAAAACTGTTTCTTGACAGGGCTAATGCGCATGACGAGGAACTTATAAGTTTGGAGATCCGTTCGACGAGAGATTCTAGGCGGACAAAGTTTGTTCATCAGAAAATATTTTACGATTTCATTTCTCGAACGAGATTCACGTTCAAAGATTTTGCAGCTCGAAGAAATACACCGGTGAGATTTCGTTTCAACAAATTTCATTCGAGACAAAACTGTTTCATTCCTCGAACGAAAGTCGCGTTCAAACTTTTTGTAGCTCGAAGAAATTCACCGGTGGAATTTCGTTTCAACTTTCTCGATGACGCTAGTACGCATGACGAGGAACTTATAAGTTTGGAGATTCGTTCGACGAAAGATTTTAGGCGGACAAAGTTTGTTCATCAGAAAATATTTTACGATTTCATTTCTCGAACGAGATTCACGTTCAAAGATTTTGCAGCTCGAAGAAATCTACCGGTGAGATTTCGTTTCAACAAATTTCACTCAAGACAAAACTGTTTCTCAATGGAGCTGGTGCGCATGACGAGGAACTTGTGAGTTTGGAAATTCGTTCGACGAGAAATTCTACGCGGACAAAGTTTATTCATCAGAAAATATTTTACGATTTCATTTGCGTTCAAAGTTTTTACAGCTCGAAGAAATCCACCGGTGAGATTTCGTTTCAACAAATTTCATTCGAGACAAAACTGTTTCATTCCTCGAACGAAAGTTGCGTTCAAACTTTTTGTAGCTCGAAGAAATTCACCGGTGGAATTTCGTTTCAACAATCAATCGTTCGACGAGAGATTCTAGGCGGACAAAGTTTGTTCATCAGAAAATATTTTACGATTTCATTTTTCGAACGAGATTCACGTTCAAAGATTTTGCAGCTCGAAGAAATACACCGGTGAGATTTCGTTTCAACAAATTTCATTCTAGACAAAACTGTTTCATTCCTCGAACGAAAGTTGCGTTCAAACTTTTTGTAGCTCGAAGAAATCCACCGGTGAGATTTCGTTTCAACAAATTTCATTCGAGACAAAACTGTTTCATTCCTCGAACGAAAGTTGCGTTCAAATTTTTTGTAGCTCGAAGAAATTCACCGGTGGAATTTCGTTTCAACAACCAATCGTTCGACGAGAGATTCTAGGCGGACAAAGTTTGTTCATCAGAAAATATTTTACGATTTCATTTCTCGAACGAGATTCACGTTCAAAGTTTTTACAGCTCGAAGAAATCCACCGGTGAGATTTCGTTTCAACAAATTTCATTCGAGACAAAACTGTTTCTCGATGGAGCTAGTGCGTATGACGAGGAACTTGTGAGTTTGGAAATTCGTTCGACGAGAAATTCTACGCGGACAAAGTTTATTCATCAGAAAATATTTTACGATTTCATTTTTCGAACGAGATTCACGTTCAAAGTTTCTACAGCTCGAAGAAATCCACCGGTGAGATTTCGTTTCAACAAATTTCATTCAAGACAAAACTGTTTCATTCCTCGAACGAAAGTTGCGTTCAAACTTTTTGTAGCTCGAAGAAATTCACCGGTGGAATTTCGTTTCAACAACCAATCGTTCGACGAGAGATTCTAGGTGGACAACGTTGGTTCATCAAAAAATATTTTACGATTTCATTTTGCGAACGAGAGTTTTGTTCAAAGTTTTTACAGCTCGAAGAAATCCACCGGTGAGATTTCGTTTCAACAAATTTCATTCGAGACAAAACTGTTTCTCGATGGAGCTAGTGCGTATGACGCATGTGAGAGAAAGTTTCTCCGCAGCTCGAAGAAATCCGCCGTTGGAATTTCGTAACGAGAATTATGCCGATTTGGATATTCGTTCGACGATAGATTCCGAGTCGACAAAGTTTGTTCATCTAAAATGTTTTACAATTTCATTCTCCGAACGAGAGAATCGTGGAAGTTGGTCGATGAACAATCCAGTCGATAAAATTTCTCTACGATAGAATGAATTTCATTTTCCGAGCACGACTTACGATTTGAACGAAAGACGAAAAATTTAAAATTAATATCACATTATATATTTTTCAAAAATGAAATAATTTAGCACATTTTTGAGCATACATCGTAATTTTTTGCTTCTAGTCTCACAGGACTGTTGCTGGTCATGATGTCCGTGGCCGGTGGCACTTCCACATCCTAACACATCGTGGAAATCGTCAAACGAGAATTCACATTTCCCCGCGAAATGATAATCAGTGGTAGTGTGGTTATAAGTCAATATTAGAGCATCGAACGGATGGTGGAATAATTCATATTGAACGATATATTTGAACTTTGTGCCTTTCAGTGTATACCACTCGACTTTTTTCGAATATTGCTGATTACCCAACGTGAGAACTATCGTCGCCCTATCGTTATCCCACGTTTTATGTAAATATCCGTCGAAGAAATCCTTGCATGCATTCTCGTACCAATTAACGATGATCGGTAATGGCTCGGGGTCGGTGAGAATATTTTGGACAATCAGATTCGGTGAAACAGTCTTCTCTTCTATTTCCCAGGTGCCACAACGTAAATTTTTGATCATACCAGTAAATTGATCGTTTGTCATGGCCCACGGTTCTCCCAGCTCTCTGAATTTTGTAATAATTCTCCCAGTTGTTGAATTATACGGTGCGCCATTCAAATGAGTAGTTTGGTCTCCGCGTGTGCCAGCAAATTCGAAATATATTTTTTCAGAACAATATTTATAATATTCGCAATCGATGAAAAAAATTCTGTCAATCAATGTATTGCATAGCCTCATTGTATCGATGTATACTTTTTCTTCCGGGTCGTTGTAGTATTCCTCAATGGCGGTTGCCGGTTCTTCTATTTCTTCCGTCAAACGATCCTCCTTGTTTTGCACGTATATTCCCAACAAACTGTTTAGGGTTGTTATTTCATTTCCGATGGTATTTACTGTTATCTCGTTCACGATCGGGGATTCAGAGTCGGTCGATAATTGTCCTTTATCGTCGATGTTGCGTTCGCTGTCGTGGGATTCATCACTCGGTTCTGCTCCATTTTCCGATGATGCTGCTTCGAACCATTCGTCGTTTTCGTAATCGTTGTCGTCGTTAACGCTTCTTGTATCAGATTTGATATTAACATCTTGTTGTGGACCTGGGAAATCTTCCTCCATCGATGAATATTCGTTGTCGTTTATTAATTTTGGAAATCGGTTGATATTATTCGAAAATTGATTCAATTTTCCCAATATCCATAGGATGAACTTGTTTGCACGTTTCATGATGTTGGACTGACTGAATGTTCGCACGGAACGCGTTATTTTATACCTTTCGATTTGCTAATGCGCATTATATTTTCAAACGAATATTTTATTAAAGTGTGAATACAACACTATATCGGTTTGTTATTTGGTTCCGTCGCCTATCGCGTTATCGATGTAGTCGTACATTGAGCAATAATGATCGACTTCGTTCTTGCATTTCATAATTTGTGAACCATGTTATATAAGCCTTGCGATGTCAACGGAAGAAACAGTATCGTCGCAACTTTCACGTGTTTCACATCGCTAGATTTCAATAGCTGTAATAATAATAATAATAATAATAATAACAATTGTTTCTGTTCGCGCCATAAGAAGTCGTTCAAAGTTATTGAGAAAATATTTTCAACGTTGTTGTTATATCGAATATATTATCCCCAGCAATGGCCGGAGATGGTTGTTACCAAAATGTAGGAGCGAAGATGGCTGGAGCTAATCGTTATCAGAATATCGGAGTGCCACCGATGCCGTCCGAATATGCCAATTTCGATGGCACACTAACGACGGGGAATCGAACGATTGCCGAGGTTGGTCCATATCAGAATGTCGGAGTGCTACCAATGTCGCTTGCTGCTCGTTTAAACTCTACACCGAAAACAAATCGAATCGATACAAAGTCAGCAGGCGATGTCGTTACTGTCGCTAGTTATATGCGCATGAATAGCAGGTCGGCATTAGGAGAGATCCCTGGTAAGGACGAAAAAGATCATATATACGAAAGAATGGATGATATACCGCGAACGGGAGTATGTTCAAATACATCATCGCAAGAAAGAAAACATCTATTGTCCAGTATTAGCAGTGATTCGGAACATCGTTCGGTAACTATTGAAAATGACGATAATTTCGTCAAATCGTCGCAGGTACAGTGTCGTTGTAATCGAGATAATGACCTCCCGTCGTCGTCGTCGTTTTCTTTTTCTTCGTTGTGGGGATCGAAGCAATCATCACCGTCCGATAATTGCGAACTAACGAAAAATATTCCCAATACGGCAGTACCGAGATACGAAAGGGGTCCTTTCATAGTTGGAAAACCTGTAGTGGTGAACAGATCGTCATCGTGGCGTGGTCGGTCCAGTATATTACTGATGATCGTAATAATCGGACTAATTTCGGCACTGTGTTCGTGGGTTTCCATATACTTCATATTGAAGTCTTCGGATTCTTCGGAGTCGTGTAAAAATCTATCCCGCTTGCACGATTATGAGTGGTCCTATATCACATTGCTCGTGTCGTCGGCATTTGTAGTCAATTTGACTGAAAAAATTGGCATCTATGTGGAAGTCTTACACGATGGCCGCATAAGATTGAACGAAACGCGATTTTTATTCTATTGCACGGTAATGACCAATATGGATTATTACAATTACGTCTCGTCCGAATGTCTTGAACGATATGTATTATCTGAATACGATGACCGCGATATGTCTAACGGAAAAATCGAAATTGAATATTCTAGAAGAATGTGTAAGTTTGTGGATAGTCTCAATAAAGATATTCTTGTTCATCGCGATTATGAAAATATTCAATATTATTTCGATCAGCATGTAAAATTTTCCGATCTCGTCGACATCGTTCAGTGCTACGTTAGAGCTGTCGAAAATTTGGTCCATCGAAAATATGTGCGTCGACGTAGTTTGAGCGAACGACTTGGTTTCGAAAAAATTGCTTTATATAATGTTATTATCCTTACTGTAGATTTTTTCGACAATATATGTGATTTATAGCTGATTTGTTTTTTTTTTCGTTGTCGTAAATGTTGTAACACATTCAGGGATTATAGTGTGATTTCTACGGATACACGAGTTACAACATGCAAATAACATAAGATTATACACTTTAGCCAGCTACATACCCTAGCCGCGACTGGCGAGTTTCGCACCGTCTATTCTATAGAATAGACAGATTATACACATTAGCCGTGTCATATATATATATATGCTGTATTGGGTTGCCGGGATATACTCCGCGTTATCGTAGATTGCTTTCGATAGAAACCGTTGATATGACGACGTTTCGGCACAATCTCATGTGCCATCTTCAGGTCTTCTCTTCAGGGCTGCTGCTCTGCTTCGAGTTAACTTGAAACTGATCTCCGTTGATCCTGTTGGTGTTTTATGTATCCTTGTTACATCTGGATGATTTTGCCGGTTTGATGCGTCTGATTGAGTTTGTTGGTCTGTTGCGTTCGAGCGATTTTGTCGGTTCGTTGCGTTCGAGCGAGTTTGCCGGTCCGTTGAATTAGTCTGGTTGACTGTTCTCCTGGGTGGTTGAAGGGCTGGTTTCCAAGCAGTTGGTAATCTCTGTGTATCATCTCTTGTATTGAGATTTGAAGGTCGCTTCTCGATTTCGATAGCTTCTCTTATGATGCGTTTTCTTTTGTGCTCCAGGCTGGCTAGGACTCGGGTGTTGTCAAAATCGATTTCATGTGAAGTTTTTCTCACATGTTCGGCAAGTGATGATGTTGTTTCTTGCTTTGCGACTGCATTGCGGAGTTCTTCACGTCGAATGTTGATTCTTCTGTTAGTTTGTCCTATGTAGCTTCCTCCGCAATCTTTGCATGGTATTTCGTAGACCCCTTGTCTTTCCAGATTTATTTTGGATTTAGCGTTAGGCAGTACTTGACCAATCTTTCTTGTCGTTTTGAAACTTGTCTCAATGTTGTGTTTTTTGAGAATTCTGCTGATTTTCTCTGTAGTACCTTTGACGTATGGCAGATGGGCTTTGGCGACAGGTTCTCCTTTTTCTTCTTCTGTCGTTCGATCTGTCTGGCGTCGTGGTCTTAGTACTCGTCTGATATTGTCTTTTGAGAACCCGTTTTGTTGTAGCGTGGTTTGTATTGTCTGCATTTCTTGTTGTTTGTGGTCATTGTCGGTTAGTCGGTCTGATCTGGTTATGAGTGTTTTTATTACGGATTGGAGTTGTGCTAGATGGTGATGTGACTGGGCGTTCAAGAAACGATTCGTGTGTGTTGGCTTCCTGTATATGGTGTGTCCTATTCTGCCCTTTGTCTTGCTCACAAGAACGTCTAGGAAGGGTAGTTGGTTGTCCTTCTCGATCTCCATTGTGAACTTGATTTTTTCGTGAATCCTGTTTATGTGGCTCAGAAATTTTGTCAGTGCGGCTTCTCCGTGAGTCCAGATAACAAACGTATCGTCTACGTATCGTAGCCATAGTTTTGGTTTTTGGCTGGCTGTTTGGATGGCTCGTTCTTCAAAGTCTGTCATAAACAGGTTGGCTGATACTGGGGATAAGGGTGATCTCATCGGTGCCCTTTCAATTTGTTTGTATCTTTGGTCCTTGTAGATGAAGTACGTATTTTTGAGGCAGTGTTTGGTAAGTTCGATGATGTCCTTTCGTATCTGGTATTTCTTCTGGATAATTTCGACGGCCTCATCGATGGGAATATTAGTGAAGAGTGATACGATGTCGAAGCTCACGAGCATGTGGCCAGGTTCCAGCTTTATGTTCTTTATGCGTTCGATGAAGTGGCTTGCGAACGCATAAAGAACATAAAACTGGAACCTGGCCACATGCTCGTGAGCTTCGACATCGTATCACCCTTCACTAATATCCCCATCGATGAGACCGTCGAAATTATCCAGAAGAAATACCAGATACGAAAGGACATCATCGAACTTACCAAACACTGCCTCAAAAATACGTACTTCATCTACAAGGACCAAAGATACAAACAAATTGAAGGGGCACCGATGGGATTACCCTTATCCCCAGTATTAGCCAACCTGCTTATGACAGACTTTGAAGAACGAGCCATCTAAACAGCCAGCCAAAAACCGAAACTATGGCTACGATATGTAGACGATACGTTTGTTATCTGGACTCACGGAGAAGCCGCACTGACAACATTTCTGAGCCACATAAACAGGATTCACCAAAAAATCAAGTTCACAATGGAGATCGAGAAGGACAACCAACTACCATTCCTAGACGTTCTTGTGAGCAAGACAAACGGCAGAATAGGACACACCATATACAGGAAGCCAACACACACGAATCGTTACTTGAACGCCCAGTCACATCACCATCCAGCACAACTCCAATCCGTAATAAAAACACTCATAACCAGATCAGACCGACTAACCGACAATGACCACAAACAACAAGAAATGCAGACAATACAAACCACGCTACAACAAAACGGGTTCTCAAAAGACAATATCAGACGAGCACTAAGACCACGACGCCAGACAGATCGAACGACAGAAGAAGAAAAAGGAGAACCTGTCGCCAAAGCCCATCTGCCATACGTCAAAGGTACTACAGAGAAGATCAGCAGAATTCTCAAAAAACACAACATTGAGACAAGTTTCAAAACGACAAGAAAGATTGGTCAAGTACTGCCTAACGCTAAATCCAAAATAAATCTGGAAAAACAAGGGGTCTACGAAATACCATGCAAAGATTGCGGAGGAAGCTACATAGGACAAACTAACAGAAGAATCAACATTCGACGTGAAGAACACCGCAATGCAGTCGCAAAGCAAGAAACAACATCATCACTTGCCGAACATGTGAGAAAAACTTCACATGAAATCGATTTTGACAACACCCGAGTCCTAGCCAGCCTGGAGCACAAAAGAAAACGCATCATAAGAGAAGCTATCGAAATCGAGAAGCGACCTTCAAATCTCAATACAAGAGATGATACACAGAGATTACCAACTGCTTGGAAACCAGCCCTTCAACCACCCAGGAGAACAGTCAACCAGACTAAACAGGATCAACGGAGATCAGTTTCAAGTTAACTCGAAGCAGAGCAGCAGCCCTGAAGAGAAGACCTGAAGATGACACATGAGATTGTGCCGAAACGTCGTCATATCAACGGTTTCTATCGAAACCAATCTACGACAACGCGGAGTATATCCCGGCAACCCAATACAGCATACAACGCCCGCGGAAACCTGAAGCAGAACATATATATATATATATATATATATATTTGTATGTTTTCTTGGTATATTGGTTCGTATATATACTGATAATGAAATAAAAATTCTGTTTTGACGTTTCGACAACGTTTATTGCCTTTATCAAAATTGTTGATTGAAATTAGTGTTTCCATGTAATTTAGAAAAGAATAGATGATTTCGATTAATGAAATGCGTCTGCAGCCGACTTGTGTTTTAAGATCCAATTAAAACTGCAGAAAACATTGGATCGGTTGTGTGTGAAAGAGTAATGTATGGCTAACTATAATTTGAAATAGATTGAATTTGATTAAATACAAGACATTCCAATATTGTACAATTATAAATATCTATGAATTATTGTATGAATTAGTTACTCTATGATGAGTATTTCTATCATAACTATTCAAGTTTAAGATAATTCTATGGAATTTAACCTCAAAATTGTTATTCTATAGTGTCATAGTTAAATAATACTTCATCTTTTTTAGGTTGAATTTTAAATAGACAATGGAAAGTGGCACTTCAAATTAATAAAATTTTGTTAAGTTTGAATTAGATTATTGTACAGTTTCGAAAGATTGGAATCTATTTTGTCATTTACACAATTGTTCTTTTTAATTTGAATAGATTCTAATATCAAACGTTTGTTGTCGTTTGTTTCAATATTTAAAATTTTTGTATTGTTGTAGTCGAAAGTATGGTTAGTGTCTTTCACATGTTTATTGAGCGCAGTTGATGAATTTTTGGTATATTTGTGGCCATTTAATCTTTTTTCGAGGTATTGTGAAGATTGGCCAATATATACCTTTTCGCAATCTTTGCAAGGGATGGAATAAACAGTATGGGTTATTTTTTTGAAAGGTACGCTGCTTTTTAATTTTGTAAAGAGACTTTTCTGATTTAAATAACTCTTATGACATATATGTAGGTCATAAGGTTTCACTATATTACAAATTTTCTCTGAAAGTCCACTGATATATGGTAGTGATATGTAATGCCTATCATTAGTTTTCTCATTATTGGTATTGATTCCACCAAATGAGTTATAAAATTTATGAATTTTGTCTTTAGTTATCGAATTTACTAAATCAATGGGATAACCATTTCTTATTAAAGTTTCTTTTGTTTTTGTAATAGATATAGTTCTCAGTTCAGGAGAACTTAGTCGAATAGCTCTATCTATTAGATTTATAATAACATTTTTCTTATATTTTTTAGGTATATTAGAATTGAAATTAGTATACCTTCCTGACCAAGTAGGTTTGGTATACCATTTTGTTAGAATTTTGTTATCATTTGATTTTCTTACTAAAGTTAAATCTAAAAAATTTATTTCGTTATGATTTTCTAATTCAATCGTAAATTGTAACTTATGGTGAAAGGAATTGAAAGAATTCAAAAATTCATTACATTTGTTTTCAGGGATTGCAGCAATACAATCATCAACATATCTTTTGAAGAAGGCTATATTATAATTTAGTTGAGATACTACTTTTTCTTCAAGGAATTCCATTACTATTTGGGCTATGATACTTGATATTGGAGAGCCCATTGCACAACCATCTAATTGTTTATAACAATCATCTTTATATTGTAAAAAATTAGCGGTGAATGTATATTCTATAGCTGTTAAGAACTCATTCATAGGTAAATTTGTATATAGTTTTATTTCATCCCATTTATTTTGAATTATTTGTTTAGCTAATTCTAAAGGGATATTTGTATATAAAGATGTGACATCTAGTGATACTAAGATATAGTTTTTAGGTATTGTAATTTTGTTAATGAATTCCTTGAAATCTCATAGTTGATAATAATTGGCTAATGAATTTATCTCAAACAAATGTTCCAAAAAATGTAATAGACACTTTAGCTCTCGGTGAGAAATTTAGTAATACTCTATATAACGAAAGACAAATACCTATTAATAACATAATTTCTTCACTTGAAACTGAAATTGCTAAAAAACCTACTCAAATAGCGAATGAGATAAGATCAAAATGTATAAACACAATAACTAATTTCAAACAAACAGTTAAAAATAATAAATTTAATAATAAAAATAACAAATCAATCAAAAATTTCAAAGAAACCAAACAATTCATCAAATCTAACCCACAAATTACTATCTTAAAAGCAGATAAAGGTAATAAAACTGTTATCATGGACACAAATGAATATGAGGATAAAATGTCTACAATGTTGAATGATCCTGAAGTATATAAGAAACTAAATAACAACCCAACTAATATTTACCAAACTAAAAATAATAACTTAGTAAAAAAATGGTTTGAAAAGAAATATATTTCAAAATACATTCATAGACAATTAACGATACATAATGCTCATCCTCCAAAAATATATGGTTTACCCAAAATTCATAAACCTAATATACCGATGCGACCTGTAGTATGCAGCATTCAATCACCTTTTTATGAAATGGCTAAATACTTATCCAACATACTAAAAAACATAGCTTACAAAAATGAATTTTACATCAAAGATTCTTGGGATTTCAAGGAATTCATTAACAAAATTACAATACCTAAAAACTATATCTTAGTATCACTAGATGTCACATCTTTATATACAAATATCCCTTTAGAATTAGCTAAACAAATAATTCAAAATAAATGGGATGAAATAAAACTATATACAAATTTACCTATGAATGAGTTCTTAACAGCTATAGAATATACATTCACCGCTAATTTTTTACAATATAAAGATGATTGTTATAAACAATTAGATGGTTGTGCAATGGGCTCTCCAATATCAAGTATCATAGCCCAAATAGTAATGGAATTCCTTGAAGAAAAAGTAGTATCTCAACTAAATTATAATATAGCCTTCTTCAAAAGATATGTTGATGATTGTATTGCTGCAATCCCTGAAAACAAATGTAATGAATTTTTGAATTCTTTCAATTCCTTTCACCATAAGTTACAATTCACGATTGAATTAGAAAATCATAACGAAATAAATTTTTTAGATTTAACTTTAGTAAGAAAATCAAATGATAACAAAATTCTAACAAAATGGTATACCAAACCTACTTGGTCAGGAAGGTATACTAATTTCAATTCTAATATACCTAAAAAATATAAGAAAAATGTTATTATAAATCTAATAGATAGAGCTATTCGACTAAGTTCTCCTGAACTGAGAACTATATCTATTACAAAAACAAAAGAAACTTTAATAAGAAATGGTTATCCCATTGATTTAGTAAATTCGATAACTAAAGACAAAATTCATAAATTTTATAACTCATTTGGTGGAATCAATACCAATAATGAGAAAACTAATGATAGGCATTACATATCACTACCATATATCAGTGGACTTTCAGAGAAAATTTGTAATATAGTGAAACCTTATGACCTACATATATGTCATAAGAGTTATTTAAATCAGAAAAGTCTCTTTACAAAATTAAAAAGCAGCGTACCTTTCAAAAAAATAACCCATACTGTTTATTCCATCCCTTGCAAAGATTGCGAAAAGGTATATATTGGCCAATCTTCACAATACCTCGAAAAAAGATTAAATGGCCACAAATATACCAAAAATTCATCAACTGCGCTCAATAAACATGTGAAAGACACTAACCATACTTTCGACTACAACAATACAAAAATTTTAAATATTGAAACAAACGACAACAAACGTTTGATATTAGAATCTATTCAAATTAAAAAGAACAATTGTGTAAATGACAAAATAGATTCCAATCTTTCGAAACTGTACAATAATCTAATTCAAACTTAACAAAATTTTATTAATTTGAAGTGCCACTTTCCATTGTCTATTTAAAATTCAACCTAAAAAAGATGAAGTATTATTTAACTATGACACTATAGAATAACAATTTTGAGGTTAAATTCCATAGAATTATCTTAAACTTGAATAGTTATGATAGAAATACTCATCATAGAGTAACTAATTCATACAATAATTCATAGATATTTATAATTGTACAATATTGGAATGTCTTGTATTTAATCAAATTCAATCTATTTCAAATTATAGTTAGCCATACATTACTCTTTCACACACAACCGATCCAATGTTTTCTGCAGTTTTAATTGGATCTTAAAACACAAGTCGGCTGCAGACGCATTTCATTAATCGAAATCATCTATTCTTTTCTAAATTACATGGAAACACTAATTTCAATCAACAATTTTGATAAAGGCAATAAACGTTGTCGAAACGTCAAAACAGAATTTTTATTTCATTATCAGTATATATACGAACCAATATACCAAGAAAACATACAAATATTACAAATGGTTCAAGAATATCAACAAAAGAATATATATATATATATATATATATATTTATATACTAAAATTATTAAAACATTAGGATTATTAATATGATTGTTACATGATGCTTATATTCATCATGATCAATTGTTATAAGTTGTGTAATTGTGTGGAGTAAGACATTAGGACATAATGACGTCGCTCTCCAAGATCAGTGAATAAAAACCCTTTTTGTTGCGTGAGTATTTCAATTCCTGTGCCCCAAAGGACCACCGATCAGTTATGGCAAACTGTGCCCAGTCCTTAAGAGCTGATCCTTACAAAGGGAAGTATGATCAATGGCGAAAATAGTTTCCCTATATGCAATTTAACGAGAATCCATTCATCAATAGCGACTTCCTAGCAACTTGACTGGCTCCAGCTTGTCCGATATTCAATTAAGGATACATCTAAGATCCATATAATAATCATGGTCAAGACAATATATTAATCTTCCGATAGAATAATTCTTACCATCAACAATACATCTCTGAAGTATTCGTGTGACTTTGTAAAATGGGATGGAACTTTCATGCACCTCCATTTGTGGGATACAATAGTTCAGGCTTTGAAGAGAATAATCCAAGCAATCAATACGGAACTGCACTCCTTTATAGAACAAATATCATAAGCATTACGTAGCTGTATCATGTTAAGATTTTGTCTGGTGTATATCAAGGGGAATTTTTCAGTATGATTATCCTCATAACAGCTCAGTAAACTTCGGAATAAAATTATTTAGAATGATTGAGATTATCATACAATACTTCCCACAATACACTATAGAAAATTCAGATATCTGAACGTTAATTAGTTAAGGGAGGGTTTTAAATGAAGTGTAAGATGCTTTGTCACTTTTGGGCAAAATACTCACTACGAAATGAACATGTATTTTTCGGTAGCTAGATTTTTGATAATGTTTACCCCTCTTTGAGTACTTTTGGTGGGGTCCTCACCATAAAGCGTATCACAATGCTTTCTATGGATGGACTTGTTCCTGAGGTAGCTACAGTGATATATAACAAAGCTCGAATGGGCAGAATAGTGGTATTGAAGTTGCAATTTTTAATTGCAAAACAATACACTCCGTTACTTCTCGGCTAATGGTGTCCCAGAAACTTCCTCGCAAATGAATGAGGATTTTTTCAACAATAAATTGATTCCTCGTAATTGTAAGTAGTATATCAAGCGGGATACTGTGACACTTCGATGGCATGTCCATCCGCCTGTGTCCACCAACCCCAACTTCTTGTGTTTTGTCGTCAATGACCAGAGGCTCCTTTGCTGAAGAAGTTGTCGTCAATGACCAGAGGCTCCTTTGCTGAAGAAGTGGTCGTCAATGACCAGAGGGTGTCCCGCCTCACGTGGGTCTAATTAATGTCACCTTGATAGTAGGTAAAGGTGAGCCTAGCCTCGCCCATAATAATTTCAAGGTGATTTTTTTATATTTCTCGCAACTAGTTTGCAAATAGTAATTTTTTATTTTGTTGAGACTTGTTATTTCCTTATCTGTGTGTTGATGTTAGTAGAGGTCACAAAAGGTGAAACAAATATTACAATATTATTAATTTTAATTTTCTTGTCAAGACTTGCTATTTTCTTATCTGTGTTGATGTTAGTAGAGGTCACAAAAGGTGAAACAAATATTATGAATTTTAATTTTCTTGTCAAGACTTGCAGGTTTCTTATCTCTGCTGTTGACGTCAATGAGGGTTCACAAAGGTGAAACAAATATGTTGTTGTTATGATTATCTCTGACGAGGTCACAAAGATCAAGCAAATATGATATGAGATGTTATAATTAGGATATTGCATGGAAGTTTATAATAAAAACATTCAAATAATAATAATAATTTATTTCACATTAAACTACATTGTCAGAGTTTATCCAGCTGTTATGAGTATTATCGAATCCTAACCATTTGACGTATACCTTTTTATTTTTCCTTTTTAAAATTTTCTCCACCAAATATACATCTGGATATTTAACTTTGTGTAGTTGCTGTTCATAGAATCCTCCAAGAATATTTTCATTTCTTGAGTCTTTTAATAAATATGTAACTGGATTTGTGAGTTGAATTTTTCTTATTGAAAATATTTCCGTTGACCAGTTAGGGGTGTATTTTTTATCAAATACTCCTCGAAATTTTGAAATACGCACATGATCTCCTAATGTAAATTTCAAATTTGTTGGAGCTAATTTAATATGACTATAAACTGTGTTTAAAAGTTGTTTTTCATGTTTTTTAGTAACATCAATTGGTTTCATCTTTATGGTACGGTGTTTGGTATTATTATATTTCATGACAACTTTTTGTAGTAAATCCAACCATTTGTAGTTACCTTGCAAACTAAATTCTTTCCACATAATATTCTTCAATGTTCTATTAACTCTTTCAACTATAGATGCTTTTTTCTCGCTAAATACATTATAATGATTTACTTTATATTTTTTCATCAATTGTTTGAATTCCTTGTTGAAAAATTCTTTACCCATATCCGTTTGTAGATTATTTGGTGGTTTTATTTTCAAAACTTTCTCCATGTTATTTGATACCTCAGCACCAGACTTGTTTTTAATGGGAAATGCCCAAACATATTTGGAAAAACAATTAATTACAACTAATATATATTTGTAATCCTTATTTTCTTTAGAGTATGGAATCATTTCAACAAGATCTGCCTGATATAAGTCATTTAACGATTTCAAAATAACTCTACGTCTTTTCATATTAATTCTAGCAGGTTTATGTATTTCTTCGACAACTTGTCTTTTTGCTTCTGTGATAAATTTAGACATGATTGTTTTATTCAATGATTTCTGCTTCTCGTAATTCTTCCACGATGGAATTGATTTCGTTTGTATGACCAGTGTGGCCGGCGTTTTGTGAAGCGATTAATAATTGTAAACGTTTTATAAGTTCATTTGGGTCATCCCAAAATACGTAATCTATAGATTTATTGTTTACTTCCATCAATAAACCACGTCCTGACATTGGTGCAATTATTTTCCTATATTTCTGTGATCTACATCCATCAATTTGTTTATTCGTTTGATAATACCTATGTTTTGCAGCTGTTTTTGTTAGAATTTCATTATACGCCTTTTTATCATTTAATGTATAATATTTTGGTTGTTTTTTAAAAAGTAATTCGTATAATCCTCTAGTACCAGTATATGTTTTGCCTTTTACTACTATGTCTGTACCATTTATTTTTAAACTTGAATTCCCAATTGAAAATTTCTCTGTCATAGGATTGTGACGGATTCCATACTTTTGATCAAAATCCCTCAAGTCACCCGTTATCATTTCCCTTATATATTCTCGTGGTAATGGTTCGTATTGTTCTAAATAGTCAATAAATGATTTTTCGGCTATATCATCATTTCTAGTTCTATTAATATTTACTTTATCATTGTAATCATCATCATCATCTTCTTCTAATTCTTTAATTATTGATTGTTTGAAACTGTCTGTTGGTAGTCGTTTAGAATCAAGTTTTGGTGTTGAAGAAAATATTCGCTTTGATGTACTAGGAGTATGTAAATTATTTACATCTGAATCAATATTTTTAATAGGAACATTAAGATAATCATCAGACTGTTCATTTTTTGGTGAAAAATATTCACTTTCTTCACCACCACTAAAATCTGTATAAATATCACCAGTTTTCTTATCTTATTTATTTTCTATATTTTTCAAATGTTTAGTTATCGGTGAAAAAATTTTTTCCCTGAGAATTTCACCATGTTTCAATACATCCAATTTATTTTTTATCTCTTTACGCTTCTTTATTAGTTTTTGTTTTAAATGTCGTTGCGTAATATTCATATTAACGATGATGTTCTTCACTCTACGATATAATATTTCCAACTAAGTATGTTTGAATAAAGTAGATTGATATATATCAAATTAACGAAAAATTAAACAGTTTCCAACAGTTATTGAACAGCTTAAGAACAGCTTTTGAACAGCTTAAAACAGCTATTAAACAGCTTCAAACAGGTATTGAACAGCTTCAAACATCTATTAGATATTTTCTCATTTGTTTTTTCTTTTACAAAAATAGTTTATAGATGTATGAAATTATCAAAACACTTTCTATATCTTCCTTTATCAATAGCATCATCTTTAACAATACATAAAAATTCGTATGGTTCCTTCCAGCAGTATGAACATATATTTTTGAATTCTCCAAAAGTCATATCAGTCCCCACATGATCATTATATATGTATTTCAAATTAAGATCGTCTTGTTTAAAGAGAACAAATAAATTGGCATTATCTCTTATTAAATGCTTAGGTATTTTTGCATAAGTTTGACATAAGTAAAAACAATCGATGTGATTATGTCTTCCCATACTAAAATATTCTCTTATCACCTTCTGGTTGGCACAGGACACATCGTCAAATAAAAATATCGAATTTTTCTTAGCCGCTGAAGGTTCCAATATATTTTCACTATTACTAAAACCATAATATCCAATACCTTTTATTGGTTTCAATAGTTTCTCTAAATATTTATATTTCGGTTGATATAGAGACTTTGAATATAAATATACGTTTTCAAATTTTAATCCATTCTCATGTTCAATCAGACTGATCATTACATTTGTCTTACCACAGTTTGAAGGACCTACAATGATAGCCCTTATCGTTGAAGGTAATAATATACCATGTTTATGATTCTTCTTTGTTTCTATATCATGATTATTAACAGGTAGTGTGATTTTTTGTTTAGTAATTTTCATGATGACGTTCAACATGAAACTAATATATAAACCTCCGGTACTGGGATATTTAAATAGTTTATCTAAACATTTTTGACAGTAGACAACTGAAAATGAAGTATTACGTTGGAAATGGATTCGTTAATAATATGATCAACAGTTTACCATTTGAATTACATTTACCTGGTTATAATTTTTGTGGTCCTGGAACAAAACTTCAAAAAAGGTTAGATCGTGGTGATAAACCTATTAACAATTTAGATAGAGCATGTATGGAACATGATATTGCATATTCACAAGGAAAAAATTTAAGTCAGCGTCACGAAGCAGACACTACATTAGCTAAAAGAGCGATGAAAAATTTTCATTCTGGTAGTGCATCTCTCGGTGAAAAGTTAAACTCATTAGGTGTAGCGGGTATAATGAAAACAAAAGTTAAACTTGGAATGGGTTATGATGATGATGATGAACCCACCAAAAATTGTTCTAAAATATTGAGTAGATGTAGTGGTTTGATAAGAAAGTCTAAAAATGCGTTGGAAAACAATTTGAAAAATCTTGAGTTGTGTTTGAAAATATTGAAAAATTCCAAACCAATTTTAACAAAGAAAATAAAAGCAAACAATATTATTCCAAAAAAATTGATTCGTAAATATCTTGTGAATGATATTATACCAAAAAAATGGACTCCTAAGTTGAAAAAACGAAAGGTGAACTCTGATGATAATAATGATGATGATGATGATGAAGATTATAATGATGATAATGATGTACCGTTTAAAATTATTAAATCAGATTCCAATACAAAAGTGATAAGGAAAATTCCGTTACTAAAAAGGAAACGCCTCAGCAACAACAACAACAACAATAACATTGATGATAATTTCAATTCAAAACAACCTAAATTGGAAGAAAGTGACATAATGGATTATGATGACATGATAGCTAATAGGAAACGTAAACTACAAGATAATGACAACGAATTTGAATCAAATAAAAAAGTAAAATTGTTTTAAATATAATTGATTTTTCATTTTCACTTCATACGTAAAATAATTTTTGCCAGAACAACAACAACAACAACAACAACAACATTTAGAAAAATGGCTCCTAGAAGAAAAAGCAATAAAAAACAAAGTAAAAGAAAGATTTCGTTTATTACTCTAACGAATCGTATAAAAAAATATATGCTTCATCATAAACCAAGAGATTTGAAAAGTGCAATTGCATTAGCGTTGAAAGCTTCCAATAAGCCCAATCAGAAAATAGCATTACCTAAATCGAGAATAATTAAGATTCCGAAAACAGGAGGATTTTTACCTTTGATACCGTTATTCGCTGGTTTGAGTGCTCTGGGTGCTTTGAGTGGTGGAGCCGCTACTATTGCAAAAGCCGTGTCAAACGCTAAAAGTGCAAAACAACAATTGGAAGAATCGCAACGACACAACAAAACAATGGAATCTATTGCATTGGGTAGAGGTGTGTACATGAAACCTTACAAGACTGGATTGGGACTTTTTTTAGCACCACAACAGCAGCAGCAGCACCCCTCAAAAAACTATCGATAACATTACCTAGACGACCTTTGACAAATATCGATATACTAAACTATGTAAAACAATTGAAAATTTCCAATTTTAGAGGAGTTTTTATGCGAGATAGATTTCCAAAAACAATACACATTAATGAAGCTGGTGTAATAAATATGGATGGTATCAATGGACCAGGTACACATTGGTGTTGTTACAAAAAATGTGTGAATAACGTCTATTATTTCGATAGTTATGGAAATTTAAAACCTCCATTGGAAGCTATCAAATATTTCAATTCAAGAGGTCGTTGTAATATTTTATACAATCACGATCGTTATCAAATGTATAATAGCTATAACTGTGGTCATTTGTGTTTACAGTTTTTGAATAATAAATAGCAACTATTTATATAATTAGTTTTATTCAAGTTCCATCATCTTGTAGATGAACATGTCCTACACATTTACATTATCAGACCGAAAATCGGTTATTTCTTCAAACATATATCCTTCTGTTCGGCTAAATGATAATTCTAATTATGTTTTAGGATTAATTGACTTTGTGACTTATAATTCAATACCAAATGTTGATAAAAGTAACAATAAATTCCATTTGAATGAGAAAGTTTTCCTAGAAATACCAGAAGGTTCTTATGAAATTGAAAACATTAGAATATATATCAATCATCATTTGATTAATGTGGAAAAAGAAGTTAAAGAAAAAACTTTTGTAGATCTTAAAGCTAACGTGAACACTTTGAAATGTGAACTAAAGTGCAACAAGGACATAGATTTTACCTTGCCTAATAGTATTGGTAAATTATTAGGATTTAAGAAGAGAAAATTGAAGAGAAACATCAGACATATATCGGATTATCTCATCAATATTTTTAAAGTGAATGCGATTGGTGTAGAATGTAATTTAGTTACAAATTCATATAATAATGGTAAACCTGTCCACATGTTATATATGTTCTATCCTAACGTGTCGCCTGGTTATAAGATTGTACAAAATCCTTCGAATGTTATCTATTTACCAATCAACACACGTGATATTAATGAGATTGTGCTTAAAATTGTCGATCAAGATGGAAATTTGGTCAATTTTAAAGGTGAAGTGATAACGGTCAGACTGCATCTAAAAGAAATTAAGTGAGAGAGAGAAAGAAATGGTTTTTAGATATAACATCGATTCAAATTTTGCAACTGATATTTGGAGAGATATAAAACCCAAAACGGAATGCAACAAATTCAGTTCTAAAAGAAAACTTAAAGCGTTAACACCCGAGAGTAGAAAAATTTTACGTGACTTAGGTTTTATTCTACACAGTCAACATCGGTGATAAAATCCAAAAATTTTGGTGTAATCTGAAATTGAATATTAGAATTGGCATAGAAAAATTTATAATATATTTACGTTGTTCGTGTAAATATAGTGAAAAAAAAATATGAATAGTAATATTTTGAAAATTAACGAATCAGTCTATTCTGATAATTCAATAATAAATTCAGAGTACCATACTCATCAACCGTATGCAGCTACAACATTGAATAATAACGATGAAATAAGAATACCAATTCAAACACAAGACATATACACGCTACCTTCACAGAGTTACTTATATCTTGAAGGAACACTAACAGATGAAGCTGGTAAGCCTTTACCAACCGTGACTTTCGTCAACAATGGAATACTTTTTCTATTTGAAGAAATACGATTTGAACTTGGTGGTACTATTATAGACAGAGTTAAAAATCCTGGAATTACATCTTTGATGAAGGGGTATGTTTCATACACAGACAATGATAATAAACGATTGAAAAATGCATGTTGGGAGATTGGAGATCAACCCCTCAAAATTGCTGATGACAAGGGTAATTTCAGTGTGTGTATACCATTGAAAAGTATTATGGGATTTGCAGAGGATTTCAATAGAATTATTGTGAATATACGTCAAGAATTGGTATTGATACGGAGTAACTCTGACTTGAACTCAATACATACGATAGTTGCAACAGATAAACCTAAAGTTAAGTTGCAGAAAATTTTATGGAAAATGCCGCATGTATCAGTTGCAGACGCTCAAAAATTACAATTATTGAAATATATCGATAACAACAGAGACCTCGATATTGCTTTTAGATCGTGGGAACTGCAAGAATATCCTCTTTTACAAAAAACAAAAAATCATACATGGGCAATTAAGACTACATCTCAACTGGAAAAACCACGTTTTGTTATATTCGGATTTCAAACAAATAGAAAAAATGATAAAACAAGAAATGCCAGCTACTTTGATCACTGTAATTTGAGTAATATCAAATTATACTTAAATTCAGAAGTGTATCCATATGATAACCTAAATTTGAACTTTGATACTAATCATTGGACTTTGTTATTTCAAATGTTTGCGCAGTTTCAACAGTCATATTATCATGAACATCAAAGTGAACCTTGCATATCACCAGAATATTTTAAACAAATAACACCGTTAGCAGTGATAGATTGCAGTCGTCAGAACGATTCGTTGAAAGGTGGTGCTGTGGACATTAGATTAGAGCTAGAGACAAATACAGATATTCCTGATAAAACATCAGCTTATTGTCTAATAATACACGATCGTTTAGTGAAGTACAATCCTTTAACCAGTGTAGTGAAAATATTATAAAAAATGTTTGTGATTGACATTCAGGGATTTCAATATAAAGACAGCAACTTTATAATAAAAGAAATCGCAATTTTGAATATCCTTACATACGAATTGAAACATTTCATAATTCGTCCAATACTCACGGAAAAGTGTCTTTCAAGACAATTTTTAAGTCAGATTGGTTGGTGTAAAGAAAGACTTCACGGCTTAGACTGGAATTCCAACAACAACAGCAACAACAACAACAGCACCTGCTCCTCCTCCTCCTCACCCGACTACATTTATTTAGAAGACTTTAGTAGTAAGCTAGTTGAAATTGTGAAAAACAAAGATGTGATAGTGTTTGTTAAAGGATCCGAGAAAAAGACTATATTAAATAGATTTCTATCAAACATTATAGACTTGAACGATTTGAAATGTCCTAGCTTGGAAGAATTAACAAAAAATAATTTTGATAATCCTAAAGTTGATTGTAATTGTCACTATCAATCTAATAGTTATTTGAATAATATCAAGTGTGCAAAAATAAATGTATTTTATTTATATGAGTGGCTTGTGAAATTTAACTTTTAATGTTGAATGTTTATAGAAAGGAATAATAAAATTATATTATGTAATTTATGAGTTTTATTTAATCTAATAATAATAATACTATTAATTTTTAATTTTAAAACAGAAGAAGAAAATGATAATAATTACACTTCTTCCTCCTCTTCTTCTTCATTATTTTCGATAGTGAGAGGAGGTAGAATCATCCTCTTTCCATTAAATAGCTTTTTTGATGGCGATGATGATGTTGACGTGGACGATGTTGAAGCCTCCACTTCGTCTTCATCGCCAATCATGTTAACGCCATATGTTTGGACAATCTTCTGCATAATCTTAAATTCTGCTTCGTTGTCCAGTTTTGTGCGGATGTATCTCAGAGGTAGGTTCCCCAATTTTATTTTTAAAGTCGCCGCCCTCGGACAGTACGTTAAATTTAGGTGTACTCTGTCGCTCTTTACGTCGATAGATTTGACACCATATCTGAAGAAACAAAAACATGTATTGAAACTCAAGAAAGCAACAAAACCATAGTCTGCGTATACAGTTGTTATGAATTTATAATAATTATAAATTGTAAGTAAATAATCATATCAAACATTTTTTTTCTTTTTTCTTTTTACTTGAAGGAATTATTTTCCAATAGTTCCAAGTACTAAAAAAAAAATAACCTATTGAAATTAACAAATTCATAACATGTCTGCACATTTGATCAGAATATATATTGATTAAGACTTAGTGAAATATATAACATTTGTTATAAGAAATTAAAAAAAAAATCAATAAATGAAAAAGTACTTACTGGAACGAATGTTTCAACACTACGTTCACCCAAGATATGGGGAAATTCACAGGATCTTCACTGAACACAACTATCGAGCATGGAACATTTGCCATTGTGAACTGATGTAGAATATTGAAGTTCCCTCTCATTTTATACAATATGTGGATCAAAACAAACTACGTCAATGCATACATTTTTCTATTAACAATTCTGAATCAGCGAACCGGTACTACACACATTAGATCCGTGTACTTTTCCAATGCATTTATTTATAATTCACGTAAGACGTAAAGGATGATGCAATAACAACAACACGTTGCACACATTTATCGAATAGGATGCATTTATCTCTAACTTGTGTAACAACAACATGTATCAATTGCATGTATGCACGTGTACATTTTTATTTATGATGCAATCACATATGTTGTTTGCGGAATAGTTTTGCATATCAGCACATTTTACATAAAAATTTAGATTGACGTCAATCTGGATATGTTTAAATAGCTGTGGCATGTGAACAACGATCACAGTTCGAGTTCGGTAGAAGCATCAAGTTCAAGTTAAAGTAAGTTCTTATTATGGCCAGAACAAACAATGGAACGAATTCCCATACACTTGATGGTGTTTCGATCGACATGGTTGTTTCAATTGAAATGGTGAGTAGATTATTTAAGACAAAAGATGAATATTTAAATCAAATTGGTTTTTTAAAAAGGAATATTTTCAAATTGAAAAGAGCTCTAAGGAATAGATTAGATTGTATAAATAATTCTGCAGTTGTTGAATCTAATTTGACTATTTTGAAATATTACTTACAACAATTTAAATTGAAATTAAACAAAATTAATGCTAATCGGAAATTGATTTGGGAAGATATTGAATCTTGTTTCAAAAATCGTATAAAAACGGGGGCTATAATAAATTTGAAAATAAAGGAACCTCATGTTTTTTTCAAACAAGCATTTCGTATATTTGCAAATAGGATTAAGAGGGAAGTTCAAAATTCTCTTTTGAAAGTGAATACAACTTTTGTTGGATTATTTATCAAGCCGCAATCTGGTGAAACATCGATTAAACATTTCACCACTAAAAATAATGTTATCGAATCAAGTACAAAATTGAAAGATTGGTATAAAGAGTTTGTGAGTGATAAACTTTTAACAAAACTTGAAGAATTTCAAGAAAGGGACAGTGGTTATGCCCTATTGGAGATTTGGTACTTGAAAGTTAACATAAATTGTTATAATCCAATAACTGTTGGGTTCGGTACTTACTTGAAATTGCCCAAATTTGTGAAAATTACTAAAAGTGTTATTAATATTGAAAATAATGATATTTATTGTTTCCTATGGTCAGTTGTAGCAGCACTTTTTCCAGCTCCAGCAAACAAAAATATGAATAGAGTTTCTTCTTACCCTCATTTTAGTACAGTTTTAAAATATGAGGGTATCAATTTTCCAATTTCTTTGAGAGATATTTCAAAATTTGAATCGTTGAATAATTTGTCAATAAATATTTTTATTATACAAAATGAGAAGGAAGTTTTACCTTTGACTCTTAGTAAAACTGAATTCTCTTCAACTATCAATTTACTTATGATTTGTAATGAAGTGAATGAGGAAAATACAATTTACCATTTTACCTATATAAAAGATTTATCTCGATTGTTACATAAACAGGTGGGAAATGTAAAGAATAAAAAATACTTTTGTGGAAGATGTTTAAATCATTTTATAAGTCAAGAGAATCTGAACAAACATTCTGATGAATGTAAAGATGTAAACAACAAAAAAATTATTCTTTCAAAAGAGAACGATAAAATATTATCTTTCAAAAATTTTTCTCATAAAATTGAGGTTCCTTTTGTAATATATGCAGATTTGGAAAGTATTTTGATGAATCATACTGATAATACTATTTCCAATACCAGAAAATACCAAAAACATGAACCATTCAGTATCGCTTATTATTTAAAATGTTCCTATGATGACTCATTGTCTAAATTTTCTTCTTATACTGGTCAAGATTGTCAAATCTGGTTTGTGAAACAACTGAAAGATATTGCTTTTGAACTGAAGGAAATATTTTCAAATGTTGTACCTATAACAATGTCTTCACACGATAGATATACGTATGACACTTCAGTAATTTGTCACATTTGTGAAAAACCAATTTTATCTAGTGCAGAAAAGGTTAGAGATCACTGCCATTTCACTGGGAAATATCGAGGTCCTGCACATTGAAATTGTAATTTACAATTCAAAAATGTGAACACAATTCCTGTAATCTTCCATAACCTCAGTGGATATGACAGTCATTTTATCATTAAACCTCTCAGTACGGAAATGAAAGGAAATTTGTCTCTCCTACCTGTTAATAAGGAGAAATATATTTCTTTTACAAAGTATGTTGAAGGATCCAATATATGTTTTAGGTTTCTTGATTCTTTTCGATTCATGCCGAGCAGTTTGGAAAAGTTGTCATCTTATTTGAATGATGAACAAAAAATTGTAACAAAGAAATATTTTAATGAAATTGAAAAATTCAAATTGGTCACGAGGAAGGGTGTTTTTCCATATGAATACTTAGATTCATGGGAAAAATTACAAGATGAGATTTTACCTTCTCGTGATAAATTTTATAGTAAATTAAGTCAGTCGGAAATTTCATTAAGCGATTATCAGCATGCTGAGAATGTTTGGAAGATTTTCAAAATTCAAAATTTAAGAGAATATTCAGAATTATACTTGAAAACGGATGTTTTGTTATTGACAGATATTTTTGAGAATTTTAGAAAGACTTGTTATAGTACATATGGTTTAGATAGTTTGCATTATTTCACTACTCCCGGTTTGGCATTTGACAGTTGTTTGAAAATAACACAGGTAAAATTGGAATTAATCACCGACGTGAATATGATTATGTTTATTGAGAAAGGAATCAGAGGAGGAATATCACAATGCTCAAACCGATATGGAAAAGCTAACAATAAATATATGAATGAGTATAATTCTGAAGAAGAATCATCTTATTTAATGTATTTTGATGTTAACAATCTTTATGGTGCAGCAATGTGTTATCCTCTTCCAACTGGAGATTTTACGTGGGTAGCAGTTGATAATATTTCTACAGAAAACATTCTCAATATAAGTGATACTAGTGAAATTGGATATATTTTGGAAGTAGATCTTCATTATCCTAAAAGTTTGTTCAATTATCATAAAGATTTACCTCTTTGCCCTCAACATTTAGTTCCACCTGTAGCTATTTCGGAAATTCCAAAATTGTTAACTACTTTATATAATAAAGAAAAATATGTGATTCATTATAGAAATTTACAGCAAGTTCTCAAATTGGGATTGAAACTGCAGAAATTTCATCGTTGCTTGAAATTTAGACAATCTCAATGGTTAAAGAAATATATAGATCTCAATACCAATTTGAGAAAACAAAGTTCGAATGATTTTGAAAAGAATTTTTATAAACTAATGAATAACGCTCCTTTTGGAAAAACTATAGAAAATGTGAGAAAATATAAAGATGTGAAATTGGTAACTAGATGGAAAGGGAGGTATGGGGCAAATTATTACATTTCTCAACCAAATTGCGATAACGTTACAATTTTTGGGGAAAACATGATATTAATTGAAATGAAAAGATTAAAAGTGTATTTTAATAAGCCCATATACGCAGGTATGGCAATTTTGGATATTTCAAAAACTATTTTATATGATTTTCATTATAATTACATCAGAGAAAAATTTCAAAACAATGTTAAATTATTGTACACTGATACTGATAGTTTAATATATCAATTTTATGTTGATGATATTTACGAATGTATCAAGCATGATATTCATATGTTTGATACGTCAGACTATCAACCTAACAATGTTTATAATATTCCTCTTTGTAATAAAAAGGTGATAGGACTAATGAAGGATGAAAACAATGGTATTATCATGACTGAATTCATTGGGTTGCGTTCCAAACTGTATTGTTTCAAACTAAATTCTGATAAAAATGAAAAACTTAAGAAAATTGCAAAATTAGTTGAAAATAAGTACAGTCAAAATTTTATTGAACAATTTGATTCAAATTTTGGAATTACAAAAAAAGCAAAGGGTATAACATCAGCATCATTACGACGAATAACTTTTGAAGATTATTATAACTGTTTAATGCATAAAACAAATGTAGATGTCGTACAAAATATGATTGTTTCAAAAAAACATGAGGTATTTACTGTTAATCAAATTAAAACTGCTCTAAATCCCTTTGACGATAAAAGGATTGTGAATTATGTATATACAGATACTATTCCATGGGGATTTAATGATTAATGATTTGTTGAAACATCTTTTGTCTTGGTTATCTCTCTCTCACTGTAATAACAATAACAACAATATAGAATGTAAGATTTTTTATCATTTTTGAATAAGTTTATTGTTATTATACGTTTTTTTTTTTTTTTTTTTTCTTGTAGAATAGTTCTGTGATTATTCAACCTAAATTCATTGAAATTGGAGAATTCTTTGAAAAAAGTAAAAAGGTATTTTTGTTTTATTACAATTTTATATGCATCTCTAATTTCTTTTCTTTCTTTCTCTCTCTCAGATTGATAAATTGGAAGAAATTTGTCTTAATAGAGAACGAGCAGGTAATAATAATATTGGTTATTTGAAACAAATCAGGAAAATTAGGCCACATCAGCTGCAAAAAAATTTGAATGGGACAAATTATTGCTACTTTTGTCAAAAATATTTCTGCTACTGCACCAATTCACTTTATCAACACGGAGTTGTTTCTGTTGATAATAATAATATCGACAATCTAAAGGAAGAAGAGAGAAAATATATTATTAATCATTTTTCTGGAGATGGTGATAAAGATCTTGAGGAACTAACTGAAAACCAGAGGAAACAAGTAGAGTTGCATCATTTTATGAAAAATTTGTTGTGTTCCAACTGCTACAAATTCAGTTGCATTTGTCAAATTCAAAAGACAATAGACGTTCTCGTTGATGAATTACTGTGTAAGGAGGAAATGAAAGATTCCCCCTTCTAACATCAATCAAAAGTCTATATATTTTCGGTTTATCAAAACACACAATCATTTTTTGTTATGATAATATACAATAGAGATCAATTAAAAGAACTACGTTATAAGTTTGTTGGTAATGTAGCAGATCATTTATTTTTGTATCAAAGACAACCCTTTTTGGATGAGGAATGGATATTAATGGAGGAAAGATATAAACAGGCTAAAGAAAATGACATAATTGGAAAAGACCATTATCGATGGGTGAAATCAAATAATAATTACAATAAGAATATTTGGAACTATTACAATTCCAGAAACAAGAGGAAGAATCAAAATTAACGATCATTAAATGAAAATTCGTATAAAGTAATAATAACCAATCAGTTTGTGAGGATGTCGTCGTCGTCGTTGTCATTGTCCCAGTTATACAACAGTTTTGTTCGCAGTGTGCTAACCAGCGTTCACGATGCAAAAAAATTCGTAAACGTATGTTGTCCGAGTTTGATGAAATATGTGGAAAAATTACAATTACCATCTGAAAATTGGTTAATCGCTGGAGAATTTATAACGTTCATTATTGGAGCAGCAACAGTAGTCACCTCAACCAATTGTGGTCATGTGGATATTTTATATTTCGGAGGAGATTTCGATCCACCTGAAGAAGATTGGAAGATAATTGATATGAATGTTGAAAACGAATTCATATATCAACATAGAAGATTGAATTTTTCGTTACACCAAATTTCAGGTATCGTTCCAAAACCAAGATCTTACCTACTAGATTGTTTCAGAGTGCTACAACGATCTGAAATTGATTTTTATCGGATTGCACTTTTACCATACAGGTGTGAAATAATGGATCTGCGTAACATACGGAAAGATACTCCCAATTCCTTTGACGTTAAGGTGCTTCAAATGCTTTGTGGGAGAAAGGGTGAAGACAACTACAAAAAAAGTTCAACACATCCACCACCACCACCACCACCACCACCACCAACATTACAAATTTTGTGTTTCAACGTTCTCTTTCAAAATTTCGATTATATCAAAGAAATATGCCAGTAACAATAAAACTAAAGTGTCTCACATGCAAAGGTGAATCAGACATTTCCATGTATTGTCTTCATACTTTGACTATAAAGAATAAAAAAACTGTGTATTATGATAGTGCGTGTGTGTACGCTTTTGTGTTATGACATTAATTTAAAGTTTGTAAACCCTATTAACATAAACATAGATATAATATTAGTGTGTAAGTGTAAAATCAAACAATTATCATTATTATTATTACTTATCACTGAAAATATAAATCTTCTCAAGTTTTAGTTAACTTTAAAGATACTGTAGTTTAGTAGTAGTAGTAGTAGTAGTAGTAGTAGTAGTATACGTTCTCAATCAATCACACAGAAAACAAAATGGAACAATTTGTATTGGAATATCTCAAAAACCTTGAGACGTACAAATTAAGAAGTTTATGGAATCAAATACCAAAACACATTCAATCTGAATTATATGAATTTATGGTACCATGTACGGAACATTATAAATTTTCCAGTGGAAATGATGAAATTGATGGACCTGTACCTCCTAAAATTAGATGTCCACTTTGTATTAAAGATTGGAAAACTAAAATCTAAACATCATAATCAAAACCTACTCACAACGTTAAACAGTAAGTTTCACACGAATTATTTATTAATATATAATAAAAAAAATTGTTTTTTTCTTCTTTTACAGTAATATGAGTAGAGGCAGCAACCTCAGTTATGGAAAGCAACTTCAACGATTGAATCAACTTAACAAAGAAATGGAAATTATGAGGGAACGTATCAAGAATCATCATGTTAAAGAACGACTTGACCAATGGACTCTCAAATATGAAAAACTTAAAAAACATATCATATTCGAGTCTGTAACTAAAAGTTTCTCTGAAATAAAAATACAATAGAATGTTTACATTTCTTTATTATTTAAAAACCTAACAATACAGTATTTTAAAACATCTTTAAGTTAATTACATAACAAAAAGTTATCAATGTATCTCATCCAAATTATCACTAAAGTACATTATTCAGTCTTTTGGGTAGTTATATTCGATCTTTTCGGGTGTTTCTCACCATAGATTCTCTTTACATAATTTTCATGTGCACAAGGAAAACATTCCAGATTAGGATGGTCTGTTTCACCGCCACATTTTTTACACTTATATTCTACCGGGATTGGCATTATTTCAAATTAGACTGTTTATACTAGTTTAAATTCAAACCTTCTAACTTAAGCAGAATGAATTTCCTTTCCAATTATTCAACAATTTATGAAAAATAAAATGGAGACAACAAAGATATTTGAAACATGTACGTACATCTATGAATCGACAAGTAGAACTAATTTTAGAACAATTTATAAAAAAAATAAAATGAAGACAACAAAGATATTTGAAACATGTACGTACATCTATGAATCAACAAGTAGAACTAATTTTAGAATGCAGATTACTCTGAAAATAGTAAGTAGAAATAAAAAAATCACCTTGAAATTATTATGGGCGAGGCTAGGCTCACCTTTACCTACTATCAAGGTGACATTAATTAGACCCACGTGAGGCGGGCACACCCTCTGGTCATTGACGACCACTTCTTCAGCAAAGGAGCCTCTGGTCATTGACGACAACTTCTTCAGCAAAGGAGCCTCTGGTCATTGACGACAAAACACAAGAAGTTGGGGTTGGTGGACACAGGCGGATGGACATGCCATCGAAGTGTCACAGTATCCCGCTTGATATACTACTATTGTACATTAAGGAGAATTATTCAACGAAACTTACAATGACGAGGATCACACGACCGGGAAGAATGCCAGGGAGCTCGAGCAAAAGGACAAGGAAAAGAAGAACGATCCAAGCAGGCAAACTTATCACCGAATGATAAATCTTGAATGAATATGTGTTCAATTCTAAATTAAAGGAGGCGGCCAAGGGGGGGGGGTGGATCTGGGGATCTTGGCAAGGCAATTTTTTTCCGTTTCTACATCGTGTTTGAACTCGTTTACCTGCATTTAGAGATTAAAATACCCTTCAAAAAGTTCTATGGGTTTTTTCAATTTTTTTTTTCATCGAAAATGCCAAAAAACTGTTTTTTACCGCAGAAATCGACATTTTATAGTAAATAAACGTCCAAGAAGTCATTTCCAATCAAAAATTGGCCGCTGAATTCAAAAATGGTGTCAGTATCCTTCCATAAATCATCATTTTCTGTCCATTGGTTGATTTTCGGCCGAATACCTTTTTTTTGACGGCGTTATCTCGGTGTGAGCAGCGATTTCAAAAATATTTTTTTTCAGCCTAATCTGCGTGTTTTTACCTCAGCTTCACGATCAAATAAGAATTCTCCTGACTAAATGGGTTTTAGAGGTCGAAAAATGGAAAAAACTAGAAAAAACGACAAAAAACCGATATTACTGTACAAAATTCTGTCGTCAGGTCGCTGACAAGTCTTTTTTTGGGAGATATAACTTCGGAATCGGATTCAGCGGGAAATTTTACGATAAGAAAACTGTTCACGAACGTCATCCAACAGTTTATACACTCCAGTATACCATCAATTTTCCGCCAAAAACCAAGTAAACGTAGTTTTCTTCCAGTTTTTGACCTTTTTCGACCTCAAAGTTGCAGAATTTAGAATCGTAAGTAGAATATTTGGATTCCTTGGACAATTTTCGATGGAGAACATGTCATTACAGTATTTTTTTTAATATTCTGGTACCTACTTTGGAAAAGCAGTTTGAAAAAAGCTTTTTCGTAGCTGCAAATCTTCGTTTTTTTGTAATTCAACAAAGCGCCAAAAACAGGAGCCACAAAATTCAACAAAGCATCAAAAATAGGAGGCCAAACAACGAAACCCAATGTAAATTAGTGTAATTTAGTAATTTTGTGGCTCTGGGTCATCATGTGGGATTGAAAAATTGTCACAATCAGAACGCTTGGAAAATTTTACATCAAAATCGTTTTGATCACGATTTCAGTCGATTTAAAGTTTTAAGAAACAAACTTCAAACATTACAAAAAAACAAAGTCTCTAGATTTGCAGCTATGGAAAAGATTTTTTTTAAACTGCTTTTCCAAAGCATCAAAATATTTGAAAAAAATAATGTTATTGCATGTTTTCAATCGAAAATTGTCCAAGTAATACGAATATCCTACTTTCAATTCTAAATTCTGCAACTTTGAGGTCGAAAAAGGTCCAAAACTGGAAGAAAATTACGTTTACTTGGTTTTTGGCGGAAAATTAATGGTACACTGGAGTGTAAAAACTGTTAGATGACGTTCGAAAACTGTTTTCTTATCGTGAAATTCCCCGCTGAATCTGATTCCGGAGTCATATGTCCCAAGAAAAAAATTGTCAGCGACCTGACGACAGATTTTTGTACAGTGATATCGGTTTTTTGTCGTTTTTTTTAGTTTTTTCAATTTTTTTACCTCTAAAACCTATTTAGTCGGAACAATTTTCATTTGAACGTGAAGCTGAGGTGAAAACACGCAAATTTTTTTCAAATGGCTGCTCACACCGATATGACGCCGTAAAAAAAGAGGCATTTTGCCGAAAATCAGCCAATGGATAAAAAATGATGCGTTATTTAAGGAAACCGACAGCATTTTCGAATTCAGAGGCCAATTTCCGATCGGAAATGATTTCTTGGACGTTTATTTATTATAAAATATCGATTTCTGAGGTTAAAAACAGTTTTTTGACATTTTCGTTGGAAAACAACCCACAAAATTGGAAAAATTCATAAAAAACTTTTTAGAAGGTATTTCAATCTCTAAATGCCGGTAGACGAGTTCAAATACGATGTAGAAACGGAAAAAAATTGCCCCGGCAAGTTCTGCAGACCCCCCCCCCCTCTACCGTCTCCTTTAATTTAGAATTGCCCATTTAAGAGTGCATGCGGTAGCTAACAATCTACAACATATGAAAGCATGGCAAATCGTATTGGAACGGTTCCTAATCCGCTCAGGGTATCTGAAACCAGCTCCGCGGCTTACCAAAAGTCAACTCGTAAACTATTATATTGATTACTCGTAATTTTGATTTGTCCCACTCTGTGTTAGTTAGTACGGGGTCTCTCTGAGTGGAATAATTGTAAACTGCTGCCAGTCCACTCTACGTACTGGTCCTTCCATACGTCGGCCAGTCACAGTTCCTACTTACGGGGAACTGCACAGTGTGCACATGAGAATATTCAGATCTCGTTCACACTTCCACTTCTGGTGCCTACTTTCGGGTAACTACAGCAGACATTATCTGAGGAATTTATTCATTCACTGACACTGTACAATTGATTAATATAATTCAAAGATATAGTTAGGAGAAATGTATTTCTAACTATAACAATTTGATTCATTTATTGACCCCTCATTACACCCAGGCGCACGCACAGACAACCAAAAGACAGAACGGTCTTCGCTGAACAATAATTCCATAAGAATACTGCATAATACAGGGGTAGAACTCACCTAATTATGAGTATCCGGTTTTGCTTCCGTTTGTTTGCTGACTTTGCTTCATAATGGTTTTCAAGTTTTTCAATTGATTCTGACAGCTGCCGAAGTCTTTAATATGATTCGAGTTGCTGGTCAAGTCATTTCCACCAGTTCCTGCGGACCCTTTTTTTGATCATTCCGCATGAAGGGTGCTCCACCAATTCCAATATTCTGTGACGTGGTTTTTATATTACGACAGATGTTTGGTTATCTTATGGTGATACAAAATATGCGCGGTATCAAATGAAATCCAACATATGCTGTTTATAAGCTGGAATTACTGAAAACCTGATCTTTATAATCAACGGTTGTCTACATCCGGTACAATCTATGTCTCTATATCTATACAACAATATACTCAATGGGAATCATGAAATATACTATATCACACGTTTCGGCTATATTAATATAAACTAAATCCGTCTAAACCGTTTCAAAAATAGGACAGGTTGCTCAGCGCCATAGAGAAAATTTGTTTCGGAGGTAAGGAGGTGGGATTTGCTAACAATACATGTCCGAACTACTACAAAGATAGAAAACAGGTAAACGGGGATAGACGCGAAGAGTCGAGATGATGCATCCTAAGTTGTAGTAATCCTGCATCAGATATTCCTGTTTTGAATTCTATCTTACATCACGCGCAAAATGACGAACGACCTTATAGTACAGTCATTTTATGGATTGGTCGTACTTTTTTTTCCGACTTAAGGTTTGAAAATACAGAAAGTTAGGAAATTTTCCGTAGATTACGAAAAAAATAGTGGCTGAAAACCTCCAATGAAGGGAAATGTCTTAATTTATATATATATACGATTTTCCGTGTTTTTCCGGGAAAGAACACTTATATCTTGGAAAATAAGCATTTCAGAAGGAAAAGTTTCGTTCAAAAGTTGTTCAGCATTAAATTTTACATAGGAAATGACTATTCTGAATTTGATTTTCATCGAATTTTCCAAGCATTGGATGGGAAAACAAAATATTTTCGAAAAAGAACTATTTATGAGAAAAAATTGCAATTGGCTGGTAAATATGGTATGATAATTTTATATTGGGCTATATATCGTTACTGTAAATGATTATAATTAAGAATTTCCCAATATTTGCCCTAATTTTCCAGGTTAGGAAAATTTTTATTTTTTTTTCAATCTTAGTGTATGATATGTCGATTTTTAGGTTTTATAGAGCTCTGATAACGATTTTTCAGTTCATTTTGTCGTGAAAAGTCATTGAAAATGTACATTCGGAAAATGGAAAACTTTTTTTTTTGTATTATGGCGTATGACAGATCAATTCTTATATTTTTTAGGGTTTTGATAATGTTTTTTTACTTTGTTTCATCGTGAAAAATCATTGAAAATACATATTGGAGAATTTGAATTTAAATAATTTAATATTAAAAACGAGGTTGTTAGATTCGATTTGCTTTTCACTAAAACGATTTTTTAATCAAATATATCAATAAAATAATTGTTTACACGAAATACACAACATCTCAGCTGTAAATATTTTATAATAACGTTCAACGTATACAATAACAGAGCACATGTGGCGTTATTCTGGGCATCATATGATCGAACACTTGCGCACAAATTCATTGCTCGATCGAGAATTTTAAACGGGCGGGAGATCAAGAATTTTTTTATTTTTTTTATAATGTTATATAATTTGTCTTTTCTTATTGCTCTACATACTAACGAAAACAATTTAATTTCGTGACAAAATTAACTAGAAAAACGTGATAGTTAATTCCTATGTAAAATTTAATGCTGAACAACTATTGTTCGAAATTTTTCTTTCTAAAATGCTTATTTTCGGGAATATAAGTGTTCTTTCTCGTATTTTCAAACCTTAAGTTGGAAAAAAGTACCAAATCTCAAAAAAATCCATAAAATGACTGTACTACTTATTTAAAGGTAGAAATTCTGGGAAACTGGATTTTGCAATTTTTAGATTCTGGTTCGAGTCGTATCGTTGAGGGATATCGAAGTTAGAAAATATTAAGAATCAAATTGGAATCAACTAGTCACATACTCGAAGTTATGGTGGTACCGGAATTAGCACATACTCTGATATAAAGTTTGTGTAAATTGATTGGACTTATCCCCATGGTAGATGAGTGAGAATACTAGGACGTTGTGATGTTTGCTTGGCTCACAAATCTGTTGATCTTCAGCATCTAGTGCGTTGTCACGGCTGCCGCATTTAAACGTTCTGGTAATAATTCCGACTGGTTAGATAATTAGTACCTCTTGGAATTATTATGTCACAAGTTCGAACCACAGATATATGAATACATTTTTCTCTAGCAAAAGCATATCAGGATTTGTTTAATCAACGATTTCGATCCTCACATCATGTAATAGAAATAATTAACTGATGTAATATATTATCTTATTCACGTCATATCTCTATTCACCTCCATGAATGGTATGTCAGAAGACATCTATTCATGCCTTCAAATCATGAGACAGTGATGCTGACTTGATAGCCTCGATTCCCACTCCTCCCTTCTAAATACAAATAATTCATACAAAAACATAAAACTCATAATATAGACTTTATTGAAGATTGAAGTTTTGCTAGAAAATAGAATGTAAAATTTATCAATATTCATATACATTTTGTTGAATGATTCCTTTTAATTCAAAATTTTTGCATTCTCAATTATTCTCGATAAGCAGGCATCAAAATATTGAACTTCAAAATGAGACGAATGACCTTCACAGAAATTTTCTTAGATGTTCATAACGGAAGGAACCTCGCTCTGTAATTCACGAAGAATTTTGATTCCGGAAAATATCTCCTCTAGCTCAGTTATTGATGTTAAAAACAAGGTATCACCTGTGAATTTCAAGAATCTCCATTGATTTTCAAGAAAATTTGAAATTGGGATCTTTAACATTTTTGACCCTGCCACGGTGTATACTTCAAGTTCTCAAGGGTGAGAACCACCCTTCAATGAGAAAATTATAAAATGGGTGGGATATCTGTCACCAGATAATTCAAAAACCAATAAGAATTTGCAAGGGTTTTAATTGATTAAATTAGTAAAAATCTGATTTGATGACTGAATGTCTGTTCTACGATTCACAGAATTGAAGTTATGTGTCATGTGAATCATTTCTATGATCAAAACAGTGTTTGTTTCTTGAACAATAGGTACTCATGGCCATAAATTTTTTTTGTGAATACTGCTTAGATATTCCCTTCGCAATCTGAACAACTTAATCTGTATACTGTGTGGGTTTGTTTATCTTCAGGTATAAAAGGTTTAAGATTTGAAAAATATTTCTTAACACAGTTAGTAAAGCTTATGCCCAAAACTCATATCATACTTTTTCGGAAAATTCCTCATCTTCAGTGAAGTCTCTGGAATGTACGTTAATATTATGAAATTATCTGTATTACCGTTTATGTTGTTTATATATGACGTTCCATTATAGATTCTGGTAATTCTTGCTTGAATGATGGTATTGTAAAATATTTTTGGGTAACCATTCATTTCCCAATAAGTGACTCCATCAACCTGCGATAATCATTCGTGACTATGGTCGTCCACTGCTACAAGCGAAATCCATTTGAACAGTTAGTGACGTCATCGTCTGGCGGTCATGGTTTACGAACTATGGTCGCCGGACTATAGCATGAATGTTTATTATTTTTGTTTCAATAAAACACTTCTCCCTCTACAATTATTTTTCCTTCCTTTAAACAGCCTCATTCACATTCTCAGCAGACATTTCCAATATAGGTATAATATAAAGATTCTTGACCCAGTATGAATTATATATAAAAATTCTCGGGAAATAGGTAATAGGAAAATTTTAAAACAGAGTGTTATTGTGACCTATTTCCCGAGAATTTTTATATACAATATAGGTATAGATATAGATGATAAAATGCCATGTAAAATTCCAAAAATTTGTATTACGAAAAATTTTCGAATTTTTGGGATGGTCCTCTGAGTGGAACAATTTAACAGCGTGATCTGTGAGGTAGTTTATAACACTTTTCTCTATAACTTGTTGATACAACGGAATTGAAGTGAAGATAACGTTGAGACCAAACCACTTTAGTAAATCACGAAGTTTTTATTTTTCCATCTGCATCATGCCTTATGTTGATATCTAGGAAATTTATGTTCCTGTTCACTTCTATTCCACAAGTAAATTGAAGTTTACAGTAGAAATTTTTAAACTTATTAATCATGTACCGAATTTCATTATTGGGAACACACATTAGGCTATCATCTACATACCGTTAAAAGAATACGGGTTGAAAATGTAAAGAATTCATTACAGATTCCTCTAGGCATTCCATAACTTGGTATTCGCCCAAAAATTGATCTAGAGGTGTGGTGTTTGATCTTTGCTCAACCTTTTCTTGATCTTACTCAATGCAAAAACGACTGGTATATTTGTAAATAAAAAAACAACGTCCAAAGAAATTAATAGATGATCTACTGGTACGGATTGATTTCTATAAATTCATTAAGGTGTCATGATTCATTCCCATGAATTTAATTTTGTCCTAAGTTTGTTGATGAATTGTAGGTAGGCGCTTCAATATTTCATAGAATGTATCTTGTAGGTTTATCACTTTCATGCAGTTTCGGAAATCCATTGAGCAATTTAATTTATCTTTCAATTCAATAGGGATTATCTTATTTCTTCACCATTCATTTATTAATTTATTCATGTCATTCTGTACAGATAATGTAGCGTCAGATTTCAATTCTTTGTTAGTTGTTCCATCATTTCATAGATGTCTTATTTTGTTTTCGTAGTCATTTCTTTGCATTATGACGGTTCTATTACATCTATTCGCGTTCGAATCTATTATTTGCGGGTTAGCATTCAAGAAGTCTTTTGTCTTTTTTGTATGATAGTTGAAACGATTTTTTGCTATACCTATCTCTGCTTTCTGTTCATTTGTCAGGAAGTTACAAATTTTAATTTCTAGTTTCATACTTTTGTTCTAAATTTTTAATTCAATTCCCGCATTCTAGAT